>WEKX01005041.1:47023-63671 GCA_013390025.1 Pitta sordida
CAAACACAGAAACCGGGCAAGATCCAGTGCTGCCCTCCCAGACTTGTCTATGCTGTGGCTTATCAGGGTTGCTGGTTCTTGGGGTGTGTGTCTTTAAACTTAACTCAAATATGTTCAAACACAATGGAGGTGCTGCACTGCTCTGACAAACCCCGTGGGGCTTGGTGAGCCGGTCTGAGAAACCTGACACAGCACCACCTTGCTAACATTGCCCAGCAGGAGTGGGGCTGGGGCCGGGGCTGGGGCCAGGGCTGGGACCAGTGCCGGCGCTGTGAGCAGACACCGCACTAGATTGCTAGCATTGCCACAGCAATGGGACCGGCCTGATGCTTGAACCACAGTGGAGTGCTGCACGGCAAAGGAACTGTCTGGCCTACTTCCTTCACCTGCCTGGCAGTGGAGGCTCTCTTGGAAACCTCCATGTCCACCATGCTTTCCGCACACAGGAGCACAGGCATGTGTTGCTGCCCCCGCCCCGGACTCTCAGCTTGGTGCTACACACAGCCTGCGCCTGGGGAGTCCTGGCTCCAGCAGGGTGCCAGCAGTCCCCCCAAACTTATATGGGGAGAATGGACCAGTGGCACCACTGCAGACTCCAGGGAAAAGACCAAGTTTGGTTTGGCTACCTTGGCACCACTAAGCAAGGCAAACTAGCAGCAGGATGTGACCCCCCCATCACATCCAGCCATCATTGCTGAGGGCCTCCCACACCCACTGCCCCTAATCCCCTCCAGGGCTGCAAGGTTTTGGGGGGCTTTTTGGTTGCCTTCCTTCCTCTTTC
The DNA here is from genome assembly GCA_013390025.1 of Pitta sordida. Classification (NCBI taxonomy): domain Eukaryota; kingdom Metazoa; phylum Chordata; class Aves; order Passeriformes; family Pittidae; genus Pitta; species Pitta sordida. Next base: position 47,805 of record WEKX01005041.1, read on the forward strand.
CCCACCCCTAAGTACGTTTTGGTTTGTGGTAACCAGCTCACCATCAGCAGAGAGCTCCACACAGTCAGGTCAACATGACAGCCCAGGGGTGGGCCAAGGGAAGGTGACAACCCCTGCTTATCCCCAGGGAGTTGCCTCCTCTCACCAGCTATGAGGCGGTCACTGCTGCCTGCCGTGTCCCTGCTGGGTGACAGCTGTGGGTCACCTCCCTGCCTCCTGCCAGGGCTGACCACATGAGCATGGGCCAGTGATGGCTGTAAATAAGTCCTGTAAAGGAGCTGGTGGCACAGGGCCTTCTCCTGGGACTGTCTGTGCCCCTGCTGCTGCTGCTGCTTCTCCTCTGACATGTGCCAGGCGGCAGTTAGGCCCCGCTTCCAGGGGTATGGTAGGAGGAGCTGGCAGCAGCTCCATTTTGCCACCCAGCGTGCAGCCTCCAGACTGCTGCACTGACACCTCATGAGGGAGATTGAGGAGCTGAGGGGCAAGCTTTGCAGTGGTGCACATTGGCAAGTGCCGAAGGGTTTGTGGCCCCGTCGCAGTGTACCAGAGGGCACCTGGAGCCTCTCACAGGCTCCCAGTGCCCTCTTGGACACTTGGTGGTGGGTGAGTGGGGTGGCGTTGACACACTGAGTGCTCTGGGGTTGAGGGGGACAGTGCAATGGGCAGGCTCATTTATATATTCATGAGCTAATTCACATATTCATGAGCTGTCTTTCTTCACTGCCTTATTTGTGCATGCGCAACCTCTGCTTTGAGCTGAAAAGTGAATCATGAAGGATTGAAACCACAGAGATTCAAGCCGTGAAACTCAGAAACTATTAAACTCCAACATATTTTTCAGTAGGTGGCTTTAGGACTGGGCTACAATTTAGGTAGAGAGAAAAGAAAAATAAATAACCTGGTAGATTTCTTAATTTGAAAACATGAGCAGAAAATGCAGATAGAAAATATAGAGGAAGGGAGGGAAAAGGAGGGAGGGAGGAAGGAAGGAAAGTACAATCAGTATTACAAATCTTAATTAAAATATAGTCTACAGAAATATTTAAATTTTGAATAGGCGTTGAAATCTGTTTTCATGGGTCAGAGCTTCCAACATGTTTGTAATACAGGAATAGCTCACCCTTCACGAGGAAGGGGTCTTGTCAGGGTCTTGCAAAACATCTAATTCGCAAACACATGTGGCTCAGTAATATGCACACAGGCCACACCCATCGCTCCACCCCCAGCCACTCTGGAGCATGGGGGAGGCATTTCCACTCCTCCCCATGGGCTCTCCCAGCACAGGGGAGCAAAGGGAAACGTTTCTGAGCCCCTTCTGCATTGAGAGACTCCCCAGAGAATCCCTTGGCTTCTCTTTGGCCAAGACGCCGCTTCCACATCTGCGGCTGGGCTGCTGCAGCAGCGCATGCTTGCACTGTCTCTGTGGTGGGGAAGGGGTGTACCCGGTCTCAGGTTGGCTCTCTTGAAGCCTGGGTAACCTTACCTTTGCACCACTGAGACACCTGGGGCCCCTTACGGTGGGGAGTGCTGTTGGAGTTTCTTTCCCTTTAACTGTGGCAGCTACGATACATATATCTCCCAGACCCAAGTGCAGGACAGGCAGTGCTGGCTGTATGACCCAGTAGAACAGCGCTCCCCACTGATGCAGCAACTTGCCACATCAGTGCCCTGCCACCACCCCCAGTGGGGCCCTGCTGGCAGCACAGACCCTGCGCCACTGCTCCGCCCCCTGCCCTGTCCCTGGTGCCGGTGCCCATGCTGTTCTGGCTGGCCGGGGAGGTCTGGCATCACCCCGCACTGCATGGGCGGGCAGCACGGGGTGGGCATGTCCTGCCACTGCACTGTCCTAGCACATAGAGCTTGCCCGACCCTTGCCACGACCTGCCTAGCCCCACTTTCCTGGTGCGCTTCCCTTCCCCAACTGTAGACATAGAAACAGTAATACAGGTGTGGGGCAGGGACTGCGGCACAGCGCCGCTGGTCTATAAACACCACGGGAGCGAGAGGCATCGCATGCACCTCCCTTGGGGACGGGCCTGTCCCGCCCTACAGGGAGCACCAGCGCTGCCCCTCAGCAAAACAGAGGCACTGCGCATGCATTGGCCGGGAGACTTCATGAATCACTGAGGCATGTCTGTGAGAAAAATTTCTCACAAATCAGTGAGGTCGCAATGGAGGAGTCACAATGCAGCGACGTAATACTGTATTTATCAAGTTGATGTTTTGGTTATGTTTTCCATTGTTGCTGTGTGACTTCCTAATGAATTCTTTTACAGATTCTGATTTGCATTACCAGAAAGTGCTGATTCATTGTCCATGTAGCATCAAACTCTAAAAATTACTAAAATTTCTATCATACCATCATTTTTATCTTTCTACTATTAGAATCATTAAATAATATTATTTTTATGTTGACTAGAACATGTCATGACAAACAAGGTTAAACAAGAGTTAATGATATCCTTGAGTTTAAATGCAGGTCCCAAAAAACTGTGTGTAGTCTTATGTCACCATTTATTTTAAATGGAGTTGCTATTGTTATTTTTTCAAAGAAATAATATTAGAGAAAGGCAAGACCAAAAAATCTGCTCAACCCTTGCTTTGCTTGGGCTGGAATCTGGAAAGAGGTTGACATGAAGCTGTATGTGACAATGCAATGCAGAGCCTTCAGAAGAGGAATCCTACACCAGGTTCAGTCTGCCTCATATCCAAGTTTAAGGACATTGGATTCATTACACTGTTACATTTATTCCAGAATGAATCAGTCAATTAGTCACATTTTATATAGAGTAAAAGTCAATTAAATCTTCACAAAAATCACGAGAATAGTGTTGTGTTGCAACTGCCAATATGAAATGTGCATGAGTCATGTTATAAACATTATGAAATAAGCAAAAATTGTGACATTTAAAAATAGTACATCTAGGCATTTACTGAGTTTAGTTCTTTTTTGTTTTCCCAACTACTCCTAAACCTTCATTTTCATGTATTCTTAAATTTGCCTCTGAGGACTAAAACCAGACTATTTTTATTTTGAAATTATAGCCTCTGTTATATTCAAATAGCTGCAAAGTCCAGTCTTCAAAAGGACTCTGACTATCATGAGGTTTGGCAATTTTTCCACAAGACTTTATTCCTTTATCCCTCTGAGATACTGAAAGCAAAGCATAAAAACAGTACTTATTAAGTCTCTAATAACCCATATTTCTTTTTCTATATTTTCTTCCTGAAGAGATATTTTGTTGTTCTTAGCTTTGACCATGTTCCTATAAGAGTATAGCACTGGCATGCATTTTTTAGTCTACTCCAAAATGAATAAAAATAATGGAAATCATTAATTTTTCAGAAATGTCGGTTGCTTCATTTGATCCTCTTTCTGAAAGTTTCCAATGGCAGCCAAAATTCAAGTCTGTGCTGGTTCTTCACTATGAGGAATACCCAGATACAGAAGGAAATGTTGACATTTCTTCTGTTTAACCTGACAAATCATCATTCAAACTGAGTAATCAAATAATGAAAATCAAAAAATGACCACTGAAAGCTCTAGACAGTGCATGATCTCACCTTCACAATTAAGAGGAAAACCAGTCTCCTCTTCCATTTTTTCCCCCTCTAAAACATATCCTACACATTTCTTAAAGAGATTAGCCTGTATAAGTTTAATTCGGACTTTGCTATTTGTCAAGACTTGTACTGCCTTTTCATGTGTTGCCAAAAAAAAAACCTGATGAGAAAATCCTAAATCACCAAATTCAGGAAAACTGAGACAAATGGCCAAAATGTTCATTAGAAGGGCATATCGTGCTGAGAATGCATGAAGGAGAAGCATTCTTCTCCTTTAAAAAAGACATAAATAAAGTAGTATGTTTTTTTACAAGAGGATGAAATTAAACAGTAAGAATGTGGTTAAATTGGTTCAGGTTTTCTGCATACATGGGAAGATAAAAGTGGGAAGTTTTTCTAGATTCAAAATACTCTGCTGATACTTGGATTTGCAAATAATTTACTCATATTTTAACAATATCATTATACATAAATTATGACAAAAAGACAACTACAGCAATAACTGAAATGAAACTTAATCAAATAATTTTGTTCAAGAGTAAAACCATAAATTGAAAGGTCAAGAATAGATGTTAAGATGTTTAGCTGGTACATGAAATAATGGCTTTATTTCTTACTGAGCATCTGCTTATATCGTTATACAATGGCTGTTTTGATCCTATGAGCAATTCTTGTTCTCAGAGTCTGATGTGAAATTGTCTCTTCAGCTGCTAAGATGAATATATTACTTTCAAAATACAGCAGATAGTGCCTGTCCGGGTAAAAACAGTTAAAATTGAATTTTCTTATTTAAAAAAAAAAAAAAAAAAAGAAGAAAAACATCCTTTCAAGACATAGTTAAATTTTTTCCATTCCATCAAAATTTTAATGTCATGTCAGCTTACAAGACAAGACTCATAATTTGTAGCAGTCATAGCAGTCATTTGGGTAAGAGATTAATTTGATCAATTTGAAATGCCTCTGGTGTAGACATAAGTGAGGAACTATTCACCTCAGTTATCCTCTGTAATCAGAGAAAATTGCACAAATACAGTCAATGGAGTCTTTTCAACAAAACTTTTTATGTATGTGTATATTAAAAAAGCTATTAGAATATACACCTCAAATAAATAAAACCCCAACTCTTTCCAATCTCTATAAAGAGAGCTGAGGACATCTGTTTCAGTTGTAGACAACAGCCTGTTGCCATCTAGAGTCTCAGGAGGTACATACTGTATTTTTATTAATAGTGCTTACAACTATCTGTAATAATTACAAAAAAATTAATATAGCAATTCTAGCACTCTCATAATTTCTGCTCTTATTGTAGTATACTCTCATGACCAATAATTTTTAACTTCTTTTGCCCAAGAGATTTTTTTTAAAAATCATACACAGATTTCATTTGCAGCTTTCTATAGTATGCTCTTATATGTGTTTGGAGAAGCACAATATTTTTTCAGAATAATACAATAGGAAGAAGAAGGTCACGCTTTCTGTTCAGTACAGCAAGACTGTACTACAACAGATTGGATGTGGCAGGAGCTGAGACATCCAATAGAACGATTGGTTGTGACAATATATGGGAAGAACTGTTTGTCAAACAAGGGGAGGAGCTTGAAAGGAGGAGATATATGAAGGGAAGAGGAAGAAATGATATTCCAGAAAGCAAAGGACTGAGTTAAAAGAGCAAGGTCAGAGGTGGTAGGTGATATTTATGAAGAGACTTGGAGACAAATCAGGACAATTGGACATGAACGGCAAATGTGTCAACAGGCAGAAGGTTATTTGAGTATCATAAGTGATCTACAACAAAATAATCAAATTACACTCAGAAAAGTATGTATCTTAATTCATAAGTAGTTTTAGGTTGATTTTTTGTGAGGTCACATAAAGCGTTATTATCAGACAGATGGCTTCATATTTCTGTGAAAGATGTTATTTCAGGAGTTCTTGGAGGGTAGCATGTTGTTCCTCATTAAAAGATACATTTCCCGCAATGAGAAACTTGGTTTTCTTACAAGGACTGCGTGGGAAGTTTTAACAAGCATTAACTAATTTTCAATATAACCAGCAATTGTAAAAGAAAATACATATGCCAGACATGTAACCTGTAGGTCAGCAGATGTGGAGTTGCTATTGCTCTTATTTGTAACAGGTCACAGACCATGTGCTAAGCTAGAAGAACAAGCATTGAGTCCTGTTAGATTTTGTCAGGACTTCTTTTGGTCTGTCTAGAAATTTTATTCAGCTTGTAAGAGCATTACCTAATAACCAGGGAACTGTTGTTTATGCTGTTCGGGCTTTTCCCCTGTTTTGCTTAATGTTGCAATGTAACAGTATTTGCCATATGTATATATATTTCTAAGTATAGGAGCATTTTGTTAGGAATTGCTTGCATGGATGAGCTCAGAGAGTGTTGGTGAATGGTATCACATCCAGCTGGGGTGGAGTCCCACAGGGATCAGTGTTTGGCCCAGCACAGTTTAATAACTTTATTGATGATACGGACAGGGGAATTGAGTCCATCACCATTAGCAAGTTTGCAGATGATACCAAGCTGGGGGCAAATGTTGAACTGCCAGAGGGTAGGAGGGCCCTCCAGAGGGACCTTGACAGAGTAGAGAAATGGGCAGACTCCAACAGTATGAGATTTAACAAGACTAAGTGCCAGGTTCTTCACTTTGGACATAACGCTATGCACCACTATCGGCTGGGGGAGGAGTGGCTTGAGAGTAGTGAAGTGGAGAGGGACTTAGGTGTAATGGTTGACAGGAAAATCAGTAGGAGCCAGCAGTGTGCCCAGGTGGCTAAGAAGGTCAATGGCATCCTGGCCTGCATCAGGAACAGTGTGGTCAGTCGGTTCAGGGAGGTTGTCTTTCCCCTGTACTCGGCGCTGGTCAGACCCCATCTTGAGTACTGTGTGCAGTTCTGGGCTCCNTCCCAAGCCTCCCTATTGCCTGGGGGACAAGTGGCTGGAGAGTGGTGAAATGGAGAGGGATTTGGGAGTAATGGTTGACAGAAAACTTAATATGAGGCAGCAGTGTGCCCAGGTGACTAGGACGGCCAATGGAATCCTGGCCTGTATCAGGAACAATGTGGCCAGTCGAACTAGGGAAGTTATCCTTCCCCTGTATTTGGCACTGGTCAGACCACATCTTGAGTACCGTGTCCAGTTCTGGACTCCCCAGTTTAAAAGATGTTGAACTACTTGAGAGGGTCCAGAGAAGGGCGACAAGAATGGTGAAAGGACTGGAGAACAAGCCCTATGAGGAGGGACTGTGAGACCTGGGATTGTTCGTCCTGGAGAAGAGGAGACAGAAGTGACCTCAGTGTTGTTTACAACTACCTGCGTGGAGGTTGCAGTCGGGTGGGTGTGAATCTCTTCTCTTAGGCTGCCAGCATCAGAACAAGAGGACATAGCCTTAACCTGTCTCAGGGGAGGTTTAGAGTGGATGTTAGGAAGAGCTTTTTCACAGAGAGAGTGGCTCCTCAGTGGAATGGTCTGGCCATGAAGGTGGTGGAGTCACCATCTCTGGAGGTGTTTAAGAAAAGACTGGATGAGGAGCTCAGTGACATGGTCTAGATAATGATAGGAAGCTTGTATGGGTGGAGCGTGGTGCCCATGGCTCTGGGGTTTTCGGCCTGATCCCTGGGTGGGCGTTCTCTTGGGAGATGGACTAGATGATCCTGTGGGTCCCTTCCAACTTGGATAACCTGTGAACCTGTGAACTGTGGGTTTTCTGTGCAGAATGAATTGTCTTCAATCCCAAAATAAAATGCAGCAATGATGTGTTGAGCAAGGTGTGGAGATCTCGTGAACTGACAGAAAGTGTCTCCAAGAGACACTTTAGTGTCTCCTAAAGAGAAGGAATTCACAAACATCAGCACTGTACTTGCCCAAGCAAAGATACAGACAACTGAACCTGTTGTTTGTCCCCTGAATGAAGCCATTTGCCTTACAAGAGTGAGTGCAACATCTGAGACCTATAGAGAGTACAAAATGTGCATATGTATCATTTTAACTAATAACAATATTTTTATTAGACTGTTAATACTTTAGCTACATTAACAAAAAATAATTTGCTTTGTATATAAATATATGATGCACTTCTTTTGGCTCTAATATTTTTGAGTACAACAAACTATGGGCAATAAAAATAGTTCATTCTGTAACCTGGATACAACAAATTGATAGCAGATATTAATCATAATCTTTTCCAGTAATTCTACTTCGTCCATAGTGTTATTCATTCAATAAAAACATCTAAAGTTTCTGATAGTATTATGTAAATCTCAAATTTTTACTGATTTTGTAACTGTGAATCATTTACTTAAATATTTTTTTAAAGAGTTGAATCTGTGCAGAAAAGCCTAATTATGGGAAGATATTTTCTATTTAATTTACTTTTACAATTAATAGTTCTTAGAATCTTTTTCTAATAGCTTATATTCCATTGACACTCGCCTAGGAAAATTTTTACAGAAGATGGACAAATTAGCTTAATAGAAAGAGATGACAAGGCTTTCTTTCATTTTCTCTGCTCTCTTACTGACAACATCCATTTGCAAAAGGTATGTGATGGAGTATGATATAGAGGTTTATAAAATAAAAATGACATAGAAAAGATGGATAGAAAGTCATTATTTGTTATTTCTTACGATACAGAATGTCAGGTGCTTCTCAAATTTCATGTCTCAGTGTGTAATTAAATTGCAGTACTAATTTGAACATAACTTTAAAGGAAAAACATAACATTTTACCTCAGTTCTGAAAGCTACTGGATTAATTAATTGGGAAAAAAAATCTGTCAACAACTCAAATTCTAAAATACCATTTCTGACTCATTAAAGTACTTGCAATACACATTAACAGCAGAAGGTATTCAAGTATATTTCCAAAAGTGGGTAACAAAATCATTGTATATTTGCTCTGTTCCGCTAAAATTTGGCCTCTGGTACTATGAGACACAGCTACCTTGCTAAGTAACTTTTCCATTTTATTCATCCTATGATATGTTATAAAACAAATTTACTTTGAAAATATTATGGGTTGTCACATTCCTCAACACAGTGTTTTTCACACATAGATTTGAAATAGCTATTTATGCATAATGTATTTTTTATGCTAATTATTGTACTTCATTATTAGTAAAATTTATGAATGAAGAGCATCAAGGACAATGTAAATAACCCCAGAAATTTTTATTTTAATTAGTTTTAATTGGACTAGGGTTTGAGATCTATATTATTTTGATTTTAAAGTTCAATATTTTTTAATCACTTGCTGTAATAAGCAAGCTAGTAAGCGTTACAGTTGTGTGTATTGTCCAGCTTTTGAACTTGTTCAATGATTATAAATTTTGACTGATGGGATGAGGTCTGCAAATTGTTACGTTCTCAGAAATTTGATGAAGTTAGGTAACTTTGTTAGTAACTCAAATGAAGAAGTTGCTTTGAGGACTCTATTAGGCACTTGAGAATTTAAAAGGCAGTAAGCAGTAATCAATTTTTCAAATACTGGAAAATCTTTGGTCACAGTTCTTGATTTACCCAACTACGTAGATAAAATCAGACTTTACCAGAAAAACAAAATTTTGAAACAGCAAACTACATAGTGTTGTTGGGTAGTGTATTGATTCTTACTTCTTCAAATATTTTATAGTCTCTCAGATTACTTTCAGTCATTATTTTACAAAGTTATTGTCTTTATTCTCTTTGCAATTAAATGATTTTACCATAGTAGAGAAAGCATAACTCATACTAACCCACAATTCCATGTTAATTCTAATTGTTTAGATAACTGCTTCTATTGGATTTATTTCCGAACATTACTCTAGGTGAAACTTTTTCATACTTGCATGCTATATTTTTATTGGTGTTTGAAAGAAAATATTTTTTTCCCCAGGTTAGGCCAGTTGAACATCTGATACTTGTTTACACCTTGAGAATTCTGCTCCTCTGATGTAATGTGAAAATCTCAGAGCAATCTATATGACTTTCTAGGCTGTGAGTCCCTCAAGCTTAAGCATCTTCCTATGACTTTTGATGGAAATCTTTGTATTTAATTAGTTATCCTATGGATATTTCTCTATAACCTCTCCTCTGTTAAATCCCTCCTGACATCTACAGACAAAACCTCACTGCCTTGGAATGAACCAAAACCGATTCCCTGTGACTGATCTCACCAATAAGCTTGTTGTTAACAAAGACCTTTAGATCTGACAGCGGGTCTGTGCCATGGGGCCTGAGGGTAAGTGCTGTTCCCAGGTCAGAGTCCTCTGCAGTGCGCAGATGCTTTGACTAGCACTGTCTGTTTAATTAATTTCAGTCTGCTTCACCTATTTAAGCTTTTCACTTGCCTGCTGTTTTCGCTATCAATAAATATAAGTAACAGATTATAAAAAAAGAAATTCTGTATAGAGCAAGATGACTAATTTATGCTAACATGATTAATTTCTTTCTGTCATTAAACTTAAAGGTTTGAATTCAGCGCATCAGACAAATTATTTGAGTGCATTGTATTCCTCAAATAGATGAGGTGTTCATATATAAGCAACATATACATTTGTAAATATAAAATATATTAGAGTATATCCCTCTTTAAACACATAGCCCTGTAAGTATAAAATATATTAGGGTATAACCATCTATATACAGACAGATTTTTATCATTAGGTAGTTAGAATTTTTCCTAATTTTATTTAAGCATGATTTAGAATTTCAACTTCATCCGAATTTGTTAAAATTAGTTTGTATTAGAAATATTTCTAGTTTCAGGCAGACCTGGAACTCCATTTGGTGGAGCTATACTGGCCTAGCTGTACCAGCAAAGCATTTCAGTGCAAATCTCAAACTTATACCAACAAAGTATGTTTTTCTGAGACAGTTGAGATACTTTTTCAAATGTGTATTAGTATTAAGGCTTTAGCTCTTCAGCATCAGTAGTCCTGACTATGTAACAGTCCTATAAGCAAAACTATGGGTTTATAAGTTGAGAAGAAGAGAAATATAGCAATGTGCTACCACTGTAAAAGAAGGTCTTGAACCTACCAGCTCTGTTTCCTTGGATGAGCTTCCCCATCATCTGGGAAAACAATCTAGTCTTGTTGGACCTCTCAAAGAGCTGATTTAGCTCAGAAAATCGTTAGTTTTATGCCTGGTTAAACACTCCTACAAGACTGGGAAGAGCACTACAGCTGCCACAAGGAATCTGTAAGACTGCATGTAGAGGCAGAAGAGGAGACATCAAGGCAAGGCGGGACTAGAGGGTAAGACTGTCCTTGCTCAGTATAGTCGATGATGAGATCAAAACAGCTGCATGTGGAAGGACACCTCAGGTATTTTGAATGACATTGCCCAGCTCATGGATGTAGGAGATATAGTAGGGCATTTGTCGTGGTTTGGACCTGGCTGGATGCCAGAGATTCACCCACAACCTCTCCTGGAGGACAAAACTGGAAAAAAACTAATCACAGGCAAAACAAGGCAAGTTACAAGTGAGAAATATAAAGGATTTATTTATTAACTAACAAGATCAGAGCTTAATGTGAGAAGCATCATTTTAAAGGCAACCTTTTTCCCCCCACCCCTCCTTCTCTTACAATAGATCTCATATTCCCTTTTTCGACCAGGAGACAAAGGAGGAACAGGGGTAAGGGATGAGCCAGGCAAGTTGGTATTTCTGACCAGATCTAGGGTAGGAACCATCTCTCTGCCTCTCCATAAAGTTCTCTCTCTCTCTCTCACGAGAGGAAAAGTCTATCATGACCCTTTCCCAAGTGAGATCTCAACCCAGGGACAACAGCTCTTCCATTCTCTGTTGCCCGAGAGTCACGGCACATGATGTAGTCCTTTAAGCACTGGTTTTGCTGCTTCATATATGAGCCCATCCCAGAGTACACAGTTCAGATCCCACCACAATGCAATTCTGTCACAAAACATCTGTCCAAAGGATCTCTGCCGAGCTCTCAGCTCTGGCGGTCAAATGTTTCTGGGCTCTTAAAACATCTGCAACTTTTGCAGCACGATTCTCCATCTTTAGTCATGGCCTCAGATGGATTCAGCATTGCTGTTACTCTCTCTGTATTCCATAGGTTTGCAGGTAGACAGTCTGTTTTCACTATGGTCCATTTTACGAGCAGCAGTGAGACGCCTGGAAGAACATTCCTACCCCTTCTCTGATCGGCCTGGTGGGCCTCCCATAGCTTTCAGCTTCTCTGCTCCCCACACATGCTCTGCTCTGGCACATCTACTTTCTGTTACTAACTTTTTTTTCTTTCCTCATATGTTGTTCACAGAGGTGCCGTTATCTGCTTCTGACCTTGAATTACTGGCAGCAGTAGAGGCTCAGGCAGCAGCCATCTGTCCCCCTCGCTGCCAGAGAAAAAAACCCACATTCAAACCAGAACAGCATTGAAGTGTAACAGTGTCCAGAAGACATGGCGACAATAAGATCACAGAATCACAGAATCACAGAAAATTATGAGTTGGAAGGGACCCACAAGGATCATCTAGTCCAACTCACCATCTAATACCCGTACAGCGACCAAGAGCACATCCCAGAGTGTAATACCAACCTAGATGCCTCACAGTCTAGCAGGCCACTCTGAGCCGGAAGGGGCCCAGTGTCATCCAGCCCTACACCCCCCAGCTAGACCATGTCACTAAGCTCCTCGTCCAGTCTTCTCTTAAACACTTCCAGGGATGGCGACTCCACCACCTCCCTGGGCAGCCCATTCCAATATGCAATTACTCTCTCCGCGTGAAAAACCGCTTCCTAACGTTAAGATTAAACCTCCCCTGGCGNATCAATATTGGCTGTTTCCCAATAAGGCCTCTTTTTTAAATTTTTTTTTAATTTCAAAAATGCAAACATATTAATAATAGCTATTATAGCCCATTACCTTTTCTGAGAGAATAATGCTGCTTCCTTTTTGTGCAACTTATAGTAACCAAAGTGTCACCAATAGTCGTCTGAATGTAATGAAATATGTAAAAAAATTGCAACAGGTAAAGGGGTTGTGCTACTAAAATATCAGAGTATGGGAGGTTATAAGAAAACCACTTTTCATTACTTCTTCAGTGTTGCAAGATGTGGGAAAACAATTCAACTTTCTGTGAATATCAGCTTTCTGTGTTAGAAGAATTATGTTCCTCGAGTACGAAGAGGTACATAGCTGTTGAAAACAACACCCACGACCAAAGACAAGATGAAATTCTGAGTAAATGGATCAGTGACTATGGAAGACTGCCAGCCTCTTTTTCCACCCAAGACATAAAACTTTCATGAGAGGGACACCTTTTCTAACTCAGAGTTAACGAGAGTAAGACTTTTTTCTTTAAAAATTATACCTAGTTAAAATGTATATCTAGTAACTGTGATAAATTCTGGTGTATAAATGAAGAAAAACACATGTGAACAGCTGCATGCCCTTTTATCACTGAATACCAGTGAAAAAAGAAATTTCTTTCAATTTCCACCAGCAGTATGGAGAAAATTATTCTTAACATTAAACACCACAGACAAAAACCTGCAGTTTCTAAATGGTGATAACATCTTTTAGTAAGAAAGTACTCCACAATGAAATTATGACACATTTTAGGTACCTCAGTAAACTAAATATAATAGCTTAAAAATATGAACTGACACTTAACTCTAAACCAGCTCTCCTCAAACAATAACCAGTTAAAATTTTAAAATTTAATTTTCATTTAATAACTTTTATTTAATAGAATGTTTGCAGAAAAATCATATTATAATTAATCTTCTTGTTAATATCTATTAATATTTCTACCATGTACGGTTCATCTTGTTCTCATTGCTTTTCACTGTAGCTCAAAGCAGGTGACAACCACTGCAGATATACCTACCCATAGCAAGCCAGCGGCTCTCCAGGAGTCATATTTTTTTTCAGCTGTTGGCTATGTAAGGCCTATTTTACTCTAATTTGTCAGAGCAACAGAAGAATCCCAATTATTGAAATGATTGAAGGAATATGCTATAAAATACTTTGTTATTTGCATATTCTAAATAAACCTACTGTCAAATTTCCATGAAATGTTCCTTCAAATTAATAAAACATCATAGCATGACAGGTACATTCATCTAGTATGGGTAGTGATGAGATGACAAGCAGTAGTGAAATAGTTAAAAATACTGGCATTTAAATTAATCTTCAAAGTTAACTCCTCCGATTAAGATGAATGGAGGATGTCTAGAAATGTGTTAGTGTTATTATTTCAATCTTTATTGTTAACCATAAAGATAAAAATACAAGCACTTACATTGTTAGGTCTACTTTTTCATCTGAATATAATTAAAATGAATAACAACGCTTTGAGTCTTGGCATACTGCATGAAGAAAAGTTTAAGAACATTTTTTTCAGTCAGACATTTCTGTGGTCCAGTAAAATATTTTGCCATTGAAATTTCAGCTCTCCATATGCAACTATTGAGAGGCTTCTTATTTTAATAAATATCCACAATATTTCAACTAGAGAAAAGTAAGCACCTAGAATAAGAGATAAAGAATATTATTTCAGTTCCTCCCTTAGAGGCTTTCGTAGTACAGTCTGTATGTGACTCCCTCTAGATGTCTCAGAAATTCACACAGTTGGCGCAGAATTTGGCAGCCTGCTAGCTACGTAGTACATGTTTCTGGGAATGTCCAGTATTTCTCACTGCCTCCTGAACTGAGGTTCTATAAAAGGTCCTGACTTTGAAAGGCCTGTTGTGCTCTGACACTGATTGGCATGAGCAGTGGTGGTTCACCCAGAGAGTTGAGGAAGTTCCTCAGTTGGTCTCTGGCTCACACAAAGTGGAACAACTGCTGGGGTTCCAGATCAGCTCAGCTTGTCTGTGGCACAGGTTAAGAAACTGGCAGCTGGTCTTTGGTCTGGTTTCATTTCTTTCTGGAGTGAGTGTTAGACTGGTAGGAAGCCAACAGAATGAAATATAATTTGAATTCTGAATTCTGTACTCACAAGCACAATAAGGGCTAGACCTTACTGGATGTAAAGACTGGAAACCAGCATGCACTTCTCCGTTCCCACCAGAAACAGATTTAACTCTCTCTGGAGAGGAACCTAGATCCAAATTAACATGTATGCAGTCCTAGGACTTTTACATTAAACAAGCGTTCTTAACTATGTAACAGCAAGACACATTGCAGAGACAACTTTCAAGAGCTTTATTTAACATGCAGATCTGACTTACTCCATAGGGCTGGACAAAATACAGTGCAAGAGAGAAAAGATGCAAATTTGCATAACTACACGTGGATGAAAGGGTTAGTTGAAGGCCTCATAGAAACACTAAAATCAGAAGCACATATTCTTTATGACCACATAAAGAAAGGAATATTTTAAAATAAAATTTTATGGATGCAAAGTGAGTAATGATCCCTGAATACTCTTAAAATATCTGAAAAATATTTTCAAAATGAACATCCACTTTAGTATAGCAGTTAGTGTCCCCACCTCTCATGCGAGAGACTGGGGTTCAGTTCCCCACTGGTGAGGCAGTGGTGCTGTTTAAGAGTTGGACTCAGTGATCCTTGTGGGTCCCTTCCAGCTCAGAATATTGTGTGATTCTGTGACCTGGCATTAAGCCTACTCACTAAAAGATTCCACTTGTGTGATAGAAGTGTCTGAATTTAATCCCACTTGGACCACCTGAGTGGAATATTCTGTTTACTAGACATTGAAACTATTCAAAACACCAATGGAGAGAGATAGCCACTTCAACTTGGGCATGATCCCCTCAGAGGAGATAAAATTACTTTTAGAGATACCATCCTTCCCCATGCAAAGAAAGAAGCCTCAATGGATATCTTACATCAGAAGTTTAGGATCTAAATGGGCGGATTTCCTTGAGTTGAATCCCATCCTAAACTCATAGAATCACAGAATCACAGAATCAGTAAGGTTGGAAAAGACCATAGAGATCATCAAGTCCAACCTATCACCTATTACCTAATCTAGCCAAACCTGTTACCTAACCTGTTGCCATCCTGCTACCAACACACCATCCTACCTATAACACATTACCCTAATATCTAGGTCATGTCACCAAGTACATCATCCAACCTTTTCTTAAACACCTCTAGGGACGGTGACTCCACCACCTCCTTGGGCAGCCCATTCCACTGAGAGATCACCCTCTCTGTGAAAAAATTCCTTCTAATGTCCAGTCTAAATCTCCCCTGACGCAGTTTAAGACTGTGTCCTCTTGTTCTATCACTGGTAGCCAGAGAGAAGAGACCGACACCCACCTGGCTACACCTCCCTTTCAGGTAGTTGTAGAGAGTGATAAGGTCTCCC
>WEKX01005042.1:0-30710 GCA_013390025.1 Pitta sordida
TTCTGTGATTCTGTGACATGAAATTTTCCTAAGAGAAGAACATAAGTCAAATGCCACAGAATATATTCCTTAAACTGGAACTTTTCAGATCCCTCTGCTCTTAGCAGGTATAATAGCCGACTGGATACCAACCGGTTATTCAACATGAATCAGCATTTAACATTGTACAAAGTGATCTTTAGTCCTACTTCATCTTTTGTTACATGAAATTTCTCCTTTAAGTGGAAGCCTGAATATTTTATATACTTTCTGTAAACATATTGGTCTTTTAGATTAAGCATAGTACCAAGATGAATCTTTGTGAAAGGATATTAAATCTCCAACTAATTATGTTTGATGTCTTCATAGGTTTCCCCTGATCTACAGAATGAAGTGCTTATTAGCTTATTAGAGACTGACCCAGATGTTGTGGACTATTTGTTGAGGAGGAAAGCTTCCCAGTCATCGTGAGTAATCTGTTTTTTCATCATCCCCATTTCTACTGGGAATTTCTATCTCCCACTGGAAGTGTTCAAAAGGTTCTAGTTTTCCACAGCTTTTCTGCACTGTCTACAGTGGACTATAACTATCCTCCCTGTTACACAGACTGCCAAAGAAATTGTGACTCTTGTACAGTGTTTTCTAAGGACAAAACTTGTTTCCCGATTCAGATGAAAGATTGTGCTCTGCTGCAGAGAATGACATGTACATGAAAATATTCAGTGCACTATTGTCTGAGAGGATGTATTTTAGTGATCTGCTGGTTCATGTCTTGGGTTTGTTGTAGCCTTCAGTAACAGGAGGCGTGCATTCCACTATCCTTGAAACACACCCTAGAGTGCCTTAACAGCATAACAACGACCTGCTTGACCAGTTTTCATACACATAGGACATTGTAAATGAATCAACTTGTTTACAACAGGTAAACAAAAGAGCAGGTTTATGGGGACTCTTTGGATATCACTTAATTGTATGCTTTATCAAAGATCTGAAGAGAAAAAGAATCACACCAATCATTATTGCAGTTATGATACACAACATATTTTGACTTTGTGTATGGTGTATATATGCCTGCACCCTTGTGCCTTAATGCTATGAGTTTGTACATTCACATCATGGGATTCCTGACTTTCTCATGGGACCACACAGTCATTATCTTTATTCTAGTGAATCCCAGTATGTCAGACCCCAAAATCACAAAATTTGACAGACTTGCTTTAAGTAATTTTGAAGAGGTTTCCTAGATGCTACATTCTCTGGGACAGATTGGACTTTGTCTTCCAGTGTTTGTGGAAAGTGCCTAGTGCATTCAGAATATAATCAAAATTTAATTTGCACAGCTATGATCTTTTTTTCTCCCTCTGAGCATTATGTAGTAGAAGGTAACGTAATAGTGTGCCTGGCTTTAAAGGAAGTATACAAGAAATAGTTTAATTAGCACCTGGAGGAAAAAGCTTTCTTTAATTATAAAATTGGGAAACAAAACTATGTACAGAATATATTGTGTTGTAAAGGATTTTATTAGTTCATGGATTTAACCACATAAACATACAGTAGCAAATTATCACAGATCATCTGACTTGAGGTAATTTTCTCTGTGTCACGTAATTTCAGCTAGTTTGACTGACTGACAAGTAAGCAGATGTATATTTAGATCACAATAAGTGCAGGATAATTACAGATATTTTAGCTTTTACCCTTGTTTCACATCTACCTTGAGCCAAAATTGCAATTAGGAGAGACACTGCAAGTCATGTGACATAACAATGAAGTCTGTAGAGACTTCTTTCTTTGAGCCCTCAATTTTGAATGATCATACTATTTCTAACTCAAGCTAATAAAAACCTTCATGCTGGATTTCACTATCTATGTAATAAAAATACATAAAATTATATCTTACATGTGATTACACATATCAATTGAGCAAAATTAGTTGCAAATCATTGTGATGTAACAGGTTACAGTTAGATCCTATTTCCTTAATTGACCTTTCCTTGGGCTTCCTTACCTTTAGCCAGCATGCACACCTACAGGAGAAAATGGATCATTTGTGGAAAGCTGGTTATAACTGACAAGAGACATTTTTTCAAGGAAAGGTTCTGAAGCCAGATAGGAACATATAGCTACACTATATATTGTGTTTTCAGCTGCACTATTTATTGTGTTTTCAGTGATGGAAAGATAAAGTAGCACTGAAACAGCAAAAACTTAATCTCTTTCAGTTTTCTTCTACTCTGCTATCAAGTGGTTTATTCTTAATGTTAATGAGATATGTTTTCACTGTGATCGCAACTCCTTGGTTAAGGTATTCCAGGCAATTAGAGGGATTGTTGCTTAATGTTATTGCTTGGAGTCTGATGCTCTTAAGAGATGGATCTATTTCAGAACATAATCTCAATTTTGAAGCTACATATTTGTTGCTTATTTTTGCTATAAGAAATGTGAGGCATCAGACAAGGAGATGTTTGTCTTGATTTCATAAAAATGACCCTCCAAAATACATCCTTACTGCTCTTGAATATTGCCTGGTCACATACTCAAGATCCAAGTGTGGATTTGTGAAACAGAAAAATTTACATATTGTTGAGACAGTCTTCATCAGAAGAGCTTGTTGGCTGCATAGAGTATGGAATCAACTTCAATACTTTTAATGTCGCATTAATTGCTTCGAAGGTTCTGCTTCTGCAATAGTCCTCACATTTCTGCTTTTGCTGTTGTTGTAAATACTTTCTTGTCTTTGATCTAACAGAGTAAACACAATCTCTTTTCCTCCCCTGAGAAAGACAAGTCAGTTCTCTTAAGAGCTGAGCATTGTAAATGGTGTGTCAGGGAACTTATTGAAGTTGTTCATGGTAAAGCGCTAATTACAAGTGACAGCAATTGTGAAGTGTGCTTTTGTGAATGAGTTCCCAATTTTTTGTATGTTGGCTTCATTACAATGAAATTTGGGGTTTACAGCTGTAAGATGAAGCATCTTTAAACCAACAAAAAATAAAATATATTTCTTAAGATTATTTATTGCTTATCATGGTTAGTAGTCCTTTTACAGTAAATGACTTTCAAAGTTACAGAATTTTTGGATGCTTCTGGATTATGATGATGGGGTTTAATCTATCCTGACCTGTTGCCCAAAGGCGAAGCCATTCAATAGGTCATGCAGTATGTGTAAATGCAGTTTTCAAAGATGCAAAGGCTCTGTGAGTTGTTGAGTCCTCTACCCTGTTACAGTAGCCACCACATCATAATCCCATAGTTTGTTGGTGGCACCTATGTTGCTCAAATATGTGTGGAAATTACTGTGTGCTGCCAAGCCGTGGCACTCCTTATGATTTGCTTCTTGAAGGCATAATTGTTTTCCCACTCAGAAGCTTTAAGGTATAACACCAAAGGGTTTCTGCCAAAAACAGAAAGGGATTTCCTGTTTGGATGACCTTGATGCTAGTAGAAAAGTAGGAATATCCTAGCAGAAGTCATTATTATTATTAACATTTTTCCAGTTCACTCATACAAGTAGACTCTGGTGGATAATATCAATTCATAGAAGGATACCTGTTGGATTGGAATCTGAAATTGTATTTTTGAACTCCTAGCATAGGTTGCTTTTGCAGCTTTCAAATCTTTCCTTTTTACTTAACCACTTTTTAAATCTTTCCTTAACATAGTTCATAACCACTGGAAAATACTTTGCTTGCCTTCTCATTTCTTACATTTTGATTGCACAAAATAATCTAGTATTTTTCATGGGCACCATAGTCTGCCCTTCTTCATATACTGCATACAGACGAGTGGTTATCTTGTGCAGTATTTATGTTTGCTTCCCAAGTTAGTTTTTCCCTGGTGTATGGGTAGAGAATCTGACTATCTGAAGGAAGAAGCGTTCTGAATTTTAGCAAGCATCTGTTTGCTAATGGACTCAAACAATAAAGCAGATGCTAAAGTTTTGTTTGAAGGAATTTGTGAGAATCTCTTCTTTATTTGCAAAGATGCAAACTGAAGTCTTTTACAAGTTGTGTTTTGTTTGTGAAGAGCATCGTAAAGCTGCAAATGTAATGAGTTCAATTTCCAGCTTTCAAGTATTCAACCCATTTTGAAGTTTTTCTGTAGTAGGATTTACAGAGTTCACATGCACTTCTTTTGATTTTTTTTAAATAACTATTTTTTCTAAACAAATTTGAAAGTGATATTATGTATATAATAGCATGGGCTTACCAGCAGAAACTCTAAATCAGTTTAGAAACTTGAATATTTGAATCTTTCCAGAGACTTGAAAGTTTCCATTCAGGTAAATTTTTAGCAGGAGCTCTTGAGAAGAGATAGACTATAAGAGATCATTCAAGGTAAGACATGATATCAGTGTTTCACAAAGCTCAAGTTTCTGTTCCCACATTCTTTCATTTCCATTTCCGTTTCCCTTATTCCTTGTGTTACTTTGCCATGGCTAAGTGGTGGTTTACCTCTGTCTTTGCCCTGTGCAGTAGTTGGGTTTTGATACCAAGGAGATTTTGCACGTGGTGAGCCTTACTGGTGTCACCAGTAGTGCTAAGTATGTCTGTGTACCGGCAGGGTGAGATTTTAGATGACGATCAGTCTAGAAAGCTGGAGAGAAAGACAGTTTGTTATAGTAAACCTGTGGATGCCAACAGTTCTCTCGTTTTCTAAGAAGTATTTCTAGTGCTTCTGGAATTCCCAAGACATTGCTTACATCTTGTATCACTGCACAAGATTTTTTTTAGAACTTAGAAGGACAGAAAGAGGAGAAGTAAGGGGCAAAATAGGGGAAAAAAGGTTTGTGATAGAATTATACATACTTAAAATACAGTAATTCTTCTGTGTGTGGCTGTTTATAGGTGAATTTATGTTGTATTTATCTTCAGAAGTTACCTAATTGAATCTGGTTTTTTTTAAATGATTCCCCAACTTTAACACACCACACCGGGAAGCCTGGGACAGAGCTAGTTCGTCAAATGACAGCTCTGGTTTTTTGAGTTGGCCCCAGTTAAAGTTCAGAATCAGTTCAGTGATGATTTTCTCACTGTGAGTACTGAGGAGTAACTTTAATTTATTAACTCCCAACACTTTATGGTTGCTTTTATACTGGGGGAGGAGGGGGAAGAGAATATTGACTAACATTATAATTATACTATCAAGTGTATTGTGAGGGGAGGCGGGGGACACGACACATACAATATATCAATTGGCCATGAGAAAAAAACAGCGTGAAAATGTTATTAAATTCTCTCATTATTTCTGTGTTAATATTTGGTGTTCTGGAGATAGCTGTGTGTTTTCTTGATTTTCTTCAGTTTTATTTCATTTGTCTTGAAACAGGGTTATTGTTCCATAATGAGGAATAAATTTTGGCTCTTCACTCAGTTCAAGCTGTCTTTGGATTTGTTTCTGAGAAGGGCTGTGCATTTTCAGACATTTACAGGAATGAGCCTCTGTTGTATCAGGTTCAGTTAGAACAGATACTGTACTAATGACAGGTCATTCGGAGAAGTGTTTGACTCAAGAGAAGCAGAAGATAACCATCTAAAAAACAAAGGTGCAGAGAAATGAAAAATGGTGATACAAATATGAAGTGAGGAACAATAGGAAAAAAATTGTATTTGTTGGCTGAGTATATCTGCATATTCTTTGTGATGTTAAGTGCTCATAGCCTGTGTAGTAAACTTTTGGCATTTCAAGAAATTTCCCCAAATCTCCCAACACGTTTTAAAAATGAGTTGTCCCTCTGAGCCTTGGCTGTACATCAGTGAGGAGTTTGTTTGCCTTTTTTTGTCCAAGTTAAATGCAGTTCATGCTGTTGGTGATGTAAAGGTGAAAGGGTAAAAGAAGTTGTAGGATGTATCAGCAGAGCCAGTTACTTGTTGCCCCAACCATAAGTACAGCAGATCCATCTGTTTGTCCACTGTAGAATATTTACCTTCTTATGTTTCTAGAAGAAAATCATTCTCATAGCATAAGGTGAGCTGAGTGCTTGATTTCTCTGTGTAAAAATTCAGATTAGAAGAAATTATTCCAGCATACTGCTCGGCATCTAATTAATCTTCCCTGTCATGTCCTCAGCTTCAATGTTGCAACAAGCTAAATTGTCAAGGTAACATAAGGAATTGATTCACTGCTTAGTTTCCTGTGGTTTACTTTATAGTTTGTGGTTTTTTGGTTGTTTTTCTTGACAGCAACATCTTTTGATTTTGAGTGGCCTCTGCTGGCCACTACATGGTGAAAGTTTTACTCATGAAAATTCCATCTCTGTAACTATTTCTGAAGAGTTTTCATTTCAGCAGCTATGACCATTCTCCTGATTTTATCTGTATGATCATAAAATCATGGTTTGCATTGGAAGTGACCTTAACGACCATCTAGTTCCAAACCCCCTGCCATTAACAGGGACACCTTTCACTAGACCAATTTTCTCAGAGCCCCATTCAACTTGGCCCTGATGTCAAACTGCACCTGTTGCTGTGGACATAAAGCATTTTTTTATTGACAGTAGTTTGTTTATCAAAATTTCTCAGGAGCCCTGAAATGCTGCGGTCAGAAGGTTCCTACTCCACAGGAGAAAGACATTCTTCCACAGACTCCAACAAAGCATCAAGTGGCGATGTCTCTCCTTATGACAACAACTCTCCAGTACTGTCTGAGCGCTCACTGGTGGCAATGCAAGAAGAAGTCGCCCGTAGCCCAGATAAGCTGTACAGGGTACCTGAGCAGTACACGCTGGTTGGACACTTGCAGCCTAAGCCAAAGGAGAATTCTTCTGCATCTCAGGCAGATGCAGGTATAAAAGGTATAGTGCATTCTGCTCATATTCCTCCTCCTCAGTGATGGGAATTTCTGAAATACAGTAATCCCTTGAATATTGCGGAGGGGTCAGATCCAGAAAGATGTCACAATAAGCAAAATCCGTGAAGTAGCTGTAATTACAGGGTAAAGGTGGTATAGATGCAGGAGAAAAAAACTCAACATATTGAACATGCAAATGATGAACTGTGAAGTAGCAGGGGATTACTGTAATTGAAAAGTGATGGATTTGTATTATCAGATACCACGATCTGAGGCACCATCATGTAAATGACCTTACAAAAAATGGCAAACCAAGATTTTTTTTTTCTGTTGACCCTCAAGAGTATGTGCTGAGTTCTCCTTATTAGCTCAGCCAACTTTAAGGGAGGCTCTTGGTGTAGCAGTTCTCAAAACTTGGAGCTATTATTTAGCCTATCTGTGACAGTAAGGCAAAGTCTAGTCTTGATCTGTGGGACTGTCATACCTGCAAGGTTATGGTCTAGACTTTGGAAACATCTGAGATTTTAAGACTTCCCACTACAGATTTTTCTCCAACTGTAAATATTTACCTCAACACCCTCTCACTCAAGAACATAGCTGAGCTGTACAGCTTTACATCTGCAACCAATTACACACTGAGCAATACTAGTGCAGGAATCCATGATTTCCATGGCTACCTAGGGAGCGCATGATTTCTTTGGTAAAGAACTGTGGTTTAAACTAATAGCTCACCAGTGTTAGGCACTTAATTCCCTTTGGAATTAATGGGATTTAAACTAATATCTCAATTATATGTTTTATAAATGCCAGTGGGCATTTATCTTCCATATTCAGCATCTAAATCTCTGAATTGGTTTAAAAATTTGGTCAGATTTCTATTGAGTTATGAACAGGAAATTAAATGAAGTTTAATCGTATTAACCATATTTTGGACTTTAATCTGCATCACAAGGATAGTGGGCCATGACGAATTAGGAGATTCCTGTACTGACACATGGAATCAGAAAAAGGAATGAAACTATAGCTCAGTGCAATGCCTGATACATATATTTCAATAAATCCCTATTCTGTGGATGCCCTTCCATGTAACACCAGCAGCATCTTTGGGTTGCTAGAGCATGCCTTATAGTAACCACCATTGCAGGATCTGAGCCTGAAACACGTAGCTGGGAACAAATACATGGAATTGTAGAGTATTAAGAGTTGGAATGGATCTTGAAGATCATCTAGTCCCAGTCCCCACTGCCATAGGCAGGTTACCGTGGACAGCTTGTTCAAGACCTCATCTGGCCAGGCTTGGAAAACTGCCAGAGTTGGGGCATCCACAACCTCCCTGGACAACCTGTTTCAGTGTCTCACCACCTCATAGTAAAAAATTTCTTCCTAATATCTAACCTAAATTTCTCCTCTTTCAATTTGAACCCATTACTCTTTGTCCTATTGCTACAGTTCCTGGTGAAGAGTCCCTCACTTTCTTCCCTGCAGGCCTCCTTCAGATGCTGGAAGATTGCTAGGAGGTCTCCACACAAACTTCTCTTCTCCAGGCTGAACAGCTCCAACTTTCTCAGCCTGTCTTTTTAGGAGAGGTGCTCCACTCCTATTATCAACTTTATGGCCCTCCTCTGGTCTTGCTCTAACTGTGCCATGTCCTTATGTTGGGGACACCATAACTGTAGTCCAGGTGGGGTCTCACATTTGAAATGCTTGTGTTTGCTGCCTAGTAAAGGTGGTAGTAGATGTTAATGACTCTCATACCATACATAAGATTTTACCATTCCGTTGGTATTACATATTTCTAAATAATGTCTTTAAGAAGATTGACTCATCTTCTTTTCACTGTTTTTACTGCTGTTTAGATGTTTCTGAAGATCATTTTGATATCTGGGGAACTTGGCATTCAACGCTGAAAGGTGGCTGCAAAGATTCAACAATGACAGGTCAGTTACCTCTCAAGTTTAAAGCCCAAATCTAGCAAAGACAAAAGCAATTTCTCGGTTTCGAGAAATCACAGCGAATCCAGTAGGAGAATTCACATTGTCCAGAGTTGGCATTTTAAAAGGCTTCAGTAGTATACAGAGAAGCACAGTGGTTATACTTCTTTGTATTCAGTGGAATACAGAGGAGCAGAGACATTTCAAACTATAAAAGATAATGTAAATTAAAAGTAGTTTTAAAATTACTTCCAAGAAATATTTTTATATTCTTCTAAAAGTCGTAGAGTCATAGAACCGTAGAATGTTAGGGGTTGGAAGGGACTTTAAAATTATCTGGTCCCAATCCCCGCTCCCGTGGTTGAGGACACCTTCCCCTAGACCAGCTTGTTCAAGGCCTTATTCAACCTGGCATTGAACACTGCCAGAGCTGAGGCATCCACAACCTCCCTGGACAACCTGTTCCAGTGACTCACCACCCTCACAGTAAAAATTTCTTTCTAATATCTGATCTAAATTTCTCCACTTTCAATTTGTACCCTTGTCCTGGTGAAGAGTCCCTCACTGGCTACCCTGCAGACCCCCTGCAGATACTGGAAGGCTGCAATGAGGTCTTCATTAAATCTTCTCTTCTCCAGGCTGAATAGCCCCAACTTTCTCAGGCTGTCTTTGTAGGAGAGATGCTCCAGACCTGTCAGCAACTTAGTGGCATTCCTCTGAACTTGCTTCATTGAAAGGTGGACACCCGGTGTCAATTTGAGAGTAGCTGCCACAGTGGCACAAGCACAGACTGTGCGGTTGGCAACTGTCCAGTACTGACCCTGTTGCTGGACAGTGTGTTCCCAATAAGTTCCTAATCTGTCCTACCTTTGTTTTTCTCTCATCTGCATCTACATCACAGAGGAACTGTGAGACTAAAACATTCTCTTGCCCCCTCAACTCTTCAAACATTTGAAAGATATTAAGTGCTGTGAGGCTTTATATCAGAGAAAAGTATTAGTCACTAGGTAACACACTAAATGTGGTTCAGACTGATGGATGGCTTTTGCTCCATGTCCCTAGGTTCAGCTGGAGGTAGGGCTGATGCACCTGCAGTCGCACAGCCTGGTGGTAAAAGTCCCCATCCCTGTTCTACAGTGTGATGCAGGGGAAAGGCATTAACTTGTTAAATGCCACATAAATGGATCTGCAGACTCATGTTGTCCTTCTGACTCTGTCCCCCAGGTTCTTACGGGAACATTTATGAAAGCAGCTTGCTGCGACCTGGACAGTGCTCTCTTTCCCAGGGAAACCTTGCCATGTATTCTCCTCGGTGGCAGGGCAGCTCTTCAGAATTGGACAGTGGTAGGCACATCATGCGAAGGAGCCAGACAACTGCTGCCATTCCTGAGTGTCAGCTACATCCCATGGTGTCTCGGGTGTGCAGTAACCCACAAATTGAAGTTGGCAGTAGGAGTTCAGACCTGTCACACTCAAAGTCGGATCAGCACTTGCCTTTAGGCAGTGTGGAGGACCTCAGTGAGCATGACTCAAACGTGGGTTGTTTGCAAAGCACAGCCAAGCCCTCCTACAGAAAAGAGCGACCACCACCCCCTTACCCAGGCCCAGCAAAAACAAGCTCTGCGTTGTCACAGCGATCGAGTGTTTCTTCAACATTGCACTCTTTGTGGAGACTTCAACGCCCAGAAAAAAGCTCAGGGCCAAGAGCAGCTGGAGGGTCACCATCCAGAGCCCCTGACCAGGCCACATCCAGGCATGAGCGGCCAGCNTATATATATATATATAAAAGAAGCTGTTAAAGGGGAAAGTCGTCCTTCTTTTCACTGCCTATTGAAAAACACTAAAATAGAGTGGAAAATGAAAAGCCATATATTTTATAAGGGTAGTAGTGAGCTTAGAGGGGAAAATACCAAAACCCAAATATTTTTCTTATAAATGTGTTTGAACAAAGATTTTAAATTTGATGCAAGATTGTGAAAGTATTTTTTTTAGATTCTGTTAGGAAGCAGCTCAGAGAATCAACTAAGAGCAACATCATGCCTAAACCAACTAAGGATGTAGTGCAAAGGTCTGCTCTCCCATTCTAAAGGAAAACCAATGTGATATATACAGGATAGGATATGATATAATATATGTATTTATAAATGTGTAATTTTATGTATTGTTTTAAAACAATAAACTGGAATCCAAATTTTAGAAAACCAAACCCAATAAATTCAGGTGCATAATGACTGAGAAAGAATATTGCTTTTCCTTTGAAATAACAAAGCTCCAACACCATTAAGAAAGTTAGAGAAGGGGGAAAAGTGCAGACAGACATATGAAAGGGAGTCAAGCAGAGTTTCAGAAATGNCCTTGTCCTGGTGAAGAGTCCCTCACTGGCTACCCTGCAGACCCCCTGCAGATACTGGAAGGCTGCAATGAGGTCTTCATTAAATCTTCTCTTCTCCAGGCTGAATAGCCCCAACTTTCTCAGGCTGTCTTTGTAGGAGAGATGCTCCAGACCTGTCAGCAACTTAGTGGCATTCCTCTGAACTTGCTTCATTGAAAGGTGGACACCCGGTGTCAATTTGAGAGTAGCTGCCACAGTGGCACAAGCACAGACTGTGCGGTTGGCAACTGTCCAGTACTGACCCTGTTGCTGGACAGTGTGTTCCCAATAAGTTCCTAATCTGTCCTACCTTTGTTTTTCTCTCATCTGCATCTACATCACAGAGGAACTGTGAGACTAAAACATTCTCTTGCCCCCTCAACTCTTCAAACATTTGAAAGATATTAAGTGCTGTGAGGCTTTATATCAGAGAAAAGTATTAGTCACTAGGTAACACACTAAATGTGGTTCAGACTGATGGATGGCTTTTGCTCCATGTCCCTAGGTTCAGCTGGAGGTAGGGCTGATGCACCTGCAGTCGCACAGCCTGGTGGTAAAAGTCCCCATCCCTGTTCTACAGTGTGATGCAGGGGAAAGGCATTAACTTGTTAAATGCCACATAAATGGATCTGCAGACTCATGTTGTCCTTCTGACTCTGTCCCCCAGGTTCTTATGGGAACATTTATGAAAGCAGCTTGCTGCGACCTGGACAGTGCTCTCTTTCCCAGGGAAACCTTGCCATGTATTCTCCTCGGTGGCAGGGCAGCTCTTCAGAATTGGACAGTGGTAGGCACATCATGCGAAGGAGCCAGACAACTGCTGCCATTCCTGAGTGTCAGCTACATCCCATGGTGTCTCGGGTGTGCAGTAACCCACAAATTGAAGTTGGCAGTAGGAGTTCAGACCTGTCACACTCAAAGTCGGATCAGCACTTGCCTTTAGGCAGTGTGGAGGACCTCAGTGAGCATGACTCAAACGTGGGTTGTTTGCAAAGCACAGCCAAGCCCTCCTACAGAAAAGAGCGACCACCACCCCCTTACCCAGGCCCAGCAAAAACAAGCTCTGCGTTGTCACAGCGATCGAGTGTTTCTTCAACATTGCACTCTTTGTGGAGACTTCAACGCCCAGAAAAAAGCTCAGGGCCAAGAGCAGCTGGAGGGTCACCATCCAGAGCCCCTGACCAGGCCACATCCAGGCATGAGCGGCCAGCCACACACACACAAGAGGGTCGCAGCTGTTCCACAGCACCTCACAGTCAGAACAGTAAGAATGTTTCAGAAGTGGACTGGAATGAGTGGCAAAGGGAGAGGTGGCAAATTTGGGAGCTGTTATCAGCCGACAATCCGGATGCCCTCCCGGAAACCCTTGTATGATCTGACTCTGCAGAACTGCCACTCAAACCTATGCCTCCGTCTTATAGGAAAACAGCGGTGACATTGGAAAACAGGGAGGGCTTGTTTGTTTTATACCAAATGAATTGCATATACTTTTTTAAAACTATGTTCACTTTAATTTCTTAACAGCACTGTCAAGCAGTTAATTTACAAATACAGTATGTTCCTGTTTTTCAGCAAACCTTTGAGAAAAAACTAGATGAAAATTTTAGTGTAATAGCTGTATGCGTACACTGTGTATAAGATAAAACTGTTGCTTTGATGTTGCTAAAAATGTATTTATGTATCTGGAGTTTTGATGATTGTATATTCTGTAACGAGTATTGTATGATAATCATGTATTATTTTTTCATATACAGATGTCAATCAATCATGACTGCTTTTTTTTGTAAAATCACTGCACTTCCATTACCGTGATATGCATTGGAATTCTATAGAAAGTGCACAAGCTGGTTTCTGTGCTTAAATATATACATATATATATATATATATATATATAAAAGAAGCTGTTAAAGGGGAAAGTCGTCCTTCTTTTCACTGCCTATTGAAAAACACTAAAATAGAGTGGAAAATGAAAAGCCATATATTTTATAAGGGTAGTAGTGAGCTTAGAGGGGAAAATACCAAAACCCAAATATTTTTCTTATAAATGTGTTTGAACAAAGATTTTAAATTTGATGCAAGATTGTGAAAGTATTTTTTTTAGATTCTGTTAGGAAGCAGCTCAGAGAATCAACTAAGAGCAACATCATGCCTAAACCAACTAAGGATGTAGTGCAAAGGTCTGCTCTCCCATTCTAAAGGAAAACCAATGTGATATATACAGGATAGGATATGATATAATATATGTATTTATAAATGTGTAATTTTATGTATTGTTTTAAAACAATAAACTGGAATCCAAATTTTAGAAAACCAAACCCAATAAATTCAGGTGCATAATGACTGAGAAAGAATATTGCTTTTCCTTTGAAATAACAAAGCTCCAACACCATTAAGAAAGTTAGAGAAGGGGGAAAAGTGCAGACAGACATATGAAAGGGAGTCAAGCAGAGTTTCAGAAATGAACATGTCATTTGGAAAAGCTCACAACTGCGTTTCTATAAATATTGTGCCAAAGTCAGGGTCAGTAATACTTCCTCAGTACCTGTATATTGCGTTGTTAAATGTTGCTGTTTTATACACGTGGTGGTGTTGTTTAATTGCAGAAGTGTTTGTGGCCAGAAGGTGGCAATGTACCGCAGTATGCCAGAGAAAATCCTTATTAGCACTCGATAAGGGAAAATGTATCATATCTAAGAATTTTGTAAAACGTATTAGTCTTAATGTTAATGAAGTTGAAGACTTACTCAGTGATGTTGTCTTTAAGTTCTATCTTGTGCCATAATGATGGAATAAAAAGCTAAGTTAAACAACTAGCATATTTTTTGCTTTTTTTTAAAGTAAGGTTTATGAGGCAATTATTGTGTTTTTATTACATGCTTTCATGTCTGAAAAAAAACATCTAAAAGGGTTAGGAGCTTAAGGACCATGTTCAAGTGCAACTGAAATGTACAAGATCCAAGGTTTCTTTTCAATTTGAGGCTTAAAATCCATCATGAAAGTGTCTGCCCATCATATCTTCATTTCCCAAATAAAGTTATAAGGTAAAAGAACCAAGCCTAGTGGAAAGGGGCAAGTAGCTAAGTAGATTTGGCCTTTGTTAGAGCTCTTTTTATGAATGATGCATAAAGAATAAATCTCACTCTCTTCTGATGCTTGCAAGGTACCTGAGCCACTTAACTTGTTCCCACAGCAAAGCTTTTCTAAATATCATCTTGATATGAGACTTGATAGGAAAAGGGTTTTGTGTGTACTTTGTTGCAGCAGCTCTGTATCAGTTTATTCCTAAAAAAAGGCAGTCCACCCAGATTTGCTACAGGGAATTAGTTCCCAAATAGTCCTCAAAACCAGGAGAAGTGTAAATCCTGCTTCAGAAGATACTACTATAGTTACTAGATGTGTATCTCTTTATTTTAAAACTCTGTCTAAATAGAGAAGCATCTGCACACTTTGAATGAAATGTCCAGGGATTACTCAGCCTTGTGAAGAGATTTTTGCCAGTGTATCTGAATATGTCTGTATATTGCCATCTACATGGGGTTTATGGAACAAAAGACCAGACCACTACTGGAGGACATGGTTGTCTGCACACATTTAAATATACTGTTACTTGGAAAAAAGTTGTAGAATAAGTTCAAATGAATTAAAGTAGGACATGCCAAGGTTACATTATTTCTGTCATATTCACTTGAACAGGGCAGAGCAGAATTATCATGAATAGGTTAAGGATGTAATTTTGATTTGTAGCTCTTTCCGGTCTGAAATCAGGGACGTAATTTTTATGTCTTTTTTTTTTTGTATATGTATTTCAGAAGAAAAGTAGCCATGAAGGGTTGTTTCTAGTTTTATGTTGGCTGATATATCTGTGCAAGGTATCCCATTTTAGGTCTCTACAATGTTTTTCTTCCCATGATACTCCTTTTACGGGAGCTCTATAATATGGAGATATTAAAGCTCGCAGGTGAGCCCAGCAGAGGTGCAATGTGGATGCTCCAAGGAGAGAGTGACTGCGAGTTGCCCACAGGGCAGGGTTTGCTATTCTCTCTTCTGCTGCAGAAAGCAAAGAAATTCAAGGATCCAGCTCTAGGTACAAGCCAGACGTCATGGGGAACCTCTCAGCCAAGGGAAAAATGGAAAAGCACAAACTTTAAAATATTACTTGAAAAATTACTGCTGCTGCCATTCTTTAGAACAAGACCTGGTTGCACTATTAAGTTGCCTATTCTGAGACTGTGCTGCTCTGCTTAGAGGCCAGTTGAACCTTCTGCCTCTTCCCCAGCCTCCCATCCCTTACACCAGCTCTTGGAGCAGTGGAAGGAATTCCAGGGCTTGTTGATCCAGCTGATTGCCCTGTGCAAGAAACATAAAATTCACGTAGCTTAGTGGCTTTCACAAGTGGTGGGCACAGGGGAGGAAGAGGGACAGGGTCAGAGATGGGGAGAGAAAGAGGGAAACTGGCCACCTGCTCTGGCAGCCGCCTTGACTGAGCTCTGTTTAGCTACTTGTGTAACTGCAGGGCTTGCTGCTGCAACCTGTAGGCAGGAGCCCAGCCAAACACTTAAAAGTGACTCTGAGATAGAAATTTAAGTCAAGCCAGCTCTCGGTTTGGGTACTTGATACCTCAAGCACTCTGCTGTCTACATTGGGAGCCTAGTCTCCCACCAGTACCACTCAGAATTTTTGTGCTATTGAAATGATGTGGTTCAATGGACTGGAATTTATGGTTGTATGGTCTGGGGAGAGAGCTGTTTCCTGGGGTTTTTTTTCACATGCATCAACTGAGGTCAAAAACCCCAATTCCAGCCTTTCTGGAGCATCGACTTGTTCTGTGTCGCTGGTTTGGCAGAGGGCCAAAGACTTCTTTAGCCACTGTGAAACACACAGGATGTCTGAGCCTCATCTTGCTCCCTGTCTCTGTCTCTACCTCCCTTGTTTTTGTATTAATTAATTAAAACAAACAAAAACACACACACACCCCAAACAAACCACTGCTGTGCTACAGTTGTTATCTCTGCATCCAGAGAAAGGATATCTGCATCCAGACAGTGCTGCAGAGGCTACAGAGCTGTTTCAAGACGTCTAGACACTCAGGCTACTGAGTCATAAAATGCACCATTTCTGAAAACATTTGTCTAATTTTTCTGAAGTGTGAAGCATCTCTAAAGGTGGTATCTGCATCTGGAAAAAGTTACTCACTTATTCCCCTTTTATTTAGGGGAAAGAGACAAGTATTTCTGTGCTACCATCAATACAGCCTAAGTGAGCATTTCATGGAAGGATGGCCTCTTTTGAAGGGCTGGTCACTACAAGGGCCCATTTCTTTCCCCCTGCCTATGTAAAGGAAGCCTAAACAAGGCCACACAAGCCCTGGGCAAGGTGCTGACAGAAGCCCTATCTGCCTCCACCTGGTAGTTAAGCCCTTCTTGCAGTCAAGGCCATCCCCGCTGCTCTGGGCAGATGGAATCCTGTTGAATTGAACCACTTCTGACTACACCAGCCACATTCAAGGCACAGGAACCACAACCTCCAGCTGGGAATCTCTGACAGATGGCTCCTTCCTTGGGCACTTTGCTTCCCTGGTCAGCAAGGAGATTTCTTACTGCATCATATTAATAGGAATCCAAATTTGGTCTGCTAAAGAAGAGCTCATGATGAATCAAGAGATCCTTTAGAGTTTAAAAACTCTTTAATAGTTAAAAGATCACCTGAGCCCTGGTTACTACCTGCAGCCTCACAAAGGTGAGTTGGGGTCACCATTCAAAAATAAGGGAAAGAGAGAGAGAGGGAGAGAATGAGAGAGAGAGAGAGAAAGAAAGAAAGAAAGGAGGAAAGGAAGAAGTTTGGACTGAAACACACTTTGTTATACAGAAAATAAAAAATGCATGTGGTAGCCTGCCAAGCAGGGTTACTGAAGTAAAAACACACCGTTCACTCGAGGACAAGAATCATATGATCACTTTGGGGAGATAGAGTGTTGAATATGGAATCAGCCTCTGGCTTCCATCTCCTAAAAAAAAGGTTTAAAAGGGTGAGTTGCTGAACAAACTCTTCCTTACACCCACAGGCTATTTCTGTAGTTCCCAATAGCAGCTAAAGGTTAGTTGCTGAGCTTTTACTCAAGGTGGTGTCGACATTGTGTAGTTGTGGCCTTATTTCTGATCGCAGAAAGAGCTGGAGCCCTGCAACAGCTCAGAGCTGCATGGAGGTTCTTCTGAAATATTCCTAAAAACACCCCAAAGCCTCCTGGCTCCAGTATTATCAGCCATTTTGCAGTCTGTGATAAAAGTGGTGAGGTTGAAAAAAAGAGAGCTCTAGTGTAGCAACCTCATCCCATTGGGGCTCAGTGCATGGTTGATATTTCAGAGGAACCTAATGCTGCTAACTCTGTGAGCTGACAGTGATAAATGAATGGCAGCGCCTTGGGAGCCAGAAGGCTGGAGTTATTGTAACTAATAAAAAAGTTTAAAAAGAGAGGGGGAGAGAGAGAAAGTTTACAAGGAAGAATGAATGCTGTTTTCTCATGTGTGCCATTGTCAGACCAGTTTCTGAATCTTGTTTTCCCATCCTTGAAGAGTCAAGATTTTCAGCTAGAAACATCCAGAATTGATGTGGTGGAGACCAAGGCCTGGGACCTGGAGCACCAGAGAGAACCCAGGAGGTGTGAAGAGGCCCTGCTAGCTGTTGTGTCTTGCCCTCTGTGCCACTGGAAGTAATTTTTTCTGATCCTCATGCTAGTGAGAAGGTGGTTGTGAGTATATGTGTGAGCTTCAAGCTTTGCTGCCCTGGCATTGCTACAGAAGTGCTGTAACAGTCATAGTGCCTTTTGTTCTGCTTCTCTTCTGGTTTTATGGCTCTGCATTGTTCCTTGTGCACTAACCAAGACTAGAGAAGTGGCCTTCAATATGTCCCTTCTGCACAGTATTTTCCTGTCATCTGGTGATTTGAACAATACTCCTGGGATACACCAGTCATATTTAAGATCTGAGTGTCTATCATCTAGTACTCCCATGCAGCCCTTTAGCTTCTAGCAACCAGAACAAGTCCTTCCATGCTGCTTAGTGAAGGGGACCACGGGCAGTACAGCAACTGTGCCTTACTCATCAGTGGACCACACACAGCTTTCAGGTTCTGCCCTCCTCAAGCCTTTCCCATTTTCTTTAATCCATCTACCTGGGAAGGGGATGCTCAGGCTGGATCATGAACTGCCAAGACCTGTGCTGTCAGACTGTATCTGCCAAACTGTATCTGCATGAGATGCCTCCGAGGCTGCAAGGATGTGCTGTCGGTAATGGTTTTGTTCCACATGCAGCAACTGGTCTAAGGGCTAAACCTTTGGGGTTTGTGTCTGCACCTGTGTGGGGCTTGGAGGTCCTGTACAACCCAGAGCCTGGCTGCTGGGCTGAATTCTGTGGGGTGGGTAGGCAGTGTGTGTGTGTCTCTCCCACAGTCCATTATGGCTGAGGTTAGCTGAGAAGCCAGTCCCTTTCCCCAAGGACAGGGAAGCACACCTGAGGGGGGTGCTGCCCAATACTCAGGATCTACGCTGGAGCCTGCGTGACTTGTGACCCTTGGATGGTTGCCCAAGACAGTTGCTCAGCATTATTGAATAAGTGGCTTGAGCTGTTTTGGCTTATGTTGCACTGAGATACCAGTGTCTCAAGGATTAGAGCATGTGGGTACGGCCTGTGGTGGTTTAAGATACAGAGAGCTTGGGAAAGCTTGATGTGCACTGTGCCAACACCACATGTCTTGTTGAGAGTAAATAGGAAGTCTCAGTCTCTGGGACTGCCCTTTGGACACCTTCAGACACCAAATGAGGGTCTTCCCTGAGAGTTAGGTGAGTTGAGCCAGGAGCCTTTGGAAAGCAGCAGTGTTACCCTTGCAAAATGAGCCCTTGCTGTCTGGTAGCAGAAGTTTCTGTTTCACTCCTCTTGCAGAATAATGGGAATGTGCCAAGAAGACAAAGAGAACGGGATGAAAAGAAGGAAAAATTCCAGAAAAAATCTTTGTATCTGTAAGGGAAATTCATTACTTCTCCCCCTACCTACAAGGACATATACAATTGTCACTACAGGTAAACCCTGAGCAATGCAGTTACTCCTACATCCTGCTGGGATAGAGCAGTACAGTGTTCACCTCCCTGCTACCATGCTACTCTGCCTGTGGTGCATGTCCTGATTGGGGTTCTTGTGGGGGTCTTTTAGTATAATTTAATATTCCTCTACTCTGTTCCTCAGTTCCACTGATCTTCACATGCACATGGACCGTAGTCTGTGCCTTGCATACAGAGGGATCAGAGTTCTGCATTCCCTTTCAAGGAGAGCTTTTCAGAAGCTTTTTGGTTTAATACTCATACTAGCCTTGGGCATTTTTCCACTCTGTGTTTTAAGGGAGTGGGGAGGGAAGGAGAATATGTAGTTGTCCTTTCCTCTGTTATCAAAGGATTAGCTTAAGCCCACGGATAAGAAGCATTGGAGGTGCAGATGGCAATGGAATAACAAACATAACCAGAAGAGACTGGGAAGACAGAAAGCCACACTGTCCCTTTTTCATAGAAAATAATTTAAAAAAATCTTTCATGACCATTCTTCCTTCAAGGAAGTGAGAAATACCCCATGTCAAGTGATGAGTCCCCACCCAATGAACTGGGACAGAACTGAGTGCAATATAAGGTAAGGAAAGAAATTTGGGCACTACACACAATAAAGCCATGCTATTAAGGTTTCCTTGCCATGCTGTGCTGTACTTCAGCTCATATCATAATTGTAAAATATGGATAACTTCTGCTTAACTACAGAGGTTTGTCACAGCATGCACAATAAGGCACTGTAAACCCCTAAAGGGTAAAAGAAGCAAGTTAAGATTGGCATTTTCAGATATTTCCAGCTTAATAAAACATAACATTCCCCTTCTTTTTTTTTTTCCTTTTTGTTCTTTCCCCCCGCCCCCATCCCAATACCTAGTCTTACTGTAAACTTGTCTAGGCACAGCAAGGAGGACATTTCTCTGTATTGCTGCATATTTGAAAAGGGGAGAAAACACTACTGCATGTCCAGTGTAGGATTAGGCTTGGACTTGGTATCAAAAGCCAAAAGGTGACTTGTTCTGATTCTCAGGTTACCTTTACCTCTGAACAAATCTTAAGAGGTTTCTTTGATGGGACAAAGAGAGAAAAAGAAAATATGAACAACAGTCGTAATGTTTTTGCCACTTAGTGCATGTGGGCATCTTTGTAGGCAGTTTGGTGGATTTGATGTAGTCTCTTCAACTGCTGTGGATACAGCCCTCGCCTGCAGCAAGCACCTCTCTACTGCACACCAGGCTTTCACCATCAGCATCTGCCATGCACAGTCATGTATGGCTGAAGTAGGAGCCTCCTGCAGGGCCCTAGAACTCTGTGCCATTTCCATGCCCTGGGTCTCCATCTCTCCAAGGCTCTGATACCCCTCTACAGCACATCTCTTACTGCCTGGAAGTTTTGTGCAGGTCAGGACTCTGTGCGAGGAGGTAGGTGGACAGGGCATGAGCCCCAAGAGTTTGCCAACCTCAGCCTGGCTCCAGGGAGGATCTCAGCACATCCAGTTCTCACTGCAACCTCACAGGCTTTGCTGTGTAACCCTGTCAGATCCAGTGATTGGAGAAGCCTTTGTACAGTGGAGATGAGATTATACTGTAAAGCTTAACATCCTATTCTCAGAACTTCTTACAACTGGTTTCCAGTCACCCAACAGGAGATGTTGATATTTGGCAGGCATTTCACGGCAAATGGAGAAGACCTTTCTGCTTAGAAAGTTTATGCTCACTGCACAACTGTGTTACTGTAAATCCATTATAATGGCAGCAACAAGAGCCGTTCTGAAAGGCTGAATTCTTCCACCCAGCAAACAGGCTGCTGGGCTGAGTACCTCATGGCTGGAGCCCAAACCCTGCCAAGCTCATCCCCTGTGAAACAGATGTTCTTTGAGGGGACTGACAGGGAAAAAAAGACTTTTCTTTACATCTATGCATAAGGGCCTTGCCTTTCCAAGTTTTAGTTTTATTCAGTAAACTAAGATACAAATGACATAGCTAGGTCACTAGAGAATTCAAATATCTGCTGTTTGTCAGAGCTTGTGGACCTATTCTCTAAACTAGGAGAGTTTTGGGCCATGTTCCCACAAAGGGATTAAACAGAGAAAGAGCCTCAATTCCCAGCTCTCCCTGCCAGTCTGGGTGCTAAGCTACCTTTCATGTTTTCTGAACAGTACACTCTGGTAGATACAGCAGGACAGACATAAAATTAGTTTTGTTTGTGGCATCTTTTATAAGGGCATTAAGTTCTGCTTCAGTTTTTCCACTTGTTCTCATCACATGTTTAACAACAGGGCCGCTCCGGAGTGAACGCTGGATAATCGGGCTGCCAGAGAAAGTCTGTTTAGGGATTCATGTTAACAAGATGGCATTGCAAGCCAGATCAGACTTACATAATACTGATCATTTCATTTGATTGAATGCAAGAACTGAGATTGCAGCTGTCAGAAGAACAAACACAAAGCAAGTGAGTGTGCCATGAAAGAAACATTAACAAGACCTTTGTATGCTCTTCAGGCAATGTCTGAAGAACTTGAAGGCATTATAAGTGCAATGTCCCAAGAAATACCCTCATGGCTCATACCTAAGGTAACCTATGCCCATTAGAATGACTTCCTTTTATTTCAAGCATCAGATCCTGGATGTTACAGGGGGCTTGTAAGGTTATTGCCTGTACTGTATTACAAATCCTTTCATAGTGCCAAGTGTGGCTGGGCTGCTTCCCTTGTGCTTTGGGAGAGCACTGGAGGAAAAGCAACACTGAAGCCCTTCTTTCAGCTCTTCTGTCATCTCAAGTACAAGGTGGGTTGCTTTGTAACACCTGTTCTGAGACAGGGGCAGTCCTAAAACTTTTCTCAGTGTTTACCTCAGTATTGCATGATGGATGCTCAGCAAAGTAAACGAGGTGGGCTCAGATGAACATCCTGTGGTGAGATGAAGTAGTTTAGAAAGCATTTATTATACTATAAACTTTCAGGCGGCATGAAACAAAACATTAATTCCCTTTTCAGAATTACTATTAAGTGACATTACTGCACTAGCTGCCCAAAATATTAGGGTTTTAGCTTATTTTCCTCTCAAGACAAATCTTTTTATAAGCAAAATTTCAAACTTTTGTAACACTCCAGCTCTGCTCTTACATAATTCTAATTGTACTGATGTCCTGGGCATCACCTGGGATAGCTCAGTTGCACACTGGCAACTTCTCTCATGGTCTGGGGAGGGCACCATATGCAGAGCACCAGGATGATAGAAGTATCAACACAGTTACCCAAATCTTTCCTTTTGGAATACTGTCTGGAAAGGCAGACTGAGTTGTTATTCTTCATTAGTGGCTCCCGAGACCTGCACTGTCATGGGAAACAAGAGCATATATGTGAGTGAGCAGGAGGTTCACCTTCAGCCTTGCATTAAGTGATACAATAATCTTCTGTTTTACCCAGCTGGGATGTTACTCTGTTTGTTTTGCAGTGTAAAACATCAGGATGAATATTCCAAAGCAGCTCATTACTATGTTAGGATTTTAGAGGATGATGTGCAATCACACTCACTCAGGCTGAATTTCATCCAGGTTTTGTACTGACCCACAAAACCCCACCAAAAGAAACAAAGTCTTGAAGGTTTTTGAGCAGTCTGTTGGTATTGCTAAGAGAGAATGCAGCAGAATGTGTGAATATTAATCATAGCTAGGTTTCAGCAGGGAAAAAGAAAGGAAAAGCCAGTAAGTGGCTCAAATCCTGGCATTTTCGTGGGGTGGTCTTAGGCAATGTTAAGTCTTCTGAGCATATGGAGGGATCAAAAGTTCTTAACAGTTCTTTGATAACACCTGAAGTCTGGCTAGGCAAGGCACTGCTTCTGCTTCTTCAGTTGTGCCTTGGAGAAAAGCAGTTGTGCAAGCAGGAGTTTCAGGACTTCTACCTGCAAGTGATTAGTTGCCTTGCACATGTGGAAGTCTCCAGCCAGACTGGTTGGGATCTGCCTGCAAACAACTATTGTGGGGCTGTGATGGTGATGTGGCAGACACAATCAGACCTTGCTGGTTTTGCTGTGATGAAAGGGAGTGTCAAACGGACAAGGAATACAATGTGACACCTTCAGGCCCCTCACTTTGCACAGACCTGTGCCGTGAAGTGGGGTCTTGGGCATTGATGGATGGAGCTTCAGATGCAGAACACTAAGCTTTGTCTCTCACAGGCTGACTGCAAGTTAAGCGCAAAATTATTATCAGCTGAATGAGAGGACACTGTCCTGTTCTACCCAGGATCAGCTGTGCTTGGGGAGGACAGAGGGGAGAGCAGAGAGTACTCTCACAGCACAGTTGAGGGGGAAAGGACCTCCAGAATCATCTGATCCAAGTCCCTGCTCAAAGCAGGGCCAGCTTCACAGAGCAGCTTGCTCTGTGTTTCATCAAGTTTTGAGATAGGGATGTCAAGACTTCTCCGGGCAACCTGTTCCAGTGCTTGACCACAGTCAGGATGGAAAAGTTGTTTTCCTTGTATCTTGTCAGGATTTCCCTTTCTGCAGCTTGTGACCATTCTTATCCTGTTACTGTGCATCTGTGAGAAGATTCTGGGTGCGTGGGAGTGTCTGTACTTCTGCAGTGCTAGGGAATGAAAGGGAATCATAGCTGAGCATTTAACCCCTGGCTGCAATGTGTTGAGGCTGGGGAAATTCCACCGAACAGAAAAACCACTGCAAAAGTGAAGGTAGGTGCAAGTCCCAGCAGTTCTTCTTTTACTCAGACTTTTTCAACATGACACTTTAGTAGTAGTCTTCCTTAAGAAGTTGAGTTTTTTAACGGTGGTTTACTGGGTCTCATAAAAAAGGAGATGGTTCCAGGAGATCATCATTAGGGATACATGGGGTGTATCCAGACTGTGAAATAAATAATTGGGAGAAAACCTCACTCTTGTAGACCTACAAGACAGAGCACAGCTCCATGTGGAAATACTAAATCAGCTTCATCTGGTAACAATTCTGGTTTACTATTACTATTTGTAAGAATTACTATTCTAACAAAATATAAGATGTTTTGCCTTTTTAGTCACTTGATTAAAATCTATGGTTCTCATACAGTACTCTGATAGGGAAACTACAGCACTGCTAGATCAACAGCCAGATACGGCAGTTTTGAGGTTTTTGTATTGCACACCCTTTTGTGCCATGGGAATACCTGTGCTTAACCTATCTGAGCAAATTGCCATTTCATTTTTTTTAGAGCTTGTAGATAACAAAGGGATCCTTGCTTGCCCTCTTTTGTCCCGTGGACTTTTATCTCTCCACAAAGTCTCTGTGACTCCCACCCAGAAAGTAGGTACTAGTGCTTAACATCCTGCAGCAACTGAAGGCCTTCTGTACTGTGTTTTCTGGCTTAATCAGTCATGGCTAAAGGATAATCCAGGGATTTTTTTACTTCCCTGACTGACAGTGGAACATGTGTTCATGACATGGAGCCCTAGAAACCCTCACGGATGTAGACAGACATGGGAATGATTAGCAGATACTCTGCTGCTGAAGTCCAGCCCTTCCAGAAGATCACTCATTTCAGTACTGAGTTGCACAGAAAGCTGCTCAGCAAGCTGTTGAGTCCTTTGCTCTCATCCTATCTATTCGTCACTAAACTTTTTTTGTGTAAAATATCTCCTCTTGGGATTAGAGTTACAGGCAATTGCCTTCCTCCCTCCATCTCATCCCATTGTACCAAAGACACTTGCTGCAGACTTTGTTTAGTGTTTCTGTCCATCCATTCTCACAAACTTTTTCCTGAAAAATTCTTTTTATCTGCTCTCTGTGTCCTGTACATCTTTATTTTTTGGTTCTGTTGTACACATCATGCTTTTCATACCCCTACATTTCTTGGCCGTGAACTCCACAAAAACTTTCACACTGCTTCTTGTAGAGTTGTCCTTTGGGGCCATCCTGTGCTCAGAAGAGTGCAATAAGGATGGTGAGTAGGAAGTTAAGGATTTTCTCTGGACAGGATCTACAGTACATTTCTGTGTCACTACTATGAGGGACAGGAATGGAATGTGACTTCTTTTTTCCTACTCACAGACCAGGAAGAGAGGAGAAGGGGTAGATTCCCTGCTATCCATGTGCCTCTAGAACTGCTCGCCTCCAAGCCTATTGTAAGAAATCCCACCCAGAGGGTCTATACTGTCTTCCTTGCTCTCCAAAGCAATGCACTAGACTGACTTGGCAAGATTAGTAACATTCCCAGTCTCACGATATTAGTTGCAGGTTTACTTTCTGGAACTGTATAAAAAGTTCTTGTTAAAGATATTAACTGTGAATTGTTCTTCTTTATTAGGACCAAGAAATAGTTTATTTACTAGATGGAAAACCTATTCTGACTCAAGAGATAAATACTTTTATAGAGTGCTGCTTTTGTATAGGCAAGCCTGGAGGGATGGGCTGGAAGATTTTTTAAATCTCTTTGGAAATGAAGATGGGGAGGTGGATTATTTCCTTCAAGTAAAAATGCAGATTTGGCATCCCAAAGCTATTTGTCTGAACTTGCTGGGTAGCATGCATTCTGATGGTTTTGCTACATGAATAGAAAGGAGTCAGGCATCTCTGTAATTTGCCCAATAGCCAGTCCAGCAGGAATGTAGAAGATCGAGTTTTGAAAACTTTCTCTTCCTGAGCGGGGTTTTCAGCTGCTTCCCCTCTCCCTCCCCTCACAGTTTTCCTAAGGATGGGGTATGAACTGCAAGGCTAAAGGTTATTTGCAGGCTGATCTTTCTCAGACTAACATGGTAGTGCTATGTCATCCATTAGCAACACACAGGTATTAATTGGCAATACCTGTGTGACAGGACATCCACTGAGATTTGATACATGCAGGGAGTAGGAGACTCACCCCAGCTCCTCCTCCAGGCAGTAGCCCAGTGTTTTCCACAAAGCTCAGTGTGAACAAGAGGGTGAGGGAACAGTGCCCAGACAACCCTTATCAGGGGAAGAACAAGGTATGTAGGAAGTGTATGATAAACATTAAATAACCTTACGTAGAGAATGGGATTAAACCTAGATTTTCCATGCCTCAGGTAAAAAGACCTCACCATTTGGCTGAAGATGTGTGTATTTAGCACTGACTGAAATGTTTGGTTTAGGTCCTGCCAAGTGTTTGCTTGATTTGGAATGAAATGCGGGATTACTTTCAAGAAAACAAAACCAAAATTTTCAGTGATAGACTCTTTATTTTGGCCTAAAGGCCAGCTTTTGAACAGAAAATATGCATTCCAGGGAGCAAATGAGCAAAGTGTTCATTCAGATGCAAGACAGATAAAAGCAATGGCACAGTCCTTGGAGCTGCTGTTCCAGGGCTGCCTGAGTATCTTCAGGAGGGCAGAGATGCTCCTTAGGGCATCCAGGGGAAATAAGTTCTGGCAAGTACGGAAAAAAAAATGTTTTGTCTCCTGGTTTTCCTTATTTCAGATGTTTTGGACCATGCTGAAACAGGGCTTGGTCCTAAACCTATCTATTCCAGTGAATTCTGAATTGGCTCCATGCTAAATAAACTGAAATAACTCAATAAAGCAGAAAAGCCTGACCACAGGCAGAGGAAGAACTTGTATTCCTCTCGTTAGTTCTCATGGTCACCTACTATAAACAATTCAAAATGCACATCACTTGCTTTGTATGCTTGCCTTACTGCACTCATTTTGATATCTTAAGGTTTATACATAATATGTAAGAAATCTCAGAGACCAATGAAATGTTTTGTTTCTTTGGAATGGAAACAACTGAACTCTCTCTAGGATTTTTGGAGCAAGACCACGTGACACACTTGGCTTTTATTTGCAATGTTGGCCATGTAAATTTGTGCTGAAAACTGAGGCTTTCTTCCAGGTGTGTCTTTAACCTGGTTTTCTTTTGTAACATTAAATTCTGGCCCTCACAAGCAACAGAGTGATTGTTAAGAAATTTATATTCACTGAAAACATACAAGATACTGACTATGTTCAGTTCATGCAGTGAACTTGTCTGCCTTCAGAGTTGGCTGTTATTGATGAGAGCACATGCAAGTACAGGGAAGTCATATTAAAATTCCAAGTGGTCATTGAAAATAGATGTTTCATATACTGAAACTTTAGCAGAAAAAAATCTAGTCCATCAAGAGGGAGAAACAACTGGCATTTGCAAGAGAAAGGTTTCAAATGTGATTAATGCAAATGTAGTCCACAGTGTAAGTGTGTGTAGGTAAGTAAAGATTGGGATGGGAGGGAATAAACAGTGTCGGTTCTTTAACCTGTGAAGATTTTATTTTATCCTGTACCTGTTTGAGCTGGCTCAAATACAGTACATATTACTATGCCAGTTTTAAAGCCCTTAGAGACAGGTTTGTGTGCATTTCTGAAAGCCCTACTAAAGATTCTCTGTATTGTCAAGGACGAAAGTTCAATTTCAATTACCACCTCAGACCCTATCTGCACCAAACAAATGTTAAAAATCCCTGTGTATATCTTTTAAGATAGGGAGCTTTGCCTTGGTAGTCAGCCTGAGCCTCTACCCTATCCACTTTAGTACAGTGGCAAGTGTCCCTGTCTCTCATGCGGGAGACCGGGGGTTCGATTCCTGTCAGGGAGGCAGTGGTGCTGTTTAAGAGTTGGACTCGATGAACCTTGTGGGTCCCTTCCAACTCATGAATATTTTGCGATTCTGTGGTTCCTTATCTCCATATATTGTACCACATGCACCGCTCAAACCCCCTTCTTGCTACAGGAGCAAGGCTTCAACTGTGCTCGTGTGAAACCTGCACATGTGCACATGCTCTCACTCATCAGAAAAAATCCTGCTGCTTTGCACCTGGAATAATCAGTTTCAGGTGTTTAGCTAAGCAAACAGACTGGAGACTGCTCCAGAACCTTTTGCTCTCCCTGCCTAGGAACCTCATGCTCGGGGTAGTGG
The DNA here is from genome assembly GCA_013390025.1 of Pitta sordida. Classification (NCBI taxonomy): domain Eukaryota; kingdom Metazoa; phylum Chordata; class Aves; order Passeriformes; family Pittidae; genus Pitta; species Pitta sordida. The sequence goes on from WEKX01005042.1 coordinate 28,048, forward strand.
AGAACAGCATCTGTCAGTCAGGAAGTTTAATCCTTCTCCTCTTCTGACCACCTTCCAGTACGGATTTATGGCTTGGGTAAGGCTTTTTTTCCTTCTTTTTCCTCAGCTCATGCTGATAGTACAGCTAGTTAGACTGAATACTCCCACCTTTGGCTTATGAGACACATGAGTTTTAATCAACGTATGTGTATTTTACACTGCATTTCGCATGACAGAACATTTTGTTTCATGATTCAGTTATGTTTTCTAGTGAATATATGAGTATAACACAAAATGTCTAGAATGAATTTAAAGGAATGCATTTTTTAATACTGTCAAAATACTATCACAGTCAGGATTAAGTGCTTCCTCCCACAAGGACTTAAAATCTGCCTCCTCTCTAGCCCAAACTCCAGTGCCCTCTTTCCAATCTGAAGCCCGGGGCCACTCAGCACCCTCTGTCCAGGTCTGACTGTCTCCTTGGGAAGCAAATAAGGTGCCCCCAGTACCTCCTGCATCTCACATCTGTTGGCAGCTTGTTTGTGATCCCGTGGACCTGGTACACCAGAAGTCTACACATTGCTTTAGCCTATGAGCAGGTGGTGCTTTGTAAGTGTTGTCTAAAGAGGGTGTAGAGGAGGATGTCCAGGGATAACCTAAGGCAATGCATTCCCATGTATTTCTCAGCACTTTGAGGCTGGGACTCTGATTGCCCTGCAGTAACACTGCCTTGATACCCTTGTTTCCCTTATCTGAGTTTTCATACACAAATAAGAAACATTAGGTCCTCGGGCTCAACTGAGTTTATCTTCCATTGTGTTCACAGAAAAGAGGGGTGCCCTGAGGTGTGCTTGACCACTGCATAAAGTTTCTTTCTCTGAGGACTGACACTATGGAGGATTATAATTGTAGAAAAGGAAAGGGAAAAAAAAGAAAAAACATTCTTTATCAAGATAAAGGCACAGGATGCTCTGGTCAGCCCTCACCTGGAGTGCTACATACAGCTCTGGGGCCCCCAGTGTAAGAAGGATGAGGATCAGTTGGAACAAATCTAGAGAAGCCATGAAGATGATCAGAGGGTTGGAACACTTCTCTAAGGACAGGATGAGAGTTGGGGCATTTCAGACCGTTTAAGAGAACAGCCAGTCTGAACAGCCAGGGATGACTTTATAGCACCTTCCAATAGCTGAAGGGGACATATGAGAGAGCTGGAGAAGAACTTTTGGAAAGGGCATGTAGTCATCGGACAAGGAAGGAATGATTTAAGCTGAAATAGAGTAGATTTAGACTAGCTATTAGGAAGAATTTTTTTACAATGAGAGTGGTAAGGCACTGGAATGGGTTGCCAAGGGAAGTTTTCAATGCTTCATCCCTGGAAGTGTTCAAGGCCAGGTTGAATGAAGGTGGGGTGGCAGTAGATTACCTTTAAATGTCCCTTCCAACCCAAACTATTCTATGATTCTAAGGTTCTATTCTCTGGCAAAGCCCTGCACTCACAGCCTTTGCAGTTTGTATCTTTGCACATAGTGTAACTGCTAAAGAGACTGAATGACATGCAATATTATTGTTTTCTAAACAGTAGAATTTTGGGGTCAAAATACTTGGACAGAATCTGTAAAAAGAGAAAACAAAAATAAACATGGTTTGGTTTCTGCCTGAGGACTTTCTGTAGCAGCCCTCAGGGGCTTGTCGCAGGCTGAGGGAGCAGTTACAATCAGTGTCCATCAGAATTTTCAAAGAGATGCCTCTGTCTTTTAAGGAAATAAGTAGTAAAATAACTTCAGAGAAGTGTGATACTACTTATTCTTGTTTCTCTCCTTTCTTTGACTGTTAATGTGTCAGGCATCTGAGGGTTTTGAATTGTTTTTTTCTAAGCAGTCAGAGTGCTGTAGACTTGACTTGGAGATAATATCTACTTTTTCTTTCAATCTTTTTTTTTAAAGACGTGCTCAGCATTATGTCATTTGGGCTGCATGCCAGTAACAACAAATATATAGGGAGTAAACAACTTTGTCACAGTAGAATAAGAATGTTGCTGTAAAATATAAGACCGAGTGAGACTTGAGGCCCAGTGCTGGAATAATTGAATGAATCCTGAACCTAATCCTGTTAAGAAACAGATTACAAAATTCAGATTACAAAAATCAGAACTGAAATTGCAAACGGTGCTCTCTGTATGATGTATCTTGTCCTATCCAGATTAAGGACCAGCTGAATCCTAGAGCCAATTTAGACAAAAGCAATAATAAAGCCCTATGGAAGATAACTGCATATTCTATTTGCAGTTTTAATTGAAGATGGAGACCTAATCATGCAGACAGGCATAAGCAAACTCTGGGAGTCAATATGAGTTACTCTATTGAATTATTTTTATCAGAAGATTACATGGATTATTTATTCTGTGGATTTTTACACTGGTTTGGCTCTACTACAATAACAAAGACTTGACTGTTTAATTTTCATTTAAGTGTCTATATTTCATTTGTTGAACCAACATAGCATAGCTTCTGCTGTGTGGTTTTATATTTCTATAGACACACTCAGAGCCAAAGAAGTCAAACTTACCTTTGGCATCCACATGTGAAGGAGCCTCAGTATTTTATTCACTAAATGTGAATCCGTTGAATTTCTCTCTTTTTTTCTCATAGATCATTGCAAATGTTCATTGTGCTAACTCCCCCCCC
>WEKX01005042.1:31775-44811 GCA_013390025.1 Pitta sordida
GTGTAAGTAGTACAAAAAAAATGCATGCAATCTTTGCATGGCAGTCAAACTTCTGAAATGCCACAGGTGAATGGGTTAAGTAAAAAGAAAACAGCTTTAGGGTTTGCAACAAGGTAAAAGATCAGCCTCAAAATGTTAATGATTAAAAAAGAAAATAAACACTCCTCCCTCCACCCCAACATNGTCTTTGGGGACATTACTGCCCCTCATAGCAGAGAAGCTGCGTTATGCTAATCAGAACCACCAATAGGCAAATATTTCCTTTCCCCAAGCAAGACAAAAATGCAAGAGACTACTTTTTTAGCATCCTGGCAGTTTTATTGCCATCTTCCTAAGAGAAACCAAAGCAAACTCCTTAGGCCAGATCTTTCAGAGAATCATCAATTTTCTGAACAATCTCCACCTCAGAATTTAAGTAATGCTTAGAATGATGCTTACAATGCATTAAAAGAAATGCATTGGTTATCTCTTACTTTCTGTAGCATCCAAAAATACTTCTGATAAAAAGTGATTTTTTCAAGTGTTAAGATGACTTTGAAGCNACCTCAATAACTTCTAACATATTTGTGGTTTACTCACAAACAAGCTGCTTCCCTTTGACATTTGCTGGGACAGAGAGAACAGAGACACGTGGAAATCTGTCTCACAATGTAGAGCTCCATGCTCTGCCTACCAAAACCAGGAGGGCCAGAAGGAAGCCTTCAGGAATTCAACACACCTGTCCACTTAAGTGCTTTACATTTAATTGCTGTTCCTCATACCTACCTGTCTAAGAGACTGATGGAAATTCACTCACATCATTTTCGTGAAAACCATTAATTTTAACATGGCAAATTTTATTAACATTATTAGAGTGCCTTAAACAACTGAAAGCATTTATTGTCTGACTGAGGCTAAAATGTGATCTATAGTTTCAATGCGAAAATATTAATTCAAGTACAACACCATTTTATGCATAGAGTATGTGAACATTGTCTCAACTTAGATCTTTGAGCTCCTTGAAAGTTCAAGTAACTGTAAAATTAGTGTGTACAGCCACTGTCACCTATGTGAGGTCCAGGCTTGTAGCGCCACTGTTACAGCATACCAGCCTTTGGAAGGAGTGCTGAAAACAATAGCCAAACCTCATGCCAAAAATGCTTCTGATAAAAAGTGATTTTTTCAAGTGTTAAGATGACTTTGAAGCTTGTAGGTTGATTTTTTTAAGGAGGGGGCTGCTAGAAATAGGACTTGAGGAAGAATTACCTTTACTAAGCTACTTTACCCTTAGAGCTGGAAGTGAGTTCAGTTCTTTGATTTAACCGATTCTACTTTTAATCACACTTTTTTTGGTAAACGAGTCGGGAAGAGGAGGGGGAAAGAAGGAGGGATCATTGTTTGCTTTTGAGCCCTCGTGTGTGCTAGAAATTATTACTGTTTGTTTCATGACGGGGTGTGAATTACTTGGTTGCAGTCAACCATTGTTTGGAAATATATTTTGGAATGTTTCCTTTATGAAAGGTTTTTATTTGGTTAGGATTCATGATTCTGTATTTCTTTCAGCTGTTCACATATTCTGTCGCTATAGTATCGCTCGCTTTTGTAATAATGNTTGATCTAAAATTTGAAATTTCAGCTCTCTACTCTTTGCTTGTAGGACGTTCTTTATTTTCTTCTGGAACTACTTTATTTGCCTAGATGAAAGTGAACAGGGCAACACAACAAAAAAAGTCTGGTGATGTGTGGCCTTTGTGTTACAGATGCCATCTTTCACAGTGTTCATTATGTGAAGACACAAATATGGATGTGAAAAGACCTCCTGAATCACTTAGTCCATCCCCCTGCTAACCTAGACAGGCATATGATACCTACGTCAGAGAAATTTTTCTTTACAGGCTAAGGTTCTAGTTCCACTACTTTTATCAAAAAGCTGCTCCATAGCTTTGCCTTGTAGATAATTAGAGGCTTTTTTCCACTTATATGTGAATGTCCTTATTCAGAATTGTCCTTACAACTGGTTTGTAGCATCTGTAGCTTCTTACACCTGTGTAGAAGAGGCTATTTTTTCTGATCCAAAAGCATTTTATACCCTTCATCTTCAGTATAAATGCCAGCACTGGACAAATGGAACTGCAAAATGGCATCTAGATTTGTTTCCTTTTTTCCCTATTTTCCAGACTGCTGTTTTCTATGTTCTTCCTATAAAAACTAAAAGGAGCTAATGTTGAAGCATGTCAGGAAGCTATTTCTGTAGAAGAGATTGGGAGTTTTGCTTTTCCTCTGGTTCATCTGTAATGTTTTGTTTGGATGCTGTAAATTAAGTGTAGACCTTTGTGTTTGCAGTCTCAGCAAAGGTTATAGTAGCAGACTCCATCCCTTGCTTATATTCTGCCGTGCAAACTGGAAGTCTTGTCCTCCTTCCTCTCAACCTCTCCACAGAGGAGGTGAATCAGGGAGTAAGTGGCATTGCTGGATTCCTCTGACTATCCAGTTATTTAACTACACTGAGTTGTTCCTTTAGCAAATGCCATATTGTTTTTGCTGTAAGTCATTCTGTTAAACATATATGAAATTCAGTGTAGAAGATAAACCTAGGCAGTCCTGAAACCCTCTACATTTCCCAGGCACTTGGATAATCTGCCAGGGCTCCTGTATGTTCTGCAGTGCCACGGCTTGCTTTCCTACTGACAGTCTGCTTATGTGGGTTGGCCTGAGGTTCTTGTTTCCTCTACAAGAGATTTCACCTTTTTATTATTTTGCATTTCCTGTACCAGATTTTATTTTCTTACTTTGCTTCGTATTCTGTCTTCTGATGCATATGGGATGGTCAGAGATCACAGAGAAATGTCATGTGTCCCTTCTCCTGCATTGTGTGATGATAATCTCTAATAAGGAGAATTTTAAGTGGTGCCATTGTGACAGTGCAGGACCAATAGTTTCCTACCAGAGATGAGATTGGATTCAGAGTTTACAGTTGCACTTCCAGTTTCTGTTTAAGGGAATCCCTTCAACATTAACTTCTATTTTGTGGGACAAAGCCATTTTCAGTAATACTTTGCTTTCTGATCCTGGCACATTTTGCACTGCGTATAATTTGGGACTATTTATATTTGCACAAGAATGCCAGTTCTCAGCTGAAAGTGGCATTTTAGAAGCATGGAGAGAACTGGCAGACATCAGGAACCATAAATCCTGTATGTACAGCATTTCTAAGTTTTTTCAATGGAGAGTGAGCCAAGTATTGCTTTGCTGCTTAGTGATACTGCAGTTTTATATCAATAACCTCTGTTAAATAAATACAATTATGCTTATGCCTGTGGGCTTTAGTAAGTGTATACATTTGATAGGTTGTCTTGTGAAAGAAGAAAGATTCTGTTGCTTTTGAACTTGTTGTGATTTCACATCTTTTGTACCCAAAGATACAGTATACTTAGCTAGTTAATCAGTGAGTTACTCTGCTCAACTAAGGTACAGATTTGATTAAATTTTTTCCTTGGTTGGACACTATCTATTCCAGTTGAATTCTTTTGGAAGATGTTTAAAATGAAATCAGAAGCTGGCACTAAGAGAAGTAGAGCTAATAAACACTGTGTATATCCAGCTACTCACCTATTATACCTATTATCCTGCTTCGTTTGCAAAGCCTCGGAGTGTATTGCACTGGAGCTTAACTTCTTCCCCCCAAGCCCCCCATTTATCATCATTTCACAGGAATTCTTATCAACCACCTAGGGCACCAGGCAAAAGAACCACCAGCTGACAACGGTCCCATGATTTTGTGTGTTGATACAGATGACAGTGTTCCTACGGCTGAATCAATAAGGATCACTTCCTGCCGGTGTCTTTGGGGGCAAATGGAGCTGTGTGCTCTCAAGTCATTCCTTTCCCAGTGCAGGCAAGGAGTGGGAGGAAAGGAATTTGATGGGCATTGGAACTATGTATTTCACATTAGGGGACAGACTTAAACAGCAGGATTTTGGAAAGAACTGTGTGTTCTTTGGAGTGCCCAAAGTTGTTAAAAAAGGGAGAGAAATAATCAGCTGAGAGTCCTCCATTTTTTTATATGATGTGATGAGTTTTCAGAGAGGGGAATGATTGAGTGCCCTACACTGTAATTGATGGCCAGACCCCCAACATTTCAGTCTTTCTGGATGCTCAAAGAGAGAAGAGAAGGTTCATCACAACAAACAGTGGCATTGTGTCTTAGTTTTCATAGCCTCTCTTTCATAAAGACATAATTCAGATACATTCAGTTTATAAATTAGTACACTTACCTACTTTAAATGTAGGTATCCTCATGTGGGTTAAAGTATGCTCAACAGAAATGGGAGTGCTGTTCAGGAGATCTGTTACAGCTCCTCTTCCAGATGAGGCTATTTGAGCATGGTGAGACCATGTTGAGCTGATATGGGATCACAAATAATTATTTAACTGAATCCTACTCTTTATGACTACTGTCTGCTATTTCTTTTGGTTGATTGGTTGGCTTTGGGTTTTGTTTGTTGTTCGGTTTTGTTGTGTTGGGTTTTTTTGGTTTTCATTTGTTTGGGGCTCGTTTTTTTATTTTTCATTTAGGGCAGTAATACTTACATTCTCCCATCAGAAATTGGAGAGGACTCCAACAAAAATCAGTAAATCATCGCACTGGCTTGTTTAAAGGCAGTCCTATCCTGGCAAAGGTAGATGGACTTCTCGCGTTCCTTGAAGATCCTTTTTTTTGTGGTGCAAACTTATGGTGGTGGTGGAGGAAGATCAAAGCATCAGTTGCTTCCAAAGCTGGAGTTTAGCATAAGAAAAGCAGAAGGATATCTGTGTGCTCCAAATATCTTGGGATCCACTCACCTTTATGAAGATAAGATGCTTCCTGTGTTTCTAATTATTCAGAAGTATCTGTCTTTAATAGCATTATTTCTCTAGCAAGGTTTTACCTTGAAAAATGTAATTTCTACAGCTGATGTAAATGAATGTGCAAGTTTTGTCTCAGGGCTGGTGTTGACCAAGTGAGATGAACTGAGTCAATATCTGTATCAGCGAAATGAATCCAGTAACATTTAGATCAGATGTTTTCCCCCTTATGGCCTCCAGGCCATGTTTGATCAGTGTACTGTAGTGGCACCTGAATAAACACTTGCAAACATTTATAACTCCCCACCTTCTCAGAGGGAGCTTTTTGAGATCTTTCCCATAACTCTCCCATATAAAGCAGTTGAATCCCTCTTCTTTGTTAATATAAACATGAAGGTAATGCGTCCCTTGTCACAGCGCACATCTGTTATACGTACAGTAGTTATTCTGTAGTCACAGATTAATCATTGTACTCCATCCTGTTTTGTATGGCAATATGCAAATTACAATGATTCCTTTAAGAGAGAGAAAACAGGTTTGTTCTTTGTATTATTAATAAACTTTAAATCATTCCCATATTCATAACTGGGTTTGAGATTTGTTCCATTCTCCAGATGACAAATATTGGCTGCTAAAGACACTTTAGTAAGATGTGCTTTACTAATTGGCATGAATGAAGCTTGAATTGAACATTAATTAGCTTTGAGTAAAGTGCTCATCACAGCAAAGCCTTCTGCACTCATGTAAGTTTATAATTAACAACCCATGACAAATGCACGCCTTTCAACAATTGGTTTGCAACTCCTGACAAATGTTTCTATTTCCTTCTGTAAGTTAAGAATTCAGTCACTGCATCAAAAATAGCCATAGCTTAGATTTGCATTAAGACACACTACTCTAGAAATAAATTTCCAATCTTTTGGGAATCAGCATGCTTTCTCTAAAATAGGGATCTTCTTCCCATTTTTCCTAAATGTTTATATCTTTACATAACTGGAGAACAAAAAACTGTCTATGAGGGCAATGCAGTGATTCATATGTAGGAGTGTGATGCAGTACAGAAATTTGTTTCAAACCAGATTCATGCTGTAGGGTTTTTTCAATTTAGGCTTACAGTTTCCACCACTGGAATATAGTTTGTTATACTACATACTTGGCATCCATTCTGGCATTCCCAGCTTCCAAAGAAGAGTTTGGATAAATGCAGGTCAGCCCTTTTGTGACCACCTTCATCAGCAATTTCATTCTTTAGGATAGAAATTTGATATGTATTTCCAATGTAGTCCTAAATGGTTTCTTTTAGGTCTGCAGTATTTCATAATGGAGAAGCCAATGGCATTTACACTGATGATAAACCACCAAAACAAAGAGTTGACCTGATCTCTTGGCCTTCCTCCTGCAGTAACTAGCAAACCTTGAAAAGGATAGTGGTCTTAGATGTAAGCAGCACTGACTCACAGTGTTTATAACATTCCTTCTTGGTGCTCTGAAAAGAGAGCTGGCTCCTGCAATTCCTTGAACTGTGCTATGAAGACTGTTTTTCTATGGTTGAGTGTATTGTACAGTCTCTTACTATATGTTAGGATTTAATTTCCATATATGCAGCCAAGTGTTTCTGTGAATATTTGAATGCTAACCTGAAAGTTGTGGTGAGCACTACACCCAATTTCTGATATGCAGCTAAATGACATTTTAAGGTGTTGAATAAATGCTAAGAGTGCAATGCATCCATCTTGTAGGAGTATGAAAGGACTGAAAATAAAGTTACAAGTACATATTATATGTAATATTACATGTTAGTTCTTTGGCTGTACTTTCTTTGACTGTAACTTTCACAGTATAGTTTTTTAAAATCTTGACTCCAAAACAAAGATGCTTATCCTGGAAAGTGAAGTTCAGGAGTGATTTCCAGGAGACATCTCTAGAGTATTACTCTTTCCCTCTCTCTCTATATATATATACACGTTGTGTGTACGTTTATTTCTTTTCTATAGACATTTGTCACAAAATTTCCCTTCCCATTTGGTTTCCATTACAGCATGTGCTCAAGCAATTGTTCTTGGAGTAGAGCTGTACAAATATACATCAATTTAATCTATTTGTGCTAATAGAAATGATTCTCTGTGATTTTCTTGGCTCTGTTGAGTTTATGACTTGTACATCCACTTTATTTCCCTCTTTCCAGTGTTGTCCATGGTTCATCTTCATTAGTCTTGAGTTTTATAATTCTTTGTCTTTCATATGGCTTGAATTTTATGCAGAGCCAAGGACTGCATACATTGGGAACTAGCCTGGAATTCAGCAGAAACAAAGTTGCCTTTTTTCTCTATGATTTCAGGATTTTTTTTTACTCCAGGGAAGTCCTCTGTGTGTCTAAGTCCTCCTACATTTTTATCTTGTTAGAATCTGACACTAAGTTCTTCAGGATTGTTGGCATTGTGCCCATTTGAGAAATCTGTTAGTGTCTCGGTATCACCATGGCTCCCCAAAGGTGTTTGGCTTATGAAAAAATTTTCATCAGAAATAGAATATATTTTTAGTACTTTTTCATTACCTGCTAAATCCATCACAGGCTCGTTGTATGGCCACAAATATTTTTGCAGGTACACAGAGGCAAAAATGCATCCTCCTCCCTGGAATGGAGTTCATTTCTTTGGGGACATTTGTATGCTCTCTTCCCGTGAGGACTGTCTCATATGTTGTCAATGATGTGTGTTTGGAAATCTGGATCTTGCAGTATAGATGAAGAGACCCCTTGTTATGGATGGAGGAAACCACAGCCAGCATATTCTGCTATTGGATCTGCAGAGTGCCAGCTTGGGACAGTCAGCCTGCCAGTCAGCAGGCTGGACCATTAGCTACCAGCTCATGCTGCCCACTGCATAAAACAACCCTGCAATTGGTAGCCAATACTGTAGATGACATCTCTATTATCGTTAGACTGTTTAACCCAAACCACTTATTCTTACATTGTTAGGCTGGCTGAAAGTACTGACTGGTCCCACTGCTGAGCTCTGCTCTGGTGTGATGAAAGGGTGAGTGAGGTTGACTAGTCCTGTTCATGCTCTGAAATTATGCATCTGCTTGTTAGGCAGATTTTTGGGGTGTTGTTGATTTGGCATCTGGCAACTGAGAAAGCCAGTGGTTTGTAATCACAGACTTGTAGATACATTCAGTTAAAATCTAATTCCAGGCTTGTAGTTTAACCTCGAAAGGCTTTCTTATATCTAGCAGCACCAGCGAAGTCTCAACCAGACTGAAGCTGAATCAGCTGTCTGTTTTCCAAGTGCTTATCTTCTGAAGTGCTGAAACATCTTATACCTTTCACTGCCTTCTGTGGGAACACCAGTAAAAGCAAATGAATGGAGGAGAGCTTGCCTTTCTAGCATTCCAGGCACAGCACCGAGAGGAGATCATGGAAGGACACCCCAACAAGGCCTATTAAACATTAAAATGCTGATGCAACCATTGGCTCAGAAAGTCCTAGACTGAGGAGGGACAGGAACTACTAGAATATACAGGGGAAATACCTCTTTCTTTTTTTCCTTTTCTCTTTGTTCCAAAATATTCACTACTCTCAAATCATCTGAATTAAATGGGTCTTCAGTGTGGTCCTATAGAGCTGGATTTCTCTTCTGAACTTCTTAGAGTGTTTCTCAGTTATTTGAAAGCATTGTGCGGTCTCCACAGAAAGTTGTCAAGGGACCCAGAACAAAATGTATGTATGCATTGTATGATATTTAATATGAGGGTTTAGTAATCTCTAGTGCACCAAAGGAGCGATCTACATTGGGTAGAGGCAGGCAGCAGGGCTGACTAAGGAGAGTATTAGAGAGAATTTAAACATGTAAGCTGACCAGTCCCATCAGTGTTCGTATTTAAATTGTGTTACTTGGACAGCTGTATGCTAACTGGGCCTGGAGAAATCCTGCTGAATAGTCAGAAAGACTGAACTAGGTAGATCGATCGTCAGGAGACACTGGAATTAGGAGGAAAATTTGATTCCAGAATACAGGAAGCAGCTGTGGAAGTAGAAATATGTCTCTGAATTCAAGGTTCCAGGGCCTACAGCAAGGACAAGGAGTATAGAAGTTCTTGTGGAGAGGAGCTAAAACAGCCAGGTAGTTTGCCTTGCTTTTGCCTGTGACCAGTTTTATTTTCCAGGGTTTTTTCACCAGCGGAGTCCCACAGGGGTCAGTGTTGGGCCCAGTACTGTTCAACATCTTTATCGATGACATGGACGAGGGAATTCAATCCATCATCAGCAAGTTTGCAGATGATACTAAGCTGGGGGCAAATGTTGAACAGCCGGAGGGTAGGAAGGCCCTCCAGAGGGACCTTGACAGGCTGGATTCTTCACTTTGGCCGGGTTCTTCATTTTGGCCACAACAACCCCATGCACCGCTATCGGCTGGGGGAGGAGTGGCTCGAGACTAGTGAAGTGGAGAGAGACTTAGGTGTACTGATTGATAGGAAACTCAATATGAGCCAGCAGTGTGCCCAGGTGGCTAAGAAGGCCAATGGCATCCTGGCCTGCATNGGGAGGCTCAGATGGATGAAGCATGGTGCCCATGGCTCCAGGGTTGTGCGTTCGATCTGTGGCCGTTCACTTGGGAGTTGAACTAGATAATCCTTGTGGGTCCCTTCCAACTTGGAATATCCTGTGAACCTGTGAGAAACAGCACAGCTAGAAAATATGGGGAAAATCACTTTTTTCCTCTACCCATTTCTATGTGTAGCAGGGGCAAGAATGACATCCTAATCAAAGGTAAGCTAGAAAGAGATACTATATACTAAAATAAAGTGATCTGGTCAGAGAAGAATGGCAACAATGGCCATAGAGTTATTTTAGCTAATTATAGAGAGAAAAGCAAAAATTTATTAAATAACTAAAAAACTTTAGCTAATTATAGAGAGAAAAGCAGGTTTCACCCTGCTCTTTGGCTCTGCAGAAGAAATCAGTCCTGCTTTGCTTCTGTCATCTGAGGAGCTATAGGCCTCACTGGTCAACCAGTAATAAGTCATGGTGGTCAGAATGGATCAGAATAATAGTTCATTGATAAAAACAACTATTTGGTGTTTTCTATGCATTATAGCCTTTTTACAGGTTTAACACACATCCCCCGCCTCTCTCCACATAGATACTCAACTTGGCAACAGTTTTGAGTGTGTAGTGTACGCTCCATGCTACAGCGTGTACTTAGCTATAGCACTCAGCAATTTTGGTAATAAAAAATATTATTTTCAATAAGAGCGCCTCACATACTGGGTAGTCCTCTTGAGCACATGGACATGAATTTTGGAATAAGTTTGCCTTAAATATGTATAGCAATCAGTGATAAACTCAGCTTCTGAGATACTGAGCCTTTTGTTAAGTAGCTGATATCACTGAATGCTTGACAGTTCCACTGTATGACAGTTTTCGTGAATTTCCTGCCTTTGAAATTCCAAATGGACCACTTTAATCTCTATAGAGACATTAATTTTACATCTCCTCTTTTTCCCCTTGGAGTTGAATATTTTAATTAGCACTGAATAAATAATCTTTACAAAGTGTTATAAACAATAGCCACAAAATCCAGCTGGTGACTGGTTTGAACCTCTGCTGTCCTGTTTACTTTGCATCACTGGGGCAACCCTGTCTGGACTTCGTCCATTCGAAATCTTCTGCCCATCCCCTCTTCTCACATACACCTCTCTCCTAACATTCAGATCATTGTGATTCCAGTCAAATAGATGCCTATTAGGTCCCAGTTTTTCAAAGCATACAGTAATTTCCCTTCAACATCAAAGCAAATTACTCTGATTTAGTTTCTCTTTTTAAAAAAAGAAATGGTGCTCTATTTTCCCAGTGGAACGCATTCATCCTTACTTAAGTGCTGTTGCAAATATCATTCCCTCCTTACAACTTCCTTCCCCCAGTCCCCCACCCCCAGTTGGCCCTGTGAGTTGAGAATTTCAGACAGGCAGCTTTATTTGTCATTTTAAAGGAATGCATTATATCAGCTCAGCTTTCACTCCTGTGCTCTTCTAATGTAATTCAAATAGGTTCATTTGGCCACACACAAAATGATTTTACAAATCAATTTGAAAAAATTGAAAGGGCAATGAGAGAGCAAACTAATAAATTTATCAACTTTTGAGTCATTAAGGTCTCGTTTTCATATCGAAACATCTAGCATATGAAATACTTATCTCAGAGATTTAAATTGTTCTCTGGTTTTTATACAATTCAGTTGAGATCCTTTAGTGCAAATTTCCCCCTTCATGCCTCCAGACAATTCACAGATGAACTTTGAATGCCAGTACATAACTAGTACAGAGAAAAATATTTCACATTTTTTTACAGAAAGGAAGGAATCACAAAAATATGAAATGAAAACCCATCCCTCTCTGGAAATCAGCTGAAAAATTAGGTTTATACAAATTTCTAAAAGTTCTCTCTGAGATTTCTAGATTACTGTTAAAATAGGAGAAGAAGAGGGTGAAAAGTTTAAAGAGCAATTGGCAAACTCCTTAGAAATCACCAACAATTTTGAAATAATTTCCTTCATATAGTTATGTATTTTCATCTGAATTTTCCCCCTTTTAGTCAAAATTAGGCTGAATTTATGCTCTTGAGACCTCCTTAACTTTTGTAGAGAAGAGATTTAACAAAGCAAAATGACTGATGATTTGATGCTAATCGTCAATATCAATATTTGTTAATCCAAATTTCATAGTCAGTAATGTCCGATTCTGAGAGCCACAAGGCCTGACTGCAGAACTCATTCAGACAATCATCCTGCATGGTTTGATTATAATGCGGTAGATTACTGACGCAGAATGCAAGTTTAAAGTAGACGTGTCTCTCTACCTGATGTTGCAGACTGAAAGTACAAACTATGAAGAGAGAATTTAAGCTTGCAGCATTTTTTTGTATAACCAATTAACTATTTTTAAAGGTAAATACAATTTTGACAGATTCTTCTATTTAGGTTTATTTTTTAACTAGCACATCAGAACATACAGAGTTGTCCTGCATTCCCATGCCTGCACAGCAGCCAACTATGGGGATTTTGCTAACTATCCCCAGGCTCACAGAGACAGGCACGTAGCAGCTCAATCTGTGTGTGAGAAAGGACACATAAGAAGTTGCTACAAAGCCCTTTGCGGATAATGACCTTTTTTCCTGATTTACAACTAAATACTCCGATTTGGTTCGTATTAATCTTGACAACAAATAATCTTTTCTGAAATGCAGTGTGAAAAGCAAATAACAATGTGCAATTATATGTGGAGTTTTTTTACCATTACTGCTACAAGAGTTAAAGTGCTCCAGGAGGCACGAGGAACTCTTGGGATTTCTTCACGTACCTATTATGTGATTTGGGATGCACCTTTTAATCTCTGCTCTGCAGGAAAGACTAGAAAATGTAGCCTAGTGGGAACCAGAAGGGTGTAGAGCAAACCTTCCCTGTCAATACCCTTCCGCCACTGTCACTCCTTCTCAGTTGGATGAGATCATGGCTCGCATGTCAGTTCAGAGGAAATGCCTGGACTTGGGTGATCCTGATCATGCCCTTTCTCCTATGTTCACAAGTTGTTCTGAGTAGGAAGGGACCCACAGGATCATCTAGTCCAATTCCCAAGCGAACATCAGGAGGAAGAGGCAGACCTATTGCACTTTAAGCAACTAGAGACAGCCTCATGATCAACTGCCCTAGTTCTTACAGGAGACTTTAATCTGCCTGATCTCTGCTGGGAACTTAACACAGCAGTGAGAAGACAGTCCAGAAGGCTCTTAGAGATAGTTGATGACTGTTTCTTGATGCAGCAGGTGAGTGAGCCTACCAGGGAAGAGGCTGTGCTTGACCTATTGTTTACAAATAAGGAAGGATTGGTTAGCGATATTGTGGTTGGAGGAAATCTGGGATGTAGTGACCATGACATCATAGAGTTTTCAATCAACAGTGTGACGGGAAAGGACATGAACCAAACCTTCATGCCGGATTTCCAGAGGTCAGACTTTAGATTGTTTAAAAAATTAATTGGGAGGGTACCATGGGAAACAGCCCTTAATGGCAGGGGGGTCCAGGAGGGCTGGACATATTTTAAGAATGAGCTCATGAAGGCGAAGGAGCAGGCGGTCTCAATGTGCCGAAAAATGAGTTGGAGGGGCAGAAGGCTGGCCTGGATGAGCAAAGAGCTCCTGAAAGAACTAGGGGAAAAA
>WEKX01005042.1:46072-101890 GCA_013390025.1 Pitta sordida
CATTGGAATTATCTGCCCAGGGAGGTGGTGTAGTCGCCATCCCTGGAGGTGTTTAAGAGAATACTTGATGAGGAGCTTAGTGACACAGTCTAGTTGTTGGCAGGCTTGGATGGATGGAACATGGTGCCCGTGTTTCCACGCTTGTGGGCCTGATCCCCAGGTGGGCGTTCTTAAGAGCAGTCTTCACAACTAAGCAGAAAAGTGACATCCAGCCTTGATTTTTGCTAGCTTTATAACACCTGTACATTCATACTTGTATGCTGTAATATAGTAAAAGGAAAGTAATTACAACTACGAATAGCTGTTTTCTCAAGGAGTCTCCTTGATTCTTAGATATACTGTCATACTTCACCCTTTGTGAGGAACAGGTCTTGTCATGTTCTCGCAAAACATCAAATTCACAAACTCGCGTGGGTCATTAATATGCATAAAGGCCATGCCCATTGCTCCACCCCCAGCCAATCAGGAGCGCTGGGGAGCATTATCCACTCCTCCCCACTGGCTCTCACAGCACAGGGGAGCAAAGGGAACTGTTTCTGAGCCCTCTCTGTCTGGGGAGACCTCCTGAGAATCTCTGGGCTTCTCTTCGGCCATGCTGCCACTTCCACAGCTGCCGCCGGGCTGCTGCCACTGCTCATGCTTGCACTGCCTCCGCAGTGGGGAAGCAGTCCCCCAGCTCTGCTTGGTGCTCTTGGAGCCTGGGAAACCTTAGCTTGTGGGCACGTCTCACTGATGCCCCATCCCAGCACACGGTGCTTGCCCCACTGCCGCTGCAGCCAGCCCAGCCTCACATTTGTACGGCACTTTTCCTGGGGCTGCTTCATCACCAGGTGCACCTGGCTTGCAGTCCCTAGGCATAGACTGCATCACCTTCCCTGCCTGTAGACATGGAAATAGTAACGCGTGCCTGGCAGGGGTCAGTCCCATGACTGGGCTTAGAGTAACAGGGGACGGCGTGACTTGTGGCAGTGCTGTGCTGGGTCTCAGCAGCTGCCCAGGGCATACCATGGGATGAGCCTTCCATTACAGGGACTGGGTGTGGAGACACATGGGAGTGGGGCAGGGACTGGGGCACGGCGCTGCAGGACCATAAATGCTATGGGAGTGAGACGTACTGCATACCCTCCTCACGGGGCTGGGCCAGTCCCGACCCACAGGGAGCACCAACGCCGCCTGTTGACAAAGCAGAGGCACTGTGCATGTGTCAGCAGGGAAGATTCGCAAATCACTGAGGCAGATTTGAGAGAAAAATTTCTCACAAACCAGCGAGGTTGCAATAGAGGGGTTGCAATGCAGCGAGGTGTGACTGTTCACCAAAAAGGACTTGAAGAGCTGTAAGTTACATGTGGCTTTGCTCGCATTTTATGGTGCTGGCGAGTTTTGATAGCTCACCCTGGCACGCAGTGCCAGGTGCCAAGGAGTGGGGACTGCGGGTGTTTATTAGAGTATGTTGATGCTGGAAACAATTCCACCAGGCGCTACACTCCTTCTGTGTGATGTAAGCTGTTTCTGTTCTCACAGGAGGAACAGACAATTTTTCCAGTGGGCAAGAACTTGAGGGCAGTGGTTTATATGATCAGATGGTGCCACTGTGATAATCTGGTATGGGCTTCCAACTAATTTAATAAGAATTGGCAAGAGCAGGATGTCAGTTGCTTGATGATTTTTTTGATGAAGGGATAAAATAGTGAGGTGTTAATTAAGAGGGAATAAGTTCTCATTAAGTATGGATATACATGCTCAGTGATGTGCTTTCCTTTCTTTGTTCTTGATAGAGAGCACTGTGCTAGAATGCTGCAGACCATTGTTTATAAATATTTGTGGCCCTGAAGGTCAGAGGAGGAAAGCAGATGACAGAGTATCAGCGCTGGCGGTGCAGGCAGTCCATCTAGATCTGCTTACTGGAAAACTTGGTCTTGTGGTCTGACCCCTGGGCAGCGATGGAGTAACAACTCAACACCGCAGAGTGCAAAGCTGTCCATGTCAGTGAGGCTAGTGTCTTCTATTTTGGATACTGGTAAAGCTGATAAGATTTAAACAGGAAGTCACAATGCAAATCTCTGGGGAATGCTGAGACTGGCTTTTTGAAATAGGTGTCCACAGCTGAAACACACTGCTAACCTCTCTCAAATCCCTCTTTGGGGCTCAAGCGTACTCATGACATATATTCCTCCTCCAGTCAGGGACCAAATATATATGGAGGGTGCCGGAGTGATGAGGGCTTGAACTGTAGGAATTGAGGGCAGATGAAGGTCATTGAGGGTTTGATGGAAAAGAGCAGATTTCTGAGCTACTCATTCAGGTGCTCGCTGCTGGAGCAGGGATGTGCCATTGTACTGCAGGGATTACCAGAGAGGGACGCTTGAAGAAGTCACTTTTCTTCAGACATTAGCAAAAATAATGATCAAAAAATAGTAAATGGTTGGAATGGTAGCAGACTGAGAATTCTCTTCACTTTAATAAAATTATCTCTTCATTTGTGTAGGCATTTCTGTGAGATTGCTATTTCTTTACTGAACAGATAGCAAACAGGTCAGAATCCCCTCATTCCCCCAGCACTCAGTGCTGTGAAAAGAACGGTAGAAGTGCTAAATGCTTTTCTTTTTCACTTCTGAGTCAGTTTAAACTAGTAAAACTCTTCAATATATGTCCTGGTTTTTAACGAGGTGGTCATATAAAATTATCAAAATTACAATAATTAACAAATTGCAGAGAAATGCCTGCAATATGTAGGCTACAGAACTCTAATTTATAGACTGACACATGAATCCAGCTATGGGCAACTCCAACAGTTGCTTTGCTACTCATTAAAATAAGTGCACAGCTATCAGACTAATTATAGCATGGAGCTATGTAGAAAACTGAACCCAGACAGTGAGACAGGATACCTCCTGAGAGAAGTAGTTCCACCGCTCACTGTAGCCTGGAAATCCTGCTGCATTTTAAACTGTTGTCTCCCTAGACATGTTTGCAATGTTTCTTATTTTGTACATCTTCCTTTGGCTCTCTGTCCCCTACCTTAAGTTCCCCAAGGATACCATTGAGTCCCAGAAAGGGAGTTACCAAAGGTGCATGGGATGCGACAGTTGCTTTTACTTTTTGCTCTTGGAGAGTAACTCCCACTTTCTTATTATTAGAACATATTTCAGCAGCTGCCTGACCATGTGAGGGCAAAAAAAGGATTGTGATTTTCTCCCTCAACCCCTTCATAAATGGAAAGACCGGATCCAATTTCACATATTTCCTTCAGTGTTAAGTTTGTGATTAGGGCCAGCATGGTGTGTCAAACTGGTTTAGGTGAATAGATAATTCAAGTGATCCTGACATGTTCCTGGAAATATCAGGTTTTGTAAAAGGTGACCAACTTTTGACTTTTCTTGCATGTCAATGGATTAATTTGTCTGCCTACCTGTGTTCATGTTTATGTTCCTGTGAACAGAAGTCAGGTGTTACTGTTCTTTTTAACTAGGCATGTATATAAAATAGCCAACAGTTTTGTCTCAAGACCCTTTTTCATTAATGAGGCTTAACTAAGCTTTCGGGAGAAGTGCAATACTTTATCGTCGTACTGCAGCTGGTGTGTGGCAGGAAGGCTTGGTACACTATACACTGGAGAAAGGGCAACCTTAGCTGCAGCACTGGCATCAGCAAGTCACTCCACTCTTCTTCAGTGTGGGTGGTATATATTCTGCATTCAGAAGGATTTCTTCTGAGGAAAGCAAGTTGGCCTTCAGCTTCCCTCTGTGATGGTGGGATCACACCTTTGTTCTTAGCCAATGTCACACAAGCATCCTCACTTCAAGATGCAAGTGAAATACTTGGTAAATTTTAGAGCCTTAACCTGAGCTATACTGCCTTGATTTAACTCTTCAACATATCTTCACAGTATNAAAAGAAAATAGAAAAACTCTAAAATGATGTGCATCTGGAAAATCTTTTAATCCGTCTTGACACATCTGTTCCTTTAAAAAAAAAAATCTGCTGGCTGCACTGGGGCCCTCCAGCTATGTGTGTTGAGGGGCTGGCTGTATAATTTGTGGAGCATAATAATTCTATAATTATATTGTTAATTGTGTGCTACTGCTTTTTTATTTTTTAATAATAATAGAGTGAAATGATGTATAACTTAACAGTTTTACAGAAGCTTAGACAGACTGTTAACTGAAAGTGAGCTCTAGAAATGTAGTTCCTAATAACTGTTATTGTTAAGGGCATGCAATCAAGCTGCATGAATGCCTTGCTGGAAAGTGTATTCCTGCAGAAGTGTTTCAGATTCAAAATTTGAGGCTTTTTGGTCTTGCTTGTGTGAAAAAATAATAGGAGGGAGGATGGAAGAAAACTTAAGATTAAGAGGAAAGTAAGTCTAAGCAATATCCACAAGGAAGTCCAAAAGACTGCAAATAGTAGGAAGAATCCGAACTGCAAAATGGAAGGAGGTATTTGTAGTGAAAAGTATAGGCACTGGATTTTGCAGAAGGCAAAAGTACTTTTCAGTTCAGCAATGAGGAAGAATTACCAGTTTGGCAATTAAATTAGACAGGATCTTCTCTCACAATACTTAGAAGAACCAGAAATTACAAACTGCATTATGGAGACAAGATATTTACCTTCTTTTCATTCCTGTTTTGGATTTTTGCCTTTTCTGAGCTGAATTTGTCTTTGAGGAACCACAGTTCCTTTTTCTGTCTGTGAATATGGTTTGTCTGATGCTGAGGCATCTTTACCTAGGCTGAACCAGAAAGGAATAGCTGCACTGCCATTGAGACATCACATAGTACTGGTAGTTTCGCTCCTCCAAATTATATAAAATGGAAATATGCGGCATTTCACAGAAATAAAGGGATAAGAGAAAAAAAAAAACCTTAATGCTTAATTGCTTAGAAATTCTATGTGTAAAAATAAACATTATTTTCTTCCTCTAAAATCAGAATATTCATCTACCTGGTACATTAAGTACATAGCCATAACCACATGTTGAAACTTCTGACTGCATACTGTATGTTGTGGTAATTTTTAAAATTGTTGAAATTCAAGTTGCATTAAGAAAAGAGTAATTCTTCTTTCAACTCTGAGTATTAGAAGATGAAACACATCCTACATACTTCCCTCATTTTTGCAAGTGTTATTTTATGGCAATGGTTCATTCCGGATTTCAGCTTTTAGAACTCATAATTTAGTACATCTGGCTTAGATTTTTACTGCTCTGTAAGTATCATTTCAGCTATGACATGAACGTAGCTTACCATTTCAGATATAATATGACCCAGGTTATGAAATCATTATGAAAGATTCTTCATTAAGAGTCAAACAAGATTTATAAATTATTTTATTTCAAGGGATTTTTTTCTTCATTTCCCCCTTAAGAAATGTTCAAGCCAGTTGCTTCTGATATGATATAGAATATATACAATACTCATTTTGTACTCATAGTTGCTTGATGTAAAGATCAGCAGAGTAAAAGACACATGGTATTTTTTGGAAAATATTTAAATATGGAAGCCATATTAAAATGCATATATCTCAAAAATTAGATCACTCGGCATGTGTGTGTGTTTACATGTGTAACTTCAGTGTTCTGCAGAGTATGATACGAGGCAGCATCTGACTCAATTTGTATGACTTGTTTTGGGATATTCAGATGTCCAGAATTTGCCTCATAAACTGAAGTCAATAGATAGGAATAACTTGTTTGGCATGTCCAGACAACGTGGTTATAAAGAAAGAAAGAGAAATAAAATTAGATCAGTGAAATATTTTAGATAATTCAGTGCTAATGCATAATTCATAGCATTTGCTTTAGTTTCTCATAACGATATCCTGCTAATAATAAAAATTTCCTTTAAAACTTGTCACCCATGATGTTCCCTCGCACAGATTAATGTAGTTTCCACTCCTAATCTTCACTCTTTTACACTGTTTAATCTACTTTAATATTAGTTTACTGTACACTGTTCTGTAGCCCCTACAGCTAGAAGTTGAAGTACAAATCCAAGTGGAAATACAGGAAATAACAAACCTAAATAGGCTGTTGCACCTTTTTCTTGCTTTTACATTTCTCCATCTGTGAAATGAATGTACTACTACTTGCTTCGGATCTCTGGGTGAACTTTTTATGTGAAAGATTATCACTACTGTATTTTGCTCCATATCTTCATTCATAGTTCTGCTATCTACTTCAAAGTGACATGTTACATGAGATACCCAAGGAGGCAATTTTTTGTAGATATATTTTCAAGCAATTTGAGAAATTAATAGAAAGTTGTACTGAATATGTACAGAAAATTGATCAAATACATGACACAAGATACAGTAAAATGCATATCTCATGTTATTAGAACTACTTATTTCTGTAATATCTTTATGTTCTGTAAGTGCATATAGTCTTCTTCTTGCCAATATTTTTTTTGGTAAAGGCAGGTGTATAAAATGGTAAATATTCTCATTTGGAATACATTATATCAATTTGATCGATGCAAATATCAATTTGATATGAACATTCAAATGGGATTTGGTGGAGAAAAATAATTCCTGAGATTATAAAAGCATTGATGAAATAATATTTCATTTCCTTCTTGAGGTGAATTCCACAAAAAGACAAAAAAATACATTTATCAATATTGAATAGCCAAAGCGAACGCACCTGCAACACTGTAATTTGCTCACTCTTCTCAGAGATTCATGGGCAAACTGGGCATGTATGGTCCTGCAAAAATACCATCTTAAATGCAGCAAGACATGGGGATCTTTTGCAAACACAGGTACCTCCCTTAGTCTAATGAATAAGCAAGGCTCCTGTGGCTTAGCAAGCACAGTATGTTTCAGTGGTGTAAAGTCCCTATTATGAACAAATGCCACTGTTCTGTATCTGCACCTATAGTCAGCAAAGGGCTGCAGGGCATGAAATTAGTTTAGAGGAATAATAGTTTCCGTAATTTGGGCCGGATTCTCTTTCATCCACAATGCCAATTTTAAACTCAGGCAGTCTGTGTGAAGGCTGATCAGTGTCACATCACCATACCCATGGCTAACCTTTTCCAGTTGCAGAGTCTTTTACATATATATAAGGTACCTTCTAGATCATAGCCCCTGCCCCTTGTCAGAAAGGTGCTCAGTTGAGCAGCATTATGAACGTGTGTGGTATATGAGCCTGACTTCTTATATGGATTATCTAGAACTTGCTGAATTTGCACTTTTGTGACAACTCAGGCATTGTTTTCGAAAAGAAAATATGGCAAGTCCTTTTACATCAGATACTGAATATAAAATTTTAGTAGCTTTCAAACACACTTTATGCAGATATCAACCTCAGCAATGTGTCAGAGCAGAGAACTGGAATTTCTGAACTAATTTTTTGAGTTGTTCTGAAAGTGGAACAACTTCTGTAGTGCACAGATCTTTTAAAATCCTCAGTTTGGTCAACTGTAGTTGTCTGCCAAAGCTAAGGGATATGGGACTGTCACAAGTAACTGGGATTATCTTCTGTCTGTCTCATTAGTGAAACTTCTAGTGAGGGTTTAAAAGTACATTTTTACAACATAATAATTTTAAACTGGAAAACATGATCACAAAGCTGAACATTGAATAAATTTATTCTTTTGAATATAGCTCTTTGCACCTTAACGAAATACATCACAGTGAGTTAATAATTATTATTTTTATGCTGTGTTATTTTATGGAAAG
Source organism: Pitta sordida (assembly GCA_013390025.1). Taxonomy (NCBI): domain Eukaryota; kingdom Metazoa; phylum Chordata; class Aves; order Passeriformes; family Pittidae; genus Pitta; species Pitta sordida. Next base: position 53,753 of record WEKX01005042.1, read on the forward strand.
TATCTCTCACCAGCAAGCAAGTACAAGGACTTCTAGGAATCACTTGGGTATAACGAAAGTTGCCAAAAATGTAAACTAATACAAATTTACAGATTTTTCTTATGAACCATGAAAATATTATGTTTAAATTAAAACTCTAACCTTTACACTTTGTATGAGAGGAGAAAAAAAATATGAACAGGAACTTTTTAAAAGAAGTCTGTGTATATAGACATCTGAGGTCTCAGGCCCTATTTATTTAATAGAAAAAAGGGCCTGAGACCTCAGAAAATATGTGCCAACTAAACTAACAGCAGATCAATGAATGACCTCTAAGTGGAAAACTTCTTGTCTGATTAAATCTGCAAAAAGAATCTGAACAGTAGGGTCCCTTCTATTTGCTTCTCAGGCGTTTTAGTGTGTGTTTAATTGCTGCAGGATACCTTTTCACTTCTATCAGGGCATTTTTTCTGAGATTTTTCCATTCTGCTCTTACTTCTTCCACTTAGTAAACCCACGGAGTTCAGCCAACATACCAGCAATACTTTGATAATGGAGGTGATCTAATCAGCAAGCAGCACCCAGCAATGCAATGTCAGGAAAAAAGAAGTACAGTTGGCCCTCTTCCACTTCACGCCCCCCATATTGTGACTTCACATCTTAGCGTCATGTTTTTTGAGTCATGGATGCCCCACGCAGCTGCGCATGTGCGACCTGGCATGCATGAATATTCAATTAGGCATCATGAATATGCAACTCAACCCACACAGCTGCCACATTGGCTCTGCACCTGGCAGAGTGGGCCTGGCGGCAGCTCTGCAGCTCCCAGCCTGGCCAGGGGCAGCGACCGCGGCTCCCTGGCTCCTGGCCCATGCAGGGTGGGTGCTGTGGTGGTAGCTGCCCTGCTCCTGGATGGGGCAGGCATAGCGGCGGTGGCTCCACTCTGGGCACAGCTGGGTGCCTGCCCCACTCCAAGAGACAAGGCTTTGTGCAGTTATGAAAGACTTAAACACTCAGGGATTTTTCCCAGCTTGGAGTGGCCGTGGACACTGGGAAACATCGACACAAACACTGACACACAGCAGGGCAGTACCAAAACAGCACTGAGGGGCGTGTAAGGGTGCAGGGGAAATTCGTGTATTAATGAGATGCCAATCAACATGGAAGTCGGGCTTCACGGGACCCAAATAAGCCCTTGCGGCCATGATATAGGAGACCCGACTGTATTCCTCCTGCAGAAATAAAAGCAGTAAGTTCCCAGGAGGCTCCTTGCTAAGGTGTCAGAGTTAGAATATAGCAGGAGAGCATTTCAACTTCTTAGCTTGATGATCAACTGTGGGAGCACTCAATCAAAGCAGAAATCCTATGAAGAATAAAAATATCTTTCAAAAATTTGTTAGAAATTTTTTTCAGCAATTTATTTTCTTGATAAATTCAGTTGTGGATCAATTAAAGTAATTTACTGAATCTATATTAATAATTAGGTTTGGCAACAACATGTGAGCCAAAATTAGTTATCTCATTTTGAAGTTCAGCCAAAAAAAGAACCATTTTTGAGGATTAGATACAAAATCCTGAGCTCTGTTGACTATCCTAAACATAGAACAGTGTGACTTCTCTGTTGCAAAACTTGTTTCCCTTCAGAACAGAACAAGTTTTTGCCCTCTTTTTTGTTGGTTTGGTTTGGTTGGATTTTTTTATTGGTTTGGTTGGTTTTGGAGTTTGGATTTTTTTACTAAATGGAATACAAGGGTTACATAATCTGAAAGAAGACAAAAATTAAATGAAAGTTCTGCTTGACCCCAAGCACTTTTTTACAGCTTTAGTTCAATAACCCAGCTGAAATATCCCTTGTTAACACAATTCTAAGTAAAAGGTACTTTAACAACAAATCCCGGGAGGTGTTGTAACACCTTTGTCAAATTCATTTTAATGTCAAAGTGGCTGAGAACATGTTCATTCTGTGCAAAAAAGAAAAAAAAAAAAGGTATTTCAGTGTTTCCATTCTAATTTTGGAAGAAAACAAATGTTGAAATATTAGAATTTCCCCCAGGATGAAAATTCTAATATTTTGCTCAGCTCTAGTTTCCAATAACTCTTATACTTTAATTTTGTAATATTTAACTTAATGTTTCCCATGTGAGTATTATAGCAGCAGTGGGTGAAACTTTAGTCACCTCACGGATTAGGCATGCAAAGGAAAACAGTTCGTATATGTAGAGGAGCAGATTTCTCCCTTCACAAGTACCTTCCACTTGTTTCCCCTGCTGATGAGATGTCAGTTTATTGCAGACTTGATGAATGGAGTTTCCTTTCTCAGGAAACAGTAGTCAGGCCTATGGAAGCATTTATATAGCAGCATATGTTCCCTCCGTGGAAATTTCCTTATTATCCCTTCCCTTGGCAATGTTGCACCCCAGTCAGGGACTGTCTGAAGGGAAACAGTGAAATGCCACGGCTGGAATATTTGTGGGAAACAGAACTTAGCAGTCCTGGTCTTAAGAGTTGTGAAGCCACAGCTGAACCCAGCTTCCACCTCTATGTTGTGCTGAGTGGGATACCCTCTGTGTTGTCGATCCCTATGCGCTCAGAAGGTCCGATGTAACCTGCTTTTCATTCCTGGGTGCAATAAGCCATCATGCAAAATCCTTTTTGTGGGCATGAGGTTGCTTCAGTCTGGGTTCCAAACACCCCAGGCGTGCAATTACTCTTGATATTGGGTAACTCCAAACTGACCAACCAAAATTAACCACGAAATGAGCTAGTTCCAGTTCAAAGCATATGCTTGGATTTGAGCTTCTCCACAGCATACACTTCCCTAGATATCAAAATACTTTATTGATTAACTTGATTGAACTCAGTTTTACAGGTTGGAAAAGTGATGTGTTGACATAGTTTTAGTTACCAAATCACCCACCATATTCTGAAACAGAATTTGGCCTGGAGCCTGTGACTCCAGGTCACACACTCCTTGTTTGACCATGGTCTTCAACAGGTCTTGGTCTTAATTCTGTTTTCATTGCATAAATACAGTACAATACACATACAGAGTGCTTGTCTTCTGTTGCTGCTACTAAAACAGCTTTCTGCTGCTGCTTGGATACCTTTCCTTGTAGGTTCTCCCACCATAATTTATGAGAGAGAGTGTCTCTACAGCTTGGTAGATAAGAAAGGGATGAATCCTGCTACTGAAATAATCCTTTACTGCATAGCAGGTTAGACTGGCTCAGGATTAGATAGTAATAGATTCCCCCTTTTCTGTCCTTGCAGCAGCTAAACCAGAGGAGAACACCTCTCTTAATCACACACAGAATATTCTGAGTTGGAAGGTACCCACAAGGATCATCAAGTCCAACTCTTAAACAGCACAACTGTTCCCTGGTGGGAACTGAACCCCCGGTCTCCCACATGAGAGGTGGGGACACTGACCACTGTACTAAAGTGGAATCCTTTCAGTGTATTAACAATACAAACCACAGTGCTAGATTAAAATACTGCAATAGTTATGATACAGTCAACCTTATTAAAGAGTCATGCAGGCATTTAAATACACTAGTAGTTCTCCCTTCTTAGCAGAGGCTAAGGAAATAGTTTATGTTACAGGCTGATGCGTATTTTCATTTTGATGGGTTTCAGAATGATCAAGTCCTTTGGTCTTTCCCTCAGCTGATCACTTATCCCTTGACAAGCTGCTGCTCCCATGAGTGAAGTGTAGTTCTCCAGCTCTGCCTTGTGGTAACCTTCCTGTGATGTACTGCTCTGACTGTCACTGGTGGTCGTAAGAGTACAAGATGAAGGGAATTATACTTTATGACTCTTCGGTCTTTCAGCTGTCTGCCTAATCATCATTTATTTCCTCATACCTCATATCTCCATGTCTTGTCATAGCTTTATGGCTAAACTAACATGATGTAGCTTTTTGTTGCCAAGATCAATTTTTGAAGGTATACTAAAATGATATACATCTTTCTGTCTTTTCTTCAATTTTGTTGAAATATACTGTTAATAATAGATTTTGATAAAAGACACAACCTTTGCTGAAATCTATGATAGATTATCACCTAGTAAGTCCATGTATTAGTGATAACACTGGAAAGAAGGGGGGGGAAAGTGAAGAGGAAATGTCTTGCACTGATATTCTTGTTCTCATCTGATTTTGAGTGTTCTCATTTGATTTTGAGTGGGGTTTTTTATAAAAATGAGTATTATTCCTAGCTTACTGTTTCAGTGACTCATAATAACCCTTTTCAGAATAATTTCCTGAAATATGGCCCTATGTATCTAACATATATTAAATCCGAATGATCATCTCACTCCCCCTTATTCAGGCCAGAATCTGTATGTTGTAAATAAACTGTATATGCAGGTACTCCTAGGAACATTCTGTACTGTCACTCTTGAGAGGTATGTCTTATGAAAGAGCTAGAATAAGTACAACTTAAAAGAGAGAAGATTTAAAAAAATATAAAAGCTCAAATATACAAGCTTTGCTACAGTTATGAGTAATTCGTTACCCTGAGAAAGCCATTGAAAGTCAGTGTTGAAATATGTCCAGAAGTTTATACAAACAAGTATATTGTGAATGCTAATATATATTATGTGATAGGATATAATGATGATACTAAAACAACAAACTTAGAAAAACCTTTAAAGATTTAGAATCATAGTGGAAAATTATGTCATTGTTGGATAAGTGTTTCTTGATTTTCAAATTATTCTTCCAGTGTACTACACTTCTTGCCAAATGTAGCCAGAGAGACAGATCCAAGAAGTTCAAGTTTCTAATAAAATAATGAATTTTTCCACCCTCCTAGCATTCAATTCTTTTCAGGAAACACTTTTCAGGAAAATATATTCTTACGGTGCACATAGCCAGGAAGGACCCTAAACTGATGACGGTGGTGAGGAATAGTGAAGCCAAGATTATTTTCTTGACTTTAATGCACACTTCAAACTATTTCAGGTTTGTCTTATCTCAAAACTTTCCATATGTCCAATTAATAGCTCTTCAACTCCTACAATTTTCGATTTTACTTTTTGTCTGCAAGCTCATAACAGTTTATCAGTGTCTTTCTTTGTTTTGTTTTTAGTACACTCTATCACAATTCACCTATTAAATATGATTCTTAAAATAATAAACAATTCCTCAGAAGAAGTTAAAGTTTTCAAAATATATTTCTGTTTTCTAAAAAATGAATCCAGCTGAGTTGACCTCTAACACAGTTCCATGTGAAAACCAAAGTTTTCCACTTATTGCCTATTGTTTTTTTAAAGAAAACGTAAGGGGCAGCATAGGAATAACAATAATAATAAAAAATTCTTCTAAATGGCTTGATATTAGGCAGTTTTATGATAAAATCAGGCAGTTTTTGAAAAAATCTGAAAAATTTATTTTGAATCAGCAAAGAAGCTAATGTTGCACAAATCTCTAAAAGAGATGTTTAATTTTTTTTCCCCTTTGTGTTTTTTACAGCTCAGCCCCCAATTTACCTCAAACCTTCACACTTTTAAAAGCTGAATTCTCCATTTTCTTATTCCATTGTGTGTGAGATGCAGCATCATCACAGTCAGCTCAGGAAGTTGTGGGTAGAAATCTCGAGACTTGTGATAATGGCAAACAGAAACCTTTGTAAGCTCAGCTGCTATAAGTAAAACAAATAAGGCTTGTTTAAAATGGTATTTTGTTGGAGAAAAACCAACAATAGCAAGTAAATTCTGGATTAATGTCTCTAGAAACCAACCTAGCTCTGCTAGCCCTTTATGAAGAACTATTAAATCCTATGGGTGAATGGCTGGTGAAACTCCGGTATCATTGACTTTGCTACAGATGTAGCATTACAAAGGCTGTAATGACACAATGTTTCTGCTGTTTTCTTATCTGTCAAATAAGGAAAGGAAACTACATAAATGCGCGCAGATGATATAGATTTCTTAAGTGCCAGGTAGTATGTAAGTACTGTGTGATTCAAAGTTGATACTACTGCTGTGATAACACAGAACAGTGATTTGCACTGAACAAATTGCTTGTTCCTTCCTGAGCCAAGGAAGTTTGGATGAACGTTATTATGTAAGTCTTGCCAAATTTGTCTAACCTGTTCTAAAGAATTACAGTGATAGAAATCTCTGAGTTTCCTGAGGCAATCCTTCACAATTGCTTCAGTATACTTGCCATCTAACTTGAACCTGTTTAAGGCTTCAGTTTAAAGCCTTTTACTTCTGATTCTGTGTATGACAAACTTGATAAACAGATTATTTTTTTTTTAAGCTTTCATCAGACTTTTAGAAAGAAGATGCTTATATTTTGTAGACTGAGTTGAAATTACAAACATTGTCTATATTAATTATAGGTGTCACACATCCACCTTGTTTTTTCAATTTGAATAAGCTGAGGTAAAACAGTCTCTGTTAAAATTTCTATTTTGTTTCCGCACAGGTTTCAGAAGGGGTTTTTTTTCCTTATCAAGCTTTGTATTGCTAGAATGCAGATGAATGTTTATGCAAAAAGATTAGTGATCTACTTTGCCTGGGAGGTGATGTGTGATAATTGACCAATCCAATAGAAAGATGTTCAAAATCGAGGACCAAATTCTAAAATCCCTCTCTTCTTTACACTTGAATGCTTCATTTCAGACTTTCAGAGTTACACACATCATGAAATACCCTGGATTTGAAGAGAAGCTTTCTGATAAGGCCTCACTCACTGATAGCAATCAGGCTCAGGAATTCAATATTGACACAGCTAATATGAGTGAGTTAATTGCTTTACAATAATGACCAGAAACTCTATCTGTTCCTCCTTTATGATAGGAATGATAGCATTCAGAATAAAAATATTGCTGCAGTAAGAACCGGACTCCTCTTTAAAAATAGCAAATTAAAGAAAAAGACATCCCGTTTAATCCTCCATGCTAAGGACTGAAACCTGTGGGTTTTGCTTGGTTCTTTAGATTCCCAGTACATCTCAACGAGGACTTTCTTTGAATTTTATGGAAAGTGGAAGCTGGTTTGTTTGCAGTTTAACTCTTGAGGAGGTACACAGCAGGGGTAAGCAAACAAGGCCACTGATTTAGACAGAGATTCCTCCAGGGACCTCCCTCTGCTTTTTTTCTCAGAGATAAAAACCAGGAGATTACAGACCAGCAGTAAACTTCCTTAAGGTGAGGCACATAATCTAATGACTCATTTTGCTTTACAAGGTCCAGGATGTGTTTGTGAAGGGAAACTGTTAAGACAGATGAGATTTGGTGATATGTATATTGTATTTGGTGCTCATATGGGACAAAGGGATCCTTTGATTCCTGCTCACTTCTGTCCCCTCAGTTGCCTTGAAGGGGCCATGCTACAAACTCATTAGAGGACCAGATGTACTTAAAACCCTTTGCAAATGGTTTTGTTGTTGCTGCTGCTGCTGCATCTTAAAAGCTGGGTCTGTTCTGGATCTCTGAAGCAGCAGTTTGGCCCAGCTGGGAAGGCTCGGGGCAAAGGTGTCTGGGTGGTCAGGGGCTCAGTGAGCTGCTGGCAAGAGGAGTATGTGGAAGTAAAACCATAAGACTCTCTGAATGATGTGATTGCCTAAGGCAGTCAGCTAGAGATGAAGGGGAATGAAGAAACAATGACTGCTGACCACTTGTGGTGTTCCTGCAAAGAATGGCTATTCAAGGAGTGTCTGTTCACTGAATGCCCGGTGATGCCAGTGCTGCTGCAGAAGGAGGACACAGAGGAACTGGGCACTTCTGGGGGGGTGCAGTGCCTATCTTTGGTGGGGCAGCAGGATCAGCATGTCCAACCCATGCAACCCCGACTCTGGCTTCTTTCTCCCCATGATACAAGAACTTTTCTGAGAGCTTCTTTCCCAGTTGTGTCACTGCTGCTGGAAATGCAAGGGTATAGGAAGGGGTGTTGTGAGGGGTAACCAAGGGAAGGAAGGACGCTGTTACTGGAGGAAGAAAACACTTTGTTTGGTGAGGATGCGCAGGCTGGTGAGGAGCAGAGACAGGGAATTAGGGTGTCTAGTATGTGTGTAGGGGTAAGGGCAGGCTAGTTAGGGCACAAAGATATTTCTGGCCATAGGGCAGGGGAGAGCTGTCCCTGTGCTGGAGTGAAGAGGAAAATTTTGTTGAATAGTTAGGTTGGCACTCAGGGAGGAAAGATGGAGGTCTCTGTCCTCACTATTAACTAGTGCTGGTATGCTTCCTTTCCCCTCCCTAAACACCCACTGAGATTGCTCTAGCTCCCATGCCATACAGTCTTACTGATATTTCCCAAAACCATTCAGTGATGCAGATCCTTGTGAGGAGTTTCCAACAGCTCCAGATGAGCCACTTCTCTGTCTACTAGATTCACACACATGTAGTTTTGCTGGACAAGTGAAAAATGTAGGAAATTCACCTGCTCCATATGAAGTAGGTGTGTATTTCAGCTTAGTTCCCACGCTGTGAGACTCATCTTGGAACTGCTTGCTGTCTTCAGATAGGCCTTAAGAGGCACAGCTGGGCCGATGCAGGGCCAGGTTAGGAGCATCCTTTGGGAACCTGAGAGTTAGAAGTGCTCATTGGGCTCCCTGCTGTGAATGGGATGCAGCCTCTTCCTACCTCTACTATGATCCCCCTGACCACATCTCCTAAGGCAAGATCTCTCTAACATCCTAACTGACAGCTAGGTTCTTCTGAAGGCCGAGAAAACATGCAGTTATCAGTCTTGTGCCCTTTTCAATGTCTCCACTGAGTGAAAGTTGCTGTGATGGATGCAGCCTATTTGTTATCAATACTTAATTGTTCGGTTCTGGTGTTGTAGAGAGGATGATATAGAAGAGAGGATACCTGTGTATTTTATTTTGATCCTGTGACCTGTATCTCAACCAGAATTTTATAACTGCTGCCTTTCTTTTATGTCTGCGTGAATTTAGACATGTTTCAATAAAATACACAAGTGTTCCTTGGTCTGAGTGAGCACTTGGGGCAGGTGTGCTCAGTGTCTGCTAATGCAGTGAGGTGCAGCAATGTTTGTACTAGCATGAAACGTCATGGCTTGGGCACTACAAGCACCAACACTAACATTTCTCTGAGGTGTAAATAAACCTTTGTGAGGTAGCAAATAATCCTAAATCTGGTAGTGCATGTTAATGCCTCCAGACACTGCCTTTCCAGTTCAAGGCCTGCTCAAGTGCATTTGGATAACACTGCATCATGCCATGAAATTATCCTGATTCTTTTGCAAAGACCAAAGATCATTTGAAAAAAATAAAAAGAGATTAATAAGGGGAAGAATAAAATACTAAACAAAATTTTGGAGAAGAATAAAGAGATAGAGACAATTGGCAAACAAATAAGAGAAAAGGTACAGAAAAATTTTGAAAGTATTGAGAACAGAGAGCAACGTGGAGACTGAAATGCACAAAAGGAGAAAAAGAACATTATTTAGATGTTCTTCAACTTAGACTACATGAGGCAGAACAGCACATATAAGTGATTTCAAGTGATTGCAAAGTATTATACATACTTATCGCATGTGAATATTACACAGTGTCTTGGATTACTGGAATGGTGTTTTTAGCCCAACTGTTGATGTCTCCTGGGCTCTGTCAGCCCATATTTGTGGTTACTTCTGCATATGCTGTCCATGAACAGGTGGCAGTCTTCATCCTTATGTTCCACTCAGACTGAAGTGTGTAAAAAGCTCCGTGTACTTTTGAATTTATTCACAAAATGGATATGAAATGAAACAAGAAACCCAGACCAGACTTCTCTGCAGTTCACAAAACTCTCTTGCAAATGTAGTTGGATGTGTTAGACTAACACTTGCTTTTTCTAGGAATTTGTAACATAGCAAAAAACCCCACAACAATGTAATCAGAATTATCACATGATCTCTTTTGTTAGTTTTTTTGATAAATACTTTCAACTAGTGCAATATCATTGAGACAGATACTTCCTATAATAATATAAAAATCATTACCAAAAGTGGTGGGTACCATAAGCACATAGTATTAATGCCCATCTCTAGGGAAAATTAACAATTACACTAGATGGCTAAAAGATAAACAATGATTCAGGAATGCCGAGAAAGAAATCAAATACATGCTTCAGTCTTCTCCACGAACAAAATGATACCCCGTGAATGTATGTTTGTCTAATCTCCTGTAGTGATAATAATTTTCAGTCCAGGCATTCTTACTTTTGAGCATATTAGACTTTTCTTCCCAGCAGCAGAGTCCCCAGTGAAGGGACTGCATTACTGTTGCAGTACTAATACAGACATCCAAGTCTGAAGAGCATGAAAAAATCAAGTTGGAGAAGATGGAGACAGGTTGTAATAAGCATTGGCAGTCTTATTCCTGTCTTAATTTCTTTGTAAAATGGATATTCTCTCTTTTAAGTAATACTTACTATTTGTGTTACCAATGTGTATTTGACTATAGAGAGTTCAGGTAATTTTTACTTGGGACAAAGGTGCAAATAAAATTTATTATGGTCCTGTGTGATGAACAATTTGTACCAAAGTATCCTTCATCTTATGGCTCTTCATGCATGATATCTGTGAACCAATAGATAAACCAAGCTTTTTATTATGAAAGAGCACATAACTTTTTTATTTTCTTTTTTGTTAGAAGCAGAATAAAGTAGTTAATTTACTTCAATATTAGATTTGGTTTTTTTGGTTAAGTTTTGCCCTTTTACCTTTCTTAATGATAAATTTCCTCTTATTTTAATCTGGAAGATGAGAAACTGTTGTTGTTTTGGTACAAGCAGGATCTACTTGATTATTTTTTCCCTGGATGTCTTTCAGCTTGGGGGTTTGTGCAAAGTCTAAAGAAAAGGGCTGAGCAGGTAATGAAAACAGCTCAACATTTTATGTTCCTTAAAAGGAAATTTATCGCAGTTACAATCAAATCTGCAATAGCATTTGCAAAGATATACAGTATAGATGAATTGAACCTAACTCGTTCTCAGCAGACTTGTTCTACATGAAGTGTAAATACTGAAAGAAAATACTTTTTTGCCTTCTGCAGTCCCTCAAGACTTCTTGCTAAAGTCATCCCCATCACACTACAGGCCTTATCCTTATATGCTTGTTTGAAATAGATTATTATATTCTCTCAGTAAAAAAGGAATTCGAAATACAAATGTAAGTAACTAAGACCAATATTAAACATTGTTGTGATGCCAAAGCAGTGTAAGAGGCCTCTGTGTAAATGAAAATCAGACTTTATGTTTATGTGAATTACACATCTGCAAAATATCTATAGTATAGAACATAGCAGTTGTTTAATTTTTACCTAATTAGAGAGACTTGAAAACATCTGGCAGTTGACACCAATCCATTTTTTCATTGTATCCTTTCTTGGTAAGTTGGGAATGGAATATAACATATCCCATGAGATGTCTTTTAGTTTATGACAGGTGTGCATTTCCTTGCTGTTCATTGCATGACACTATTTGTTTCCCACAGATACAGCTGGAAATACATTTATTTGGCAGTGAGGAATTGCAGTGTTTTAGGAGGAAATTTACATCAGAGATGCAGATACATAATGTTTGCACAGAAATCTCAATGTGGCATTTCGTAACTATCACAGGCATTTGCTTCATCAACCAAAATACCATAAATTTAATAAAGGGTTGGTGCACAATTTCTAACATTAGTATAAAAAGTAAAATGAAATGTATGTTGTCAAACTATAATCACTCCCATAGCATATGTAACATTTGTTTAAGCAGTAAGCAAGTCACTTCTGTTGTGCTTTCTACTGCTAGGAATAAGGGGATGAGTGGAGTTGGCTGACTGCTGGCCAAGGGGTTGTTTGGGCTTCGTGTGGGGTCCATGAGCAGGACAAGGGAGCTGAGTTTTCTCCTTGTTCCTCATCCTAGAGGATGTGGGAGCCACTGGGACTACATGAGAGAGACTGTGGGAAAAGTTTGACATAACTCAGCATGGAGACTCTCATCTTCTGATTAAAGAAAGAGCAGCTCTAGATGTGCTGATTGCATAGCGTGCTTTGCTTTGCAATAGCATCAGTCTGGCACTTGGTCTAGACTAGCAAACTCACCAGAGCCAGACTATTACCTGGCCCTGAGGCCAATGTATGTGGAGAAGCTCATAGCTATACGTAGGGTTTTTCCCCTCAGTGAATGAAGGAGGGTAATTGATTTTCTGTATTGAATTTGGGAAAAAAAATCCATCAAAGCTGTGTAATTGGGAAGGGATTATTTTTCTCCTTATGGAATATGGAAAACCTTCACTCTTGATGCAAACAGACCCAATTCAAATGCTGCTGAATGTAGAGAAATAAGGCTGGTGTGGTATTTTAATAATGATTTTTCTCTGAACAGTTCATGTTTTTTCTCACTTCTTCATTTTAGAGAGGGAGTTAAGCTTCTGTCATTCTTCTGAAGTTTTTTCTTGTCCGGTCATGCCCCATCCCCCACCCTTAAAAAGGCAGTCCTTAATCTGATGGCATTGTCAAAATGGATTTATGGATTTGTTTACTAAGCAGGATTCAGAACGGGATGAAACAAATTTGCCTCTGGGAATGAATATGACTGATGTTTCTTTCTGAGAGTTGATTCTTGTCACAATTTTTTAAAATAGATTGCTAATAGAAAATGATTCATAACTAATGGAAATTGAGAATAAAAAGAGTTCTTATATAAGTCCTGAAAATGGCAGCCTGGCACGTCTAAAGCTGAGAGGTGAAATGTAGTTGCTCTGTGAAAAGCATTTCCACTTTTCTTTTTGGCATGTTTTCACTTATATCCAGGGTGGTCCTGGGGATTTGTGGGCTCAGCAAGAGCAGGGAAGATTTCTCATCAAATATTCCTTCCTTTCCCATTTCTCTCTTCTTTATTTGTTCTTTCTTGTATGGATATATTTTTTTGTGTGTCTTTCCACTCTTCCCTATTGTGTCTATGTCTGAACAATGGCATTTCAAACATTCTGTTAAGAATATGTCTTGTGTCTTCAAGGGGCACCATGTGCAGCCCTCAGCCCCATTAGACAGCGCGCTATTAACAGGAATTGTCTTGGGTTAGTGCATGGGAGCAGCCCGTGTCTGGTCCCGGAGGGTTCCCAGCCTTGCTGGAGATTTTGCCTCTGTTCCTCTGCGTGTGCCTCCTTTGCACACCTGGGTGAAAGGGACGTTTTGTATTGTGTTGCAAATATAACACAATGAAGGGTACAGGAAGCCCACTACAGGGATAAGGCTGCCCCATTGCTTGCAACTCCACTGATGATTGTTTTGGGTACTATTTTATTTGGTTGATTCATCGTTTCTCGGAATTGCACTTACCGCTTTAGTGCAGTTGTGTTTTCAAGAATCTGACTGAGTCTTCTCCCAGTTGCTTTTCTCAATCACTGTAATCCAATATTCCCTGGTTTTTACACTGAAAATTGCAGGCCTTGTTTCTTCCAAAATACACATATTAATGCTATTAAACCCTCCCGGATCTTAAGTCCTACTCAGTCACTTCAGAAAATTAAGGGGTTTATCCAAGGTGGAAGGGAAAAAAAATTGCCACTTGCATTTAATAACATCACAGGCAAACCCAGTGATGTGAGAGAGCACATTGGCACTGAAATAGCCCTGCTGAGGAGAAGCACATTCCAGAGGAAATTGATTTTCATGTCACCAACTTACACATATTTTGAAAATTAGGTTCTGATCCACAGGGCTCACAGCTTACTTGTCTTTATATTTTGCTAAACTTGTTCAAATGAATTTTTAGTGAACTAACAAGTAGCCTCTGACAAGGGCCTAGGAAAGGCTCAGGCAAGGTATGTGTAGTGCAGAACAGTGTGTAAATGGAGGTCCAAACAGCCTTGTTTAATGCATAAAAACAGTTGGTGGCAGAGTATGACTAAGTCCAGCAAAAAACTCAAGGATTTTCAAAGCCTAAAGCTGGAAGACGATAATGTGGTCTGCTCTCTGTATTTCACAGGCTGCTACACTTCATCCCGTTATCCATGTTGAACACATTCCTTCCTGTTTAAGTTAAACATGCCTTCCAAAAAGGCATCCGGTTTTGATCTGAAATTAAGGAAGGTTTGCTTTGATAGTATTTTGTCGATGATTGACAAAGTCCAAACAAACGATTACTTTAAATTTAACTTTATCTGGCATCAGCTTCTGACCACTGAGGATTATGCTCTTCAATTAATGACCCTGCTGTTTTTCTCCATGACGTAACTGTGCACAGCTATGTCACCTGTCAGTCTTCTCCTTGTTAAGCTCAGTCTTTATGTCTGCCTCTTGGAGATATTTTCTATACCTTAGAGCCTTTCTTTTGTAGAGATGCAAACTGTGGATTGTAGACAACATCTTAATGCATTACTATGTGTCTCCTGGTAGTTTTGCCAATTAAGAAAATCAGTTCTTTGACACAACATATAAAAATTGAATGCGGTCAATGAATTAATGAATTATCCCCATATACAATAATTCAAGAGTATGAATCCAGACAGCTTGCCTCCTCTCACATCAGTACGTATATGGCTGGTACTGGTTTTGCAGGATTCTATAAATGTTTTAGCCTGTGTCAGAAAGAATTTTTTTCATGAAACTGCTACATGCTTTAAATTAAATTTCTCTTCATGTTCTCATCACCAAAGATGAAGATGAAATTCTTCATGTTCCTTCTAAAAAAAAAATAAATTCTAAATTGGGTTTTGTTTGTGTTTTCTTTGATAATGTGTTTTAGTGAAGGAGTGAGGGAACAGGAGAAAAGCTTAGGAGAAGGTACAGATAACTCCCCAGCTGGTATAAAGGTTTCTCTCATACTGGAGACTAGTGATAATAAAGGTGTGTCATTCCCAAGCTGAGAAACCTCTCTTAACTCAGTGACTTCATCTTTGTGGAATCTCCTGCACCACCTGGCAGCCTAAAGGACATAACTCACCAAAGAACTCCTTAGCTTTGCCTTGCTTTCCTTAGCTGACACAGAGTTTTCTTATCACCACCATTTCACTTAAGAAAGTGTGCATCCATGGGACATAAACTTGGCAATGGTTTTGATAATTGCTGTTTGTATTGCACATGGTCAGTGCTTTTCCCTGTCATTAGTGGTCTCCTAATCATGTCTGGAATTCTGCAAATGTGAGGAATTCAGGGAAAACGTGGCCTGGATTTTTCAGGGCAGTTACACTTTGACCCCTTTTAGGAGATGATTGAGGAGCACTGCTGAAGATATTAGTTTCCTTTATCACTTCCCACTCCCCTTCTCCAAATAAGCCTCCTTAAACTATTCAGTGCGAGATGTCTGCCTGCTCAGCAGAGTTAGGGCTAGTAGAGTATGCCAGTCACCCTATGAGTAATATATTCAACCCAGTTATTAAAGAAAATAGACTTAAAAAAAAAAGATATTGCAGAGCTAACAATAACTTGTGTTGTATTTTTCCTATGAGGATGAGCAGGATCAGGATTTTATCAGCAGTTCATGTCTGTCTCCCCAGTCCTACTTGGAAGTTTATCTTTGTCAGCAAGTTGTATTCTGCATATGCCAAATTGCTGTTTCTTTGTCACATACAAGTTCAGTCTCCTGGCAATTGGTGTATTTCAGCTTTTGCAGGAAGGTTTGTAAAACTAGTTCACTTGGGTTTTAACACTTTTCTGTGGCTGAGGTCATGAACAAGACAGATGTCACCAGCAGTGTGCCCAGGTGGCTAAGAGGGCCAATGGCATCCTGGCCTGTATCAGGAACAGTGTGGCCAGTAGGACTAGGGAAGTGATTCTTCCCCTGTATTCGGCACTGGTCAGACCACATCTTGAGTACTGTGTCCAGTTCTGGTGTCCCCAGTTTAAAAAGGATTTTGAACTACTCGAGAGGGTCCAGAGAAGGGCAACAAGAATGTTGAAAGGACTGGAGAATAAGCCCTATGATGAGCGATTGCGGCAGGTGGAGTTGGGCAGTCTGGAGAAGAGGAGGTTCAGAGGTGACATCATTGCTGTTTACAACTATCTTAAGGGAGGTTGCAGCCAGGTGGGTGTGAATCTCTGCTCTCAGGCTGGCAGCACCAGAACAAGAGGACATGACCTTAAGATATGCCAGGGGAGGTTTAGACTGGATGTAAGGAAGAGGTTTTTCACAGAGAGAGTGATCTCTCATTGGAATAGTCTGCCCAGGGAGGTGGTGGAGTCGCCATCCCTGGAGGTGTTTAAGGCAAGACTCAATGAGGAGCTTAGTGACATGGTCTAGACGATGAGAGGCTTGGATGGATGGAGGGTGGTGCCCACAGTTCCATGCTTGTGGGTCTGATCCCTGGGTGGGTGTTAACTTGGGAGTTGGACTGGATGATCCTTGTGGGTCCCTTCCAACTCGGAATAACCTGTGAACCACATCCCATGGTATGCTCACTACCTGAGGAGTCACAGGGGTGGTGCCTGACCTGTTTAGAAAAATATGTGCTTAAAAAATAGGAAAATGTGCTGAGGATATTTGTGTCCTAACACATTGTGTCCATTACTTCCTGACTTACGTGACAATTCAGATTGTAAGCTCAGCAATTAAGATACTGTTTCTGTCACTTTTAGTAAAAGGCTTCTACAAATGTGCTTGATGTGGCTGAGCAGATTTCAGTGTATGACATTCTTTCTGAATTTTTATTAATACTCAGTTTCAGTTTCACTGATCTGATTTTCTGAGGGCTGATGTGTGGAGTGACCCTGATTTTCCAGAGGCTGGAGAAATCCAGGAGATGCTTGGTGCTCCCAATTGCCATGTACTTCTGAATGAGCTTGTTATTTTGGGTTCCCTACCTTCCACCTCATGGCTTTCAACATGACAAATTAAAAAACCGTATTTTTTTATTCAAGTCATCTGTTAGGCTCACCCTGTAGTTTTCTTCTGTGAAACGCATATTGGAATTAAAACGATTAAACTGGTATAACCTTGTGCTATACTCATTTGGTAAAGCAGTCATCTGAGTGGATTACCTGTCAGTAAGTGCTAAGTAATCCTTGCCTCAAACTGGGATTATATAGCTGGTAATAAATAGCATCATAAAACTGACGTTACTTAGCCAATGTTTTTCATTAGACTTAAATTATGGTTTGTATATGCTTCAAAGAGAGAATTCCTTCCATTAGAAAGGCTGGGAGAAACCACCTGGAAAGTAAACTCATCTGCAAGTGTAGCCTTTGAGCCTAGAGTGGTCAAATGACTTAAAATGTCCAAGAGACAACTAGGGTAGGGGGGAAAAATGTGTACAACTCCTCTGTTTTTCACATTTTGCAAGCAATAACCAGAAAGATGGCTTTGGTCTTAAAGTAGGTTCACTTACAGCACTATGGGGGTTTTTTTCTTGCCCAATATTTAATACTGTTAATACTTACGAAGAGTAGGTTGCTTATCCAGAACATTTGCTTCTTTTCTAAATAAATCATACCGCTAAAGAGATGATCTTTTGACACGCAAAGTGATGGGGTGTTGCTCTGCATAAAGTATAATTTCTTTTTTTTTTTTTTACCATAGATAAAAAGGAAGCATGTATTTTCAGTTTGACACTGATCTCAGCATTTGAGACCTTAGAATTAGATTTGTTATACAAAACATTAATTAAATACTTAATATAGTATTAGTTAAATTCTGGTAGCAGGCAGTCACAGATTTCTCTATACATGTACATGAAGAAGAATTAAATATCTTGCCCAAAGTCATAAAGTAACAGGTTATTGGCATATCTCGGACATTTAAATTTATTATCTGGTTCCTTGCACCTAGACCCAGTTGCTCATTGACGAATATGAAAATACATCTCTATAGGAGAGTATTTGATTAACTTCCTGTCTGAAAGCCGGACTGCAACAGGTGAAAGGGGCATTTTCTAATTACATGTAAGGAAGTGCATAAACTATTAAAAATGTGAGGCACAGATTATATCTTTGGAGTTTCATACACTTTACTGAGATCTCAGAAAAGACAGTTTTACAGAATCACAGAATATTTTGAGTTGGGAGGGACCCGCAAGGATCATGGAGTCCAACTCTTAAGTGAATGCCTATACAGGGATTGAACACATCACCTTGGTTATGAGCACCATGCTGTAACCATCTTCTTTCTGTTTGTTTTTTTTTTTAACCTAACCCCCCATCCCATCATCCCATTACATAGACCATGTCACTGAGTTCCTCATCCAGTCTTTTCTTAAACACCTCCAGGGATGGCGACTCCACCACCTCCCTGGGCAGACCATTCTACTGAGGGATCACTCTCTCTGTGAAAAAACTTCCTAATATCCAACCTAAACCTCCTCTGGTGCAGCTTAAGACCATGTCTTAATGGTCTTACTGCTGTATAGCCTCAGGAGTGAAAACCCAAACACTCCATAGCTTGCTCTAATAGTATTCCCTTTGAAGATATTGATGAGTTTATTTATAGTTACTTTGCTTTTTGTAACAGGGATAATGTCAAGGACAAATGAATGCTGTAAGCAAACCTCCCTGTTTTTAGAACTTTTTAAAGATAGACTCTTATATTCAGTGTTCCGTGTTATAAATGGCCAACTGATGTAATATGGGGAGAATTTACTTTGTACAGTTTTGATTTTGTTAATAATTAGAGAATAAATGCATTTGAGGTTGAACCTACTTCAGGATGAAGACATCAAGAGGACAAATGTAATGGAAAGGAGTAATGAAAGCACAGGAGAAGATGAAGGGATGACAGTAACGACACAAGAATTAATGAGACAGCCTATTGGGCAGAAAGGGACAAACTTAAATCAACTGAACAAATATTTTTCTCTATCTATATAGAGTTGAGAACCGTAGACTCTTTTCATAGGCACAATATATAAGACAGAAAAAAAAGCTGTCAGTGGTTATATAAAATGAATTTGCAGGTCATATCTGGCCAAAATACCATTGTTTTCTGATTCTTGTCCTAGATTAGGACTTATCTACTAAAAGAACACATATTTCTTACGGGAGACACAGCAAGGTAGTCTTGTGCAGTCTGCACCACCTGGGTAGTGTGCACTCCTTCCTTGTGCTTGGCCTTCTTGCTGTGGTACATATCACAGGTTTCTCCCTTGCTGGAAAACCAATATTTGTATTGGATGGAACTCAGGATAGGGAACTGTGTGTGTAGGGATTAATTATAGGAATCAGGTTCATAAACTCTCTGTTAGAAAATTAAACACAGGTTTCAATTTTACAAAGCTGCTATTTCCTCCACACCTATTTTCTTATTGCAAGAGATTTGTACCAATTTTCTGTGGATTAATGGTTGTCAGTCTGCATTTAACACCAGTACAGTAAGTCAATCCATTTAAGAGGTCGTGGTTTGTTTCCACAGCTTCAAGAGTGGCTCCTAAAATTCTCTGAAGCAAAGCAGACACAGATATATCATCCTGGCATTTCACTGCAATGTTTGCTGGTGCTTGTTAAGTCAAGAAAGCCTGAACAAAGAAACTGTTTTAGGACAATGGAGTTAGGCTGAATCCCACCTCAAACGGGAAGGGCAGCAGTGGGATCCAGGGCTTGTGCTCCTGCAGAGAACTGGATTCATAGTTGTGCTGGGGAGGCTTGAAGCACTGCAGAATGAAGAAGAGCTAATGCTCTGTTTGGCCACAGGATGAGTTGTCAGTACATCACTGGCCAGTTCACGTTTGTGCACAGACACATTCTATGTAACTGTTAGGTTAGTAAAGCAAAAGGAAATTGAACACTAGGGGCTTTGGATGGGCCTGGGTAAAACCGTAAAAGGAGAGTTGCTGGCAAACTATGGTTTACTTTGGAAAAAGCAAGAATTTTTAATTTCTCAGTTCCTCTGTTGTGTCATAGAGAAGCAGTTGTTTGACGGGCGCACTATAACCAGCCATTTTAACTGGGGTGCTGCAGTCTCTTCTATAAAGCATGCTGCTATACTAAAAGTTGATACATGAACTGAGGAAAATACGTCACTATGGCACTAAAGCTAAACATGTCAGCCCTTACTTCTGTAATGCAATCCATTTGTCACTGTAAATAAGAAAAGAGTAAACTTAGATTTAAAAAATCCACAAAACCGATTTTACTTCCTTTCCTATACCATCTGAATCAGTTCTAATCACACAGATGTGTAATTCATCTTCCTTTTAATCAAGAGCAAATTATAAAATGCAAGTCAAGGTATTAAGCTCTTTGCTCAGACTGCTGAGATGATTAGGTTCCATTTTGATGGTTTAATTTCCTATTGCAGAAGTTTTACTGTTTGCCTTAGGAGGAATGCCTTGAGAGAGTTAGCTCTGTAATTCCCTAGACTCTCATAACACATTGACAAGCCTGAATAACCCCAGACACTCTACTGGCTTCCAGCTTCTGCTTTTGACAGCTATTTTTAGGCTCTTATATTTCTGCCTTTGTATACTAGCCCAGCTGAGATCCAGAATGAAAAAGCTGAAGCTGCTAATCAGTATTTTGCCTCACATGCATGCAGATCAGCCATCCACAGTTTGTGGCTTTTTGCATAGTGATACTCCCACAGGATGGAGGCTGATGTTGGCGTGCTGTGCTCATTGTCAGCCTTTTCTGGAGACCTCTTTCTCTCAGTGTGCTATCAGGGTGTCAGCACGTCTGTGTATCTTGTGTCTTGTGGCGCCCATGTGAGGTGTATGCCTTGTGCCTCTCCATGACAGGCATTCTTACCCTCTTACCCGAGCTCTTGTCACCAGCTCAATCCAGTCAGGCGAAGTTTAAGGCTGAAACCCTTTATTTGGAGTGGGTGGTGATCATAAATACCTTCCAGCACTTCCAAGATCTAGTAATTTTGTATGATTTGTTTCTTGTAGAGTCTCAAGCTAACTCTGATGCTCATCAAAGAATGAAATCTTACCAGGAAAGAAGCAGCCTTCCCTTTTCACACTCTCTCAAACCCAGAACTGCTGCCCCATCTGTAGGGTCATCTGGAGAAAGGATGCTGGGTTCATGAAGTCCCTGGAGGAATACCAACTCTCCAGGTGCTTCTAGCACCCTGGGAAAGCAAAGGGTGTCTAGAGGTCTTTAAGTAACTGAGGAGCTCTATGTGGTGTGAACAGTGGCATGGGGCCACTTCTGAGTTTGGTCCCTCTGAAACTTGGAGAGAAACTGGAGACTGCTGACACCTGATCAGGCAGAAATACTGCTTAAACCAAGAAGGAAATCTTATTTTTTTTAATTACTGCTGAAGTATGTGACATATAGTGATTTTTCAGACAGTTCAGGCAAAGGAAACAATATCATTAAATGTGAAAAGGCACAAAAAATTAAGAACAAATTATTTGCTTTTAGGTAAGTGTCAAAGACCCCCAGGACAGTTTGTATATACAGTAATCCCTCGAATATTGCAGGAGGTCAGTTCCAGAAAGACACTGTGATAAGCAGAATCTGTGAAATAGCTGTAAATAGGGTAAATACAGTAAATATAATAAATATGGTAAATACAGTAAAGCTGTAAATGTATTTAAACAGCGAATGGTGAACCGCAAAGTAGTGAGGGATTACTGTAACTTAAAATAAAGAATGAGGCTACTGCATCTGCAAGAGGTAAATTAGATTCTCGGTAGCAAACCAAGTGGGATTGGAATCGGATTAGTAATAGAAGAGTAAGTTAGCCAGAAAGGTGGTTAAACAGGAACTTCTCTGCCACTGCTGCAGTGTGATGCATGTACTGTTTAGAATGTTTGCTTTGATCTAGTTGCAGTCTGGGCTTTGGACTGCACATCCATAAGTACATTGAAAGGACAGAAGTTATTGTAAAAACATTATTCCAGAAAAAGTGACAGAAACACAAAACAGCTTCAGTCCAGTTCGTCTTGCATCCCTCTCCTGTCCCTACCTAAAGCAAAGACAGAAGAGTAAGTGTATAAAGCCAAGGACCTTCACCTTTTCACAAAGAAGAGAAACTAAGAAAGACATGTTTTGGTAACATTGAGTCCCAAGACTCTGAGGGAAGTAATTGAAGACAATTGTGCTGGAAAGTTGAACTCTTTCTTTACTCTGCAATAAGTAGTACAAAAGGCCAACTACTACATAATTGGACCACTGTTAAAAAAATTGATTTCTCCTAATCCTCAAAACATTATAAAAGGAGTATCTACTCTTTCTTCTTATTGCAAGAATAGATGATAATGTGCAAGTCCTTGTAGTCCTATCAAACAAGCTGGCAGAAAGTAAAGCCAAAATTAGTTAATACAGTATATCCCCCCCTGCATTGTGACCCCCTCCATTATGACCCTGTGGATTTGTGAGGAAAATTTCTCGCAATTTTGCTTGAGGTTCCCTGGACAACACATGCGCAATGTCTGTGCTCCGCCAAGGGGCAGTGCCAGCGCTCCCTGTGGAGCAGGACTCGCCTAGCACCACAGGGAGGACGTGTGGTTTCTCCAGCTCACCATGGTGTTTAGAGCCCTGTGGTATCCAGGAAACTGCCCCACGAAAGTGANACACGCGGTTTCTCCAGCTCACCATGGTGTGTAGAGCCCTGTGGTATCCGGGAAACTGCCCCACGAAAGTGAGGCAAGCAAGGTGGGACATGTGCTGTGTGCTGAGAGGGGGCAGCTGCCACTGCCTCTCCCAGGATCGGTGGATGTTAAAGGGAAAGAAACTTCGATACTGACACCCCCCCTTCCCCCTCGCCATAAGTGGCATGGGATGTCGCAGTGTTGCAAAGTTAAGGTTTCCCAGACTCCAAGAATGCCGACCAGAGCCCAGGGACACCCCTTCCCCACCACGGAGGAAGGGCAAGCACATGCGGTGGCAGCAGCCAGGTGGCGGCTGCAGAAGCAGCTGGGACAGTTCTCACCCCACGGCCGCGTGGCACTGACAGCCCCAGCATGCCGGCATGGTGCACAGGGCCGGCACAACATGGGCATGAGCACTGGGACCTGGGGGTGCTGGGGTGGGGGGAGCAGTGGCATGGGGTTTTGGCTGTGAGCACGCGTGGTCACAACAGCCCAGAGAAGCCCAGGGATTCTCAGGGGGTTCTCCTGAGTCAGAGGGGGCTCAGAAATGGTTGCCTTTGCTCCCCTGTGCTGAGAGAGCCCGTGAGGAGGAGCAGAAAAATGTCTGCAGTGCTCCAGAGTGGCAGGGAGTGGAGCAATGGGTGTGGCCTGTATGCATATTAATGACCTGAGCGCCTTCTCGAATTTGACGTTCTGCGAGAGCCCTGGCATGACTCGTTCCTTGGAAATGAGGGTATAACTGTACTTAGGGAAACTACTCTAGAATTGCACAGTTACACTAGTGCGTGGCACCTTGGAAGCATGGGCTGTTGTTGCCTAACTTTTCCTATTTAAATAAAAAGAAAAAATCAAGAATAGCTGTACTGCTTAAAAACTTAGAGAAGTAGTGGGGTCAGCTATTTAGAACTAAATAAACTGTTAATATCTCCCCACAGAGTGACAGAACCAGGGTGCATTTGGTATAAGAAGTAAAGGATTCTTAAAATTCCAATATCTGTAAGGAAAGACATGAGTACCCATGACACAGCAAAGTAGTAAGTCTCCTTAGACTGTAGGTTGCCTTGGAAAGTGGCCAGTCTCTAGCAGGAGTAAAGAAAAATTCACAACTGGGTGTATTGTGTCCAATTTGGAACAAGCTTGGTCAATGCTGGACAGGGGGACTGTGCAGCATAACCTATTTCACTGTGCAAACAGATCCTTTAGGTACTGATCCTTTCAGGATAACCACCAAAACACCCTGCTTAGTCATCCCCCTGACCCCGCACTTGGACTGAAATAGCAAAGCTCTACGGGTCCGCACTAAAACTCCCTGAAAGTCATGGGTCAGAAATGAAATAAGGCATAAAGATTGAACTGATTTAAGTGACGCTCTAGCAGAGTTCTATAGGAGAGTTGTTTAATGGAAAAAAGAGCATAAGGCCATGTCTCCCAGTTACAAAAGGCCACTGAGTCACATATAAAGTTTATTGGGAATATGTCTCATTATGTCTTGGGCACTTTGCTGATGTTTCAAACGCTTTTACAGTGAGGTGTAGATGTACGTAGACATAAAGTATACTGCTGTGTTTGTTTGAGAAGAGAGGTAACCATGCACCACACAATACAAATGCTAACTGTGTACCGCTTTGTGTGCTCAGAAAATAGCTAAGATTCCTCAAGGGCTTTAGGAGATGGTTACATTCCCCACGGTTTTTGACAACAGCAAGATAACAAAAGGGGGGTGGGGTGGGCAGGGAGGAGAGGGGAAACGGAGTTTAAAACTGTCATTTACATGTTAGAAAGTGTCACCTGATGAAGTATCACAGATTTGCCTGAAAACCTTGCACATCTTTATGTGAATTTCATACCAGCTGTACCAAATCAAGCAAAAAGAAAATAAAATTTAGAAGGAAGCCTTGTTTCAGTAGTATAGGCTGAATTCTCTTCACAATAGACAGACCTTTCCTCTTCTCTGTTTTAATTTAGCAGGGGGAAAACCTGATATTCCTGCACTTAGTACCGAAAATAAAGAGATGACCTGTAGCTAGAAATCTTCCAATAAAATATAGTAGCAAAACATTGCTAAAACAGTTTAACCTGAATATTTGTTCTGGCAATAATATTGATTTGACCGATGCTCAGTAAATCCGCCTTAGATTTCTAAGGAAACTATTCCTAGATTTCTGTTAGTTTTATCCAAATACAGGGAATACGCACATTGGTATTTTAAGCAGATGTCCTTGAGGTTTTTTACCCCATACTCAGACAAATAACTTCTTCAGTGGTGATGTTAGTGATATCTCTGACAAAGTAATTTTCTCTGAGCAGCTGTAAGTGTGATCCACAAAAAGCCTTCTGGTCCATCAACAAATTAGGTACTGAATAATCCATATTTTTAAATAATGCATACAGATAAGGGAGGAATTAAAACTCTTTCAGAGACTCGACAAAAAGAAAAATGCCTTTTTATTCTTAACTTGTTGAAGTGAAACTGTTAGTAACCCTGTAACTTCAGATCTAGTAGGGTTACAATGATATGTATATGACATAACTAGAAGCAAGGATTAAAAAACTGCCAAGAGAAGCTTTAATTTTGAAATTTGCAAGCATTGTCTCATTTGACATGCTCAGAAAAGAGCCAATTTTAAATGATTATGTTATTACTGTTTTGCACAGCTAGAATATTTTCCTATATCTTCACTAGTTTCTCATTTTCTCTTCCATGCTGTCTCCAAGACTGAAAAAGAAGTGCAACAACATCCTAAATATTTCAGCATAATGAAATAATATTATGATTTGAAAGTTGAAACTCCTGTGGTTTTGAATCAGAAGTCCTGGGGACTCAGAATTGTGGTTTCTGAACTTTTTCTTATGTGCTACATTGGGTTATTATTGAAACTTCTATTATTCTTTAATATTACATTTCATCAATTAAGAGATTCTTTCATTTGATACATTAAAGAAGGGGTAAAATTAAATTAGCTTAGATCATTGAATTTAGGGATGTACCTACCACGATGGCAGTGTTACAGGTTTTTCTTACTTTCCTTTTCATTGACTATAAAGTTGATACTGAAGCATTTTTCACATGTTGATGGCCAAATCTTTACCTGACTGAGATTTCTTACTACAGAGTCCCATTCCAAGGAGCAGTATTTTGTGACAAGCTGATACTGGGGAAACTAATTTTTCAGGCGCGCTTCAGACATTACATATCAAATGAGTTTTCTTCAGTCAGTTTCCTACTAATATTTCAAATCTGTGTGTAGATTTTTCTGCTAGGGCATACCATGCATGCTCTTTGTTTGTGATCCATGCATGACTTGCATCTTACCTGATCTGTATATTTGGGTTTCCTTTCTGTGGAGAGTGGGGAATGATGTGTGTTCAGACTTTGTCCTGATTCATAGGGAATTGGCTAGGGCAGGAAGACAAATGTAAAGCAGGGAAACATTCTCAAATTCTCTGATCAGATATAACCTGAGACTTCACCTATGAAAGTAAGTATTTATCACATATAAATGTATCTCTTTGACGTATACTAATGAGCAGCAGTAGATTATACTGCCTGGCATGTTGGGGGTTTTTTGCATTATTAGAGAACTTGAGATAGTAGTTCCTTTAAATTACATACCACAAAACACCTAATGTTTTCCCTATTTAAGCAACTAAAAGTTGATTATAGTTTTTGCGATACCAAGGTACTTGTCTGAAATTAAATTTAAGGAGCTTTTCCATCTTGTAAATTACATGGCATGTCTAACTCATGCCTGCTTTCTTCTAAAATGAATTATGATGTAAATAGACTGAATGGAACCCGTAGATTAAATGTTCTTGTGAGGATTTCCAAGAGGCCAGAATCCCCTGTCTGTGAAGAAGATGGTAGCTTTACTGTTATTGCAGGAAGTACAAAAAGAGAAAAGTTATTAATTGCATGAATAGCTCTACTGCCTGTCTTCTCTTGATGGGGATCAAAAGGTCACCTGAAATTTTTGAGTCTCTTAGACCAGGGCAGAAAAGCTGTCCCTGTTTTTGTAGCTCAGTATAGATTATGGTTTTACAAGACAGTATGACTTACAGAGAAGTGTCATGCTGAGGGTCACATGTGGCCCTAGACCTCTCAAATCAAATCAGTAAATTCCATTAAAGCTGAGTTACCTGGAACATACTTTAACATGAATCTAGAATGAGAATTTAATTGTCCTTCCTCTGCTGTGAGATATATAAACTCTGACACTCCTCTTATAAGAGTGTATGTTATGTAGCAAAATATTATTTTGTAACTGTTGACCACAGTTTTCACTGTCGAATTTCTCAGTGAGCAAGATGATGAATGATTCTGTGATTTAAAACTGTGGAAGTTCTCTATGACCCAGGTGAATTTATTCCTAATGAAAAGGTTTTGTTAAATTTATTAATCAGCTGGAATTAAAATATGAGAATTGTGTGTAGTGTTATTTTAGTTTACATGATACAGAACACGAAAAGACTAGGGGAACATCATTCTGGTAAGTCCCAAGCAGCCAAAGAGAACAGCAGACAGTTCATCTCATTCTGTATACCCAAAGGCATAAGTTTTCATCTCACCATATCAACCATATATTCTCTTGACTTATTTACAGCTATAAATTTATACCCTGAAATCGTCACCCTACAGCATCACTGTGATCTGGGAGACTGCCAGTTTTCTTGCTCCTGGCTAGCAGTCTGTCAGCCAACATATACAGATCCACACGGATAGTCCCTGTGCCTCTTGGATTACTTTACATTTTATGTTCTTCAATTAAACTAACAATTCAGATGCCTCTTGTTCTCACTTGTCAAGCAGATTGGTGGACAATGGAAACTATTTTGTGAAGAATCCCCATTCAGTTTCTGCCCAACCTAGCTCACACCTAAATGTGATGCACCTTTTCTCTTTCTTCCCCTGAGCAACTCAATTAAGTCTTTCGTACATAATCCTGCTTAGAATACTGAAACTAAGCTATATGGCACCTGATGGGCCCATGGGTGTTTTAGAACCATCTCTTGCTTCTGCTGCACAGATGGAGCACTGCACAAAAAATCCAAATGTAACCAACTTTTGAACATTGGGCAGGCAGGGTAGGTAATGTTTATTTCAGGTAGTGGCTAGACTGTACTCCCGGAAAACAGGGGACTTGTGCTCTGGAGTCCTGCCTTTGCCGAGACAGTGTCCTCCATTGGGGTTAACCTGGCTGTAGGACTACACGGAAAATCATGTAGGCAGGCAGGGAAAGCCAACACTGTCTCTGCAGATGAATAGCCAGGGTGACTCTTTTGGGGGTAGAGGAGTCAATCTTTGCTTAGGACCATTTTCTTGGAGGCAGAAGAGGCAGAAGAAGCTCTTACAACACAGTATTTGTGCTACTTTCCTGTTTTTGATATCTGGCTTCTATTACTCAAAATGATCTTGGCCACTGTGCATGGCATTGCCTATTTCCTCAATAAGGCTGGTACTATGGAAATATTTCTTTGGTTATCACTTTTGCTTGGTTATATATGGGTTAGATATGGCTTATTATGCAAAATGGTTCATTTTTGGCTTAGCCTCTGAGACACTTGATATCCTTTTGTGCCAGGGAGCCCTTAATGCCAGGGACAGACTATGTCCTAGCTTTGGACTTTTGATGCCTGACTGGAGATCACAGAATCACAGAATCACAGAAAATTATGAGTTGGAAGGGACCCACAAGGATCATCTAGTCCAACTCACCATCTAATACCCGTACAGTGACCGAGAGCACATCCCAGAGCGTAATACCAACCTAGATGCCTCACAGTCTAGCAGGCCACTCCGAGCCGGAAGGGGCCCAGGGTCAT
This sequence comes from Pitta sordida, assembly GCA_013390025.1. Lineage (NCBI taxonomy): Eukaryota > Metazoa > Chordata > Aves > Passeriformes > Pittidae > Pitta > Pitta sordida. The sequence continues at coordinate 81,962 of WEKX01005042.1, forward strand.
CCAGCCCTACACCCCCCATGAACTCCCTGAGAGGCTGGGCATCCACAGCAACTACCTGGTATGCACAAAAGTAGTTTACTGGGTTATGCTCTTTCTTGGAAGCACTCTATTGTATCCTGATAGACACTGGTGACAGCTGACCCAGCCTGTTTAGACTTGCTTCCTTCAAAATTTTGTTTCCTAAAGCCCACGGTATATGAACAGGCCCAAGTAAACTGATAACGTACTTTTCAGTGATGATGATATATAACAGAATGGACAAATATCCATTCTCCAAACCAGTCTTAACAAAATTCCAGCAAAACTACCTTAAAAATATTGCCAACTGTATCTTAAATGTAAATATTTAATTTAAAAATAAATGTATATTGGGTTTTTTTAAATTTTGTTTCAAGTGATGATTAGGTACACAGGATTAGTTAGTTTCACTAATTTTTCTATTACAATGGTACGATCTAATCCAGGTAGTGACATGCAACTGTTCAAAGCTTTTAATATTTGCTTTCAATGCTAACTCTCCAGCCATGGTTAGAAAAATAATTCTTTCAGAAATCTGATCTGCATCGCTTCCTTTTGTAATGTTTTTGGCTTCTTTCAGCTCTCTTTCAAACCTTCAGTACTAATGGCATTCCTCTATTATTCATATGTCCTTTCACAAATCCCATTAAGAAGGCAACCAAGCCAGCATCAAGCTGTCTTCTATATCAGCAGTGACTTGAACTGAATGGACCAAAGATACCGTTCTGCTACAGCCTTTCATGAAGGGCTTTAATTTAGCTCATGTTAACTGAGACCATCAAACTTCTGCAGTCACATTCATGTAAAAAATATATTTCTCTTTTATTAAGTATTACTAGGAATAACCTCCAGGAATAAGAAAAAAATTGTCCTTTCTAAGTGGCATGGTTTACTTTGTTTAACACAAGAAGATGGTAGTTCTAGTGTTCTGCGTGAAATCATTCTGTAAAGAAAATATTTTTCAGTCAAAATCCCGTTTATACAAGTTTAAACAGGATAGAACAATGCATTAAATGCATCACAGCTGTTACATATGCACTTGTGTTTTGATTTACTCCTGTTACAGTAAAAGTATCTTTTTATAAATGGCTCTTTCATGCTTTTCACTCCAATGTATGACTTACAGCGAGATTCACTTTTCCCTTAAATCATGGTTTAGCCACTGTGAATCCCTATTGCATCTGTTGAACATTGACTCCAGAACAGATAACTTAGCAAAGACAATATAAAGTCAGTGAAAGCTTCATATTCAAACTGAATCATTTTTCAGCAGCTCCTAAAATACAGACTTTAAAATTTTTCATCATAAAATTCAGCACTTTGGTGTTCTAAATTTTGGTTATACATATCTACAAATAAAAATGTAAACCCAAATGGACTTTGAGAAAGGCCACTTTGAAATGATGTTACTGTGTGTAGCTGCTGCTTAGGAAAGAAAAATAAAGTAAAAACCACAAGCTACAAGACTTGCTAATGTACTCTGGAATAAATAAATTCAAGGACTCAGGAAGACATGACATAAATTTGTTTCAAGAAAATGTGGATGACAAAATATCTTACGTTTAATTTGTATTGTATAGGTTCTTTCTGTTAGAGATACTGGTTTGTTGTCTTCAGTCTTGAATTTTTCTGTAGCTATGGAGTAATAAATAAAAAAAATGTCGTTTGACATCTCTACAAACCTCTTTATTTGAATTCTCTCTCTCTTTTCCTCCTTTTTTGTTTAATTTTGATATTTTAATTAGAAGAACAATAAAGACTATTAGTAAAGTTCTGGAATAGGTCCAAGTCTAAAGATTAAGATAGCGTGATTCTATGGCTTTCAGAAATTTGGATTAGGTAAGACAAAAATACTTTATCGTCATGTCTATGTTTTTATGATTATTGTTGGTTTTATTTTGTTTCTTTCTTATTACTCTCTTACAGAAATTGAAAAATCCAATTTGGATTTAATCTTTTTTGGTTTTTTTAAAATGCTAAGATTTAAAAGTTAGTAAAATATTTAGAAAAGACATATTGTGCTCAATATTGGAAGGTTTCCTGTGTTCTCTTTGCAATTATTGTTTCTGATAGATTATAAGGATTAAAATTATATATGTCTGCATAAAAATGTACTGGAAAATCTTGATGTTCATGTCTGATATTTTACATTTGCTTGTATATGGAGAATTTACTTTCTCCCATGTTTTGTTCGAATCCCAGAGTGAAATTTTCGAAGGGTGGAATATTATTCAGCCTAATCAGACATTAGAGAGTTGGTGAAAAATAATTAAAAAGCCTCAAACCAGAAATAAACTCTCAAATTTCTCAAAAGAAATATTGCCACAAAACAAGCAAGTAAGTCTATATGCCTGGAGACACATTTTGCTGAAATCACCTTTTATAAGTACACTTTCCCTTCCAATTCTTTATTCTAAAGCACAAAAGGTCCTGTCAATTCAGGCATTGTATTTCAACACACCTATTTAGAGAGAAATCTCATTATTCTTTCCTAATGTCTTCTTATACTACTAAGTAGAAAAAAAGAGATGCAGGCTGTAATTTTGCAAAGACTGTATGCTTGAAGACAAAAGGACTACTGATAAACTGATAAACATACATCTATTATTTTACTGTAGTAATTTTAAAATAAAATGTTTCCATGGAAGGCCTGCTATTGCAGCAGCTAATATCATAACTAATTTCTTTTCATTGCCCCTGAAACCCTCCATTCTATAATAATCTGTTCATCAAGAAGGAGAATGTGTGCCCCATTATCCACTCCAGAAAAGGAAAAAGGTCACATAAAATCCCATATTTTGCAACGTCTGAAGTGTGTAGGGTTTTTCTTGCTCTTTTTTGTTTATTTCAGAAGTTGAAGTATCTTGTTTTCTGTTCTAGGAAATGTGCCAATCTAACACTTCAAGTGACTAAGTATTTCTCATGTGTCCCAAGGCTAAGTTTTAGAGACAGAGGTTATGAAAGAGGTAATGGAGTAATATCTTGATGCCTTTGAAATTGAAAGAGCAGGATTTTGCGCAATATTTTAAAAGGCTTACAGTGCTTACTGCTATTATGATGAATATCTCAGTTGTATCTAAAGTAGTATCGAGATCAAAGTACCATTGTTAAAGGCTCTTCAAATTTATAGGGTGAGAGTGTCTGAGAAGAGTTGAGACAAAATGAAAACAGTTATGTGAATAAGGTTATTCCACCAAGGAGTTGAGGAATATAGCAGAGAAGAGGTAGTTCACTTATCAACATTTTAGACTGGAAATATACTTTAAAAATTATTTTGTGGGAATGTGCACTTGTAGCCAAAACTAATGTCCTAGAGGATTGCTTTAAAAGTTTTGATACAATCAACTCTCTTCCACCTCACGCCCCCCAGATAGCAGCTTCACATCTTAGCAGCGTGATTTTTCAGCGATTAAGGAGGCCTGTTTCAGGACTGTGCATGCGCGACCTGACCAGCATGAGTATTCAAAGTAGGCAGTCATGAATATGAAAATTACCCCCCCGTGGGCGCCCGTGCTGTGGTGGTCCAGGGAAGGGCGCTCGCTCAGCTTGAGCGCCACCCGTCCCTCTCCCCTCAGCTCTGAGTGAGGAGGCTTTGTGCAGTTAGGAAATATTTACACACTCTCAGGTTAGATGTGGCGTCCAAGACTTTCTCGGGGTAGTTGTCTACCCTGAGTATGGAGAGACCTGGTCTACCCACCCGGGGAGACACCAGGACAACGGTGTGGGTGGCTCCTTGCACCTGTGTCCCTGGCTGACCAGAAAAGGGGATTTTCCTGGTGTGGGGTGACCGCAGGCATGGGGAACAAAGCACCGACACAAACACCGACACAAATACTGACACACAGCAGGGCAGTGCCAAAACAGCACTGGATCACCAGAGGGCAGTGTGAGGGTGTGGGGCAAATTTGCATATTAATGAGCTGCCAGTCTACGCAGACGGAGGGGTTCATGGGTAGGGGGCAAGACCTGCAGTACCGTGGTATAGGAGACCCAACTGTATTTTCAAATAGTTACATAAAAAATATGTATTTGTCTTTTCCAACAGCAGCTGCATTTTGATAAATCAAGCTTTGACAAGTATTATATAAACTCTGGAAAACTGACTGAAAAAAATCTTTTTTGAAAAAAGAAAACAATTACATATTTAATGATAATAACTTTTTAGCAGTCATTAGATGTTTGAGTTAATTCAGTCCTTTGATTTAAACAGCTCACATGCCCCAAAGTCAGATCTAGATCTGACAGATATATATGTAACTCTGACAACTTTTTCCTTGAAACATACAGAAAAATGTACAAAAACAGGTAAAGATGTGCACTGTGTTAGTGCATTGCATTGTAAATCCACCAGTCTTATACTTATGTATGCTATCATAAGTATGATGTAAGTTAGTAGAATTAAATTAATTTGTTAGAGACTTCTACTGCCTGTTTTTGTTTTTTTATAGTTTTTTCCCTGATGAAGTCCTGAAATGTTCAGCCTCGTACTTAATTTCTATGCTGTTCACATGTAACAGAAAAAGCCTTCCAGAATAACCATACCTCTTTGGTATTTCATGCGACAGAAGGGAAAGAAAAGACCCTCTATACAATGCTGAGCTTAAAAACAAACTTCTGGGGTTTGCAAATAAGTGAAAGCACAATGAAATCCTGTGTTTCAATCTCGCGTGTGTATTCATCATGGATGCCTAATTATGGAGCATAGAACTAAGCCAAACTGTGTACCCCTGGTTACAGGACCCGGGGGATGACTGGATCCATTGATTGTAACTTGGTCCTTGGGGGCCAATTACAAGTACACCAGGTAAAGTTAAATAAAAAAATATATAACTCCTATATACTACAGATTTTACTCATTGCTGGAAACTGGCATCAAGAGAACTTCAGTAAACTGCCCTTTTTATTACCCGCTTTATATGAAACATTTAGCAATACCTGTAAATTCACATTTATGTCACCAGTTGTTGTCAGGAATACTATGGGAGTAAAGTTTTAGATACACAGTTCTTCTACTATCCTTGTGAAAAAGGAGGAGGTATGATCTTTGCTGAGAAACTGTCTCTGCACTCCTGTAGCCACCACAAGAAAATATTCCTTTCTCTGCTGATGTTCATGTACAGCACTGTATGAAGGAATTTCAGATTCTGTTTATGTTGGTAATTTAATCTCAAAGTCATGAGACTGTTTATTTTAGCTCTGCTGGTGATGAACTCTTTCTGCTTTCAGATAAATCATAGTTAACAGAGTTGTTGAATAATTCATCAATATAATTCTGAGCATATTAGTATATCAGATCTCAGAAAATATACTTAGAAAATGAACAGGAAAAGCATAAAGCAACCATAATGTATGGAAAATGTTTCTGCATGAAAAATATAGTCTTCATGTCCTTTTTCATTTTTATCTAGTATTATGCTCGAGTGGTTGCTTGAGTTTAATAGTAGTTCCCAGTTTGCAATGACACAAATGGTAGAAGAAACAGGAATATGACCTGATATGCATGGATGAAACAGAAAACACAGCAGCAGATATACCCATTTCAGTAATGTACTGGCTCATGTTTAAACATAAATGACATTATCAACAAGCCAACAGCCATTAATAAACAGCTGCTAACCCTGTTGGTGATTTTATCATATGCATGAATACTTTTTGCTAATGAGAAAATGCTTCGTTTATCAAAGTAATGTTGGTTTCATAGAAACGTAATTCAAAGTTTCTTGTGCTGTACTGAGAATACCAAAGGAAGTAAAGAATGAATTAATTGGTATTAGTGTACTAGAATAGATTTAGAAAAAAAAATGTGGAGAAGTCTGCACTCTAATAAGACTGGAAATGTCTATAGCTGAGAAACATACTATTTGTGGAGGGATTGCTAACAAATTTGTTGGAAAAAACAACAAATATGTATTTGGGCAGCAAAAAGCCGGGATGTCTGATTATCTTGAAACTCTTATCACTTACGTTTCTGGTCAATAAAAATAATCTAAACTGTTCATTTAAATACACCTGTAGGTAACCAGAAAAAACAAGCATTCTCAAAGGTTTATACATCCTATCTTGGACATAGATGTCTAATGCAAATGATATGAATTATGTACTATCTGTAAGTTTTCCTGTCTCTCTGATGGTTAGCAGAGTTACTTCCATGAGGGTCCCACATCCATGCAGCACACACATACATTTGTTACTTATTCACAGTCGGTAACTTAGTATGCTGCAAAGCACACAAGAAACAAGTAACAAGATTGTGAAAGTGATTACTAAATTAACATGCAGATATCAAAATTACATTAATATTAAATGACCTTCCAACAGTCACAGTTTACAAATATTAAGTAGTAATGGTTTTTGCACATAAGACCCTCATTAGAGGCTTTTTTATTTTTCCAACAGAACAAAGCAGCTCTATGTGAATATTGTTCCCCTTTAAGGCTGATGCTCTGAGACATCTGAACACTCACGAAAATTCCTGAGCTTATAAACTGGGAAGGTCAAGCTGAAAACTTATCCCCAGAAACTGTGGTGATTCTGGAAACAACGAAGTATGCCATTCATTTTTGAATGGTTAATTTTTTTTTATTTAACTGTTAATTCAATTTGGTGGCAGAACTTCATACTTAAAATTTGGAAAATAAACAGAGATAGAGAAACTATCATATGGCCTTGGTTTTTATAGCTAAATTGAAAATATGGGAAGAATATGTAAATACTTGAAATAACTCTATGGGAATCAGTAGTAGTTGTAATTCCCTAATTCTCTATTACAGCTTGCAACTGACATTTTGCTGTTTGTTACATTCATTCTTGACTACTTAAAGTCAGTCAACGCTAAAGCTTTTAAAAGTAAGTGTTGAGTTTGGAAAGTGACTTTATTAAATAAAATTTCATCAAGATCTTATAGAAGCTCTGGGAATCATGAAGTAATGAGAGCTGATCCTTGCAGAAGTCAGACAAGTTTAGACTAGAAGTGCAGGACAATTATTTTCTCTATCAAATCAAAATGACTGTTGAGGACACACATTAAATTGCATGTAATCACCCATCTTAAAATATTTTTATCATGTGTAAAGGAACAATAATGGTTTTATATGAGCTATAAATACTGAGTAAAAAAATCCCTGTTAAAAGTGGCTCATACTCCAAGCAGTGGAGAAAAAGAGAGGAATGTGGTTCACAAGGAGACAGAACAGTAGTTTGACAAACATCATGGGAACATAATCATGATATTTACTAGCTATGTTCACCTATGAATTTTAATATTAAGGTAGTAATTCCAAAACTATGATCCTGAGGTGATACACCACTTGCAAGGCCGTTGGAAATGGCCCCTACACAGAATCGTATTAAATATTTATATTTATGGTATCTTTATTGTTTCAAATCAAGGGCGTAAAAGTGCCAGGTAATTTTTCAGAAAGCCTTTAGGCTGATGATTTACAGTGTTACCAAATAGCTCTCTTCTGCTGGAGTGGGATAAAGCTGTTGGTATCTGAAAAGAGTCAAACAAATTAACGCTTTGTTTTATAATAATCACCACTTCTGGGCTCCTCAGTTTAAGAGGGATGTTGAGATCCTTGAGCGTGTCCAGAGAAGGGCGACGAGGATGGTGAAGGGGCTGGAACACAAGCTCTATGAGGAGTGACTGAGAGAGCTGGGGTTGTTCAGTCTGGAGAAGAGGAGGCTGAGGGGAGACCTTATCGCTCTCTACAACTACCTGAAAGGGAGGTGTAGCCAGCTGGGGGTCGGTCTCTTCTCTCCAGCTACCAGCGATGGAACGAGAGGATGCGATCTCAAACTGCGTCAGGGGAGATTTAGACTTGACATTAGGAGGAACTTTTTCACAGAGAGGGTGATCTCTCAGTGGAATGGGCTGCCCAAGGAGGTGGTGAAGTCACCGTCCCTAGAGGTCTTTAAGAAAAGGTTGGATGATGTACTTGGTGGCATGAACTAGATATTAGGGTAGTGTGTTATTGGTAGGATGGGTGCTTGTAGCAGGATGACAACAGTTTAGGTAACAAGTTAGGTTATGTAACAGGTTGGACTTGATGATCTCTATGGTCTTTTCCAACCTTACTAATTCTGTGAGTCTGTGAGATAAAATTTGGCATCTTTTAGTTAAAATGCAGTGTTATCTGGTATATGAATCCCAAAGAAACCTTAGTATTTATTTATTTATTTTTCCTTTTATGGTGTTGTCCTGGGTTAATTAAGATAAAGAATGAATTAAATTTTAAAATACTTGAATAATATATACATGGAGAGAAATAAGAACTTTACTGGGAGAAAGGAACAAAATTTAATATAACAGATATATATACATGTATGTTTGAACAACAAAAAAATAACAGTGTCAAAAAAACCCAATGGAACAGTGACAACTGTAGACAAGCGGGAAAATAAACANCCATCTCCCTTTCAGGGGTGGGAAGTTAAGATGCTGAATCCTCCACTGTTTGTCAGGTGAAAAGGAGAAAGCCCCTCCCTTGGCCACATTCCTTTCAGGGGAGGGAAAGGGAGATAAGAAGAGAAACTTATTGTCTGTTCCAGTAAAAAGGAGAAAAATTTTACAATAGAACAAAAGACCTCTCCCCAGGACAGGTGCTACATATAACTACTGAACTACTGAAAATCATTGTCTTGATGAAAAGGTGTTGAACACTGGATCATTTCTGATAAGTCTTATTGTTTGGTTCCCTATTAGTTGTCTACAGCTAAAATCTCTCAGAAGGATTTCATGCTATCCTACTATGAATTTAGACCAAACTTCCAGTGCTGAAAGTCTTTTTTTTTACCATAAAAATTTTAAGTGGCATGTGGAAATACAGTACATATTGTAAAATAAACCCCTACAAATAAATACGTTGGCTTCTATGCATTCTAGAACATACCTAAAAATTAATTTCATTGAATCAACTAATATGAAGCATGAAACATTTGCAAAAATCTTATCAATAATACAGAAAAATACAAATCTAGTGGTTCAAAGACTGCCTGAACATATGGGCCTGAAAACCTGCAGCTCATGATTGTCCTGTCAATACAAGTAAGATCTTTTTAATTTTTTTTAATTTATCTAACAAAATTGAACTGGGGACATTTTGTATTTACCACTAAATTAGCTTTTCTAATGAAGGAAAATTGTTAAAGGGGAAAATCTGGTTCTGTGAGTTTTGGAAAATAAGATGATTTGCTGAGGTGGCATGACAATGATGCATACAAATGATCAACTTGAAAATAATAATTTTCCTGCATATTACAGTAACCTGCGGGTCACCCTAAAATGTTCACAGTCATATGCAGTTGCAGATATTATACAAGATACATGTGAGTATGGCAGATCCTTGTCCTTTGGGATAGCAGTTGAAAGAGGGGATACCCTTGTGTATATCTCCATCACAGATGGCACTCGATACTTTGGGAGTAACTGGGCCAAGCCCTGGGCAATCTTAATTCAAACCATAACTCAGACCATTGCCAGGGAGTGCTAGTGATTTCTTTGTTAGAAATGGCTCACTAATATAATTTAAAACAACAAATTCAAATCATCACTGGAGTTCAGGGACAATTATAATCTGCCTTCCCAGAGAACTACCTTCGGAGTGAGAACTGTTGTCAGATACTTGTTCAAAAAAAAAAAAAGACAGAAGTGACCACCCTTAGCCTGCGGTGACAGTGAGTCTGTCTTGGAGATGCAGTCTGATCCCTCTGGCTTGTGTGGCACCTGTCAGTGTCCTCAGTGAGAGGTGTCTCCAGTATCTGGAGAAGGCAGACAGTGTCAGGTCCCTGGTCAGTGCTTCCAAGATGCCAGTCTCCAAGGGAGAAGCCTGGAAATCTTGGTGTTAACTTGGATTCAGTTTCCAGCCCTGCCTTAAAACTGTTGACAATCCTGGCTGGAGACAAATGAGAGGTTTTGACCCTCCCTTCCATTGTAGTCTGGGCATGCTGAAATTAATCTGGGGAATCTGGAATAGTCGCACTGGTGCTGTCTTACTGCCAGGAAGCTGCAAATTCTGGCATGTTCAGAGGTTACTGAAGTAAAGTAGACAATCCAAGCATTTTCGGATTTAACAAGAAGGCCAGTTTCACAGAGCAGCTGTACAATATGTTAACGTCTAGAATGTTTCTGAAAATTCATGTTTCATTGTTCCTGATGTGAAAATTTGGATAAAATGGACTCAGAAGAAACTTTTTTAAAGTTTTGGTTTTTTGGGGAGTTGATTCAGATTGAAAGAATATTATTATTTTATTAACAGTATTTTCAAGAAAGAAGTTGTTTTCTGATAACTTTTGTCTGTAGGTAATCTTGAATTTAACTTTCTAAAATCATTCACTATCCCAGTTCCTTTGAGTTAATCCTGAGACCCAAAAATTGCTTTATCAGATTAAGAGTGCGATCTCATTTTCTTGGTGAAAAAAACCCAAACAAAAACCCAAACCAATAACCAAAAAACACCCCAAACCCTAAAAGGTGTGTTTGTCTGAAGGAAGTGTAACAAATTGCTACACCCCAAACCCTAAAAGGTGTGTTTGTCTGAAGGAAGTGTAACAAATTGCTAAGTCTCCTAGAATGTCTCTTTTCAGAACCATCACTCTCCTAAACTGGTTTGGGTGGGGTTATTCCCATTTTAATAAATGTGTACTTTCTTCAAATATCAAAACATCAGAGGTTCAGTAAACAGATCTCATTTCTTGACTCCTATCTTGACAGGGCATGGAAACAAATCCTTGCCTCTAAGCATGACCTCGGCTAGGTAAGTCAAGTTTTCATCAGTCCACAGCCCAGTACAAAGGATACATGATAAAAATGTAGAAGTAAGTGAATGTTAGAAAAGTGCTGACATTTGGATGCAGTGCCAGCATTACTCAAAAGAGTTAATGAGGGAAGGTGGAATCACAGGATCATGGAATATGCTGAGTTGCAAGGGATACGACAAGGTCATTGAGTCCAACTCCTGGCCCTGCACAGGCCACGCCAAGAGTCACAACATGTGCCTGAGAGTGTTGACCAAACACATCTTGAACTCTGTCAGGCTTGATGCTGTGACCACTTTGCTGGGGAATCTGTTCCAATGCCTGTTTCAGGTGAAAAACAGTTTCCTGATAACCACCCTAAACCTCCCCTGACTCATCTTCAGGCCACTTCCTCAAGTCCTGTCTCTGGTCACTAGGTTGCAGAGATCTGTACCTGTCATTCTGCTACCTCATAAGGATGTGGAATAACACAATTACGTCTCTGCTAAGCTTCTTCCAGGCTGCACAAAGTGGTCTTTCAATGCTGTTTTTGGTGGGAAAAAGAGCAGCACTTCCTATATAACTCTATGTAACAATTATATGGTTTTAAACATTATTTCATATTTAAGCAGTCTGAGTATCTTTCCCTCCAGGAAGACTCCATAAAGGAAAAAATTGGAGGCTGCAAGTGGAGCCTTTCTGACAGCCGTATTTATAGCAGGAGATCCCACCTTCAAAGGTGGTTTAGCCGTTTTCCAATATTCAGATAGATACTTCACTCTTAGTTTTCATTCTTTATTCCTTTTTCACTCTGTTAGAATGCAGTCAGGTCCTCTATATTGTGGATCTTTGGTCTTAATCGGGTTCCATGAAGCCCTACTTCTGTGTTGAATGGCAGCTCATTAATACGCAAATCTGTCCCGCACCCTCAGATGGCTCCCTGGCGCTGTTTCAGCACTGTGTTGCTGAACAGTGTGCTGTGTGCTGTGTTGCACGGTGGCCATGCCAGGGGGCTGGGGAAGCGGCAGAGCCGCCACGGGCGGGATGGGGCGAGCAGAGCGACAGGGCCACTGCCAGTGGGATGGGGTGGGTGCAGCGGCAGGGCAGGTGCAGCGGCGGAGCCGCTGCCACAGGCAGAACGAAGCGGGCGGAGTGGCCGAGCTGCTGCGACAGCTGTGTGGGTTGATTTGCATATTCATTGCTTCCTAATTGAATGTTCATGCATGCAAGGTCGCGCATGCGCAGTTGCGAAAAGGGGCCTTCTTCATCACTAAAAAATCATGCCGCTAAGATGTGAAGCCACAATATGGAGGGCACAAAGTGCAAGAGAGTCAACTGTATTTTGTTTTCCTCTAGCAGGAGCCATTGGCAAACCATAACACAGTATCAGCCAAAGCCTTAATATCTAATATAACTCCTGTCTGACACTTAAATTTGCATTTCATTTCTTAACGTACAATTTACTGAATGTCACTCCATCAGTCAAATACCGTCTGGAATAAATGTTCTAATAGAAGTGTTCTAATAGAAAAGTGAGCTAAGCAGTGAAAGTGAATTAATTAGCACCACTGTCTCTGTGTATGTGAAGCATGACCATTATCTATTAAGTTATGTTTTCTGAAAATGCTTTAAATTTGGCCTACATGGGGTATTCTCCTCTTGTTGCATAATTGCTGCCTCTTACATCCTACCATGTGGCTCCAAAAGCTGGATTCTACTGAGGTATGCAAAATAGAATTTATGGTTAAGAATGTATAAGGGCTGTTTTCCTGAGTTCTACACTTTTTATTTTGGTATTGTAGTCCATGACAGTCCAGAGACAGAGGAACCACATGAAAGAGAATGTGTTACTAAAGTAACCTTTTCGATGAGCATTACACTCAAAGAAGCTGTTGGACATGGATTCTCCTGAAGGCACCAAGCTGTAAAAGGGTTTCCTGCTATATAAGCTGAAGCAAGTTAAAAGTGAAAGGAACAAGAGTGCTTCTTTATCACAACCATCATGGATCAATTTCATCTTCCCATTCTTATTTTGAGTTAGCTGGCAAATGCTGTTTGAAATATCCCAGTCTTTCCACTGTAGGCAACTGCTGTCAAGTAGGTCAGATAATGAATGAAAAGGAGAAAAACATCCTACCTGCACTATTTGCGTTGAAGTCATGGGACAAAGTCAACTGCATGGCTTCAACTTTTTGAGGTTTTTCTTTGGTAGCTTCCACATGGCATAATCTCTTCTTTGCTTTATGCTAGAATGAATAGAAGTACTTTTTTTCTGTTGTTCAGATTTGAGTTAGGATTAACAAAGGCTAGAGTTAGACTAGCAGAAAAATGGCTAGAAATATTTTAGAGAAGTAAGGATTTCTTTCCTTCATCAAAATTAAAAAAAAACCCTGCCAGATGTTAATACTAAAATTAGAGACTTCTAGACCTGATCGGTTTCTTACTCCTCCTCAAAGGGTTTCTAACTCCTCCTTGAAGGGTTTCTACATGGTGTTTGGTTTCTGGTTTTCCATTTTTTTTCTCTTTTGATAACAGCTGCAAAGATTTAAGTTCTGCTTCATTTGCATTAAGTTCTGATGGATATAATGATGTTTTGTCTGTGAAGAAACAGCCATCTATTTGCCCTACAAGCTACATCTATAATTTATTTACTTACAATAAAATGTTTGGGATAATTTTCACAATTTTTGAAATCGAATGAAAAGTTAATAGCAGCTGCTTATAGACTTCTAAAATTCAGCTTGAGGTACCTATTAGGTCCTAGGTCCCTGTAAATCCAGTTAGTCAGAGAACTAGAAATATACCTGTACAGATGGTGGTGAGGTTTGTTTGCCAGCTCAGTCATCTTTTTAAATTTAGCCTTATGACAGGCTCCATTTCTCTTCTTGATCCCCAAGTAGTTCAGCTGCACCTCTCTACAATCTTTTCCATTTTGCCACCCTGTGTTATTTTCCCCTATTTGTGGTAGTTGCATTCATGTAGGTGTTGGTGTGGAGTGCCAGAGTCAGTGAGCTCCTGTATGTGAATGCCTTCAACCTCAGACATTCACAGGATGAGGTTTTTAGGCTGGAGGAGTGTCCTTAAGAGGGAGGAATACAGCAACAGTGATAGCATCAGAGCCACAATCACAAAAAAACAGCCAAAGAAAAATCAAATTCTCTGAAACAGGTTTTTTTAGTAAAAAATACGTGTATACACTGTTTTCAAATAAATGGCTGAGCTGGCACTCGGCTCCAATCACCTGGATCTTACGTTTTTCTAGCAATAATCCTTATGTAATTGTATATTTGACACATGAAAACCACCATTGTGGTTTGACACTGCTTAACAATGTGTAATCTTCCATGCTACAATCTGTAATTTTCATAGTTGTATGAGAGACTATATACTGTCAGGTCTCTGAAGTCTAGGTTCACTGGATCTGACAGGCTTCGTACTTGTTACCTTATTTTTACTTACTCAACATGGAACTGTATATTGAATGCAGACTCTGATTACGTGAATTTGAGAGGCAATCTCTAGAGCTAGAATGCTGTTAATCCACACTTGCTGTTGTAAATCTTCAGTCTGGATGGACTGGGGTTGCTATCGCCTATGGAACACAACCTACTGGTCTCTGATTTTCCGTCAAAAGCAGATTACTGCTTTCAATTTTAGATATCTGTTCTTCAGTTGATTTCCTTATAAGTAATGAAGAAATGTTTCAAGCATTATAAAATAAAGGGAGCTTTGAACTGGAGATAATTTCATTAAGACTCTCAGTCTTAATGAAAAAATTACGTACGGGAGTGTCCTTACTCAGAATCTGCTTTTATTTGTACAGAGTATTAAGAATGATAGTGAGAGAACAGGCATTTGCCTTAAATTTTCTTTAATCTTTTCCTCACTTATGGAGATAAGGGACTAAAATAGCAGCACAGACTCTAGAATGGGAGCAGGAGAAAATATTTAAGATCATGCTATACAGTGTGAAGGGACCATTATGAAAAGTATTTTCAAAGGTTTGGAGACAGCTCTTGTATTTAGAAGACAAAAAAAGTCACGTCTTTAAACCCAATGGATGCACTACAAAACATTCAGAGATTTGATAAAATAGGTATAATAGTTAGCAGACATACCTTACTACTTCCCATGAGTCATTGCAATTCCCATATTTCTGTTCAAACTCTATTCTCATGTTTTAACTTCTTTTGAGTGTATGTTCTTCTATAAACAGAAGAGTCAACTGACATTTCAGACTTCATATCTGTTTTGAACCATCCCATCGTCCCATTATCTAGACCATGTCAGTGAGTTCCTCATCCAATCTTTTCTTAAACACCTCAAGGGGTGGTGACTCCACCACCTCCCTGGGCAGGCCATTCCAATGAGGGATCACTCTCTCTGTGAAAAAGGTCTTCCAAACATCCAGTCTAAACGTCCCTTAGCATAGCTTAAAGCCATGTCCTTTTGTTCCGGGAGAAGCGATTCACAGCCACCTGACTGCAACCTGCATTCAGTAGTTGTAAACAGCAATGAGGTCACCTCTGAGCCTCCTCTTCTCCAGGCTGAACAACCCCAGCTCCCACAGTCGCTCCCCATAGGGCTTGTTCTCCAGTCCCTTCACCATCCTCGTCGCTTTTGTCTGGACCCTCTCAAGCAGTTCAACAGCTTTCTTAAACTGGGGAGCCAATTCCATTGTTTTCAGGGACTTAAAGGAAAAGGGAAATAAGTAGTTCAGTGTCATACAGCTTTAAAGGTATTCTTTTGGGAATACATTTCAGGATGGAATATGAGTTCTTGATTTTTTTTTCTATGCATTGTGTTTACTTTGCTATTTTATGTTTTCTGTATGCTTTACATTTCATATGAGCACTGAAATTTTCCTCTAATAGGATATTACAAATTTCTGCACCAGTTAGTTGAATGAATGAAAGAACTACGTACCGCACTTTCATTCCAGCTTTATTGAAATTAAGGCAAGTTTTTTGATTAGTCATTGATGCAGTAACTACAGTTTAAAACCCATATAAACAAATATTCACATGATAAATCTCAAGTATTTCCTGATATTCAAGCACAGTTAATGTAGAAACTAACACTGGGTTGTATTATTTTTATTTGTTCCTCTCAAGCCCTTTATCCTGGAGAGATGACACTTTGGAACTGACGTGAAATTATAGTACAAAAATCACCTTTTTTTCCATGTCTCCACTGAGGTGCCGTTATTCTTCTTACAGTCCTGGCATTTCAGTAATTTAAAAACAATGATTGAATAAAAATAATTAAAGAGGTGGAGTATAGTTGAGTGACGTCTATACTGTAGGTACCCACAGGCACAGACCATTTCCTGGTGCTTGGAGCAGTGGTGGAAAATGTAACGCTGGAACAGTATGTTGCTATTGCGAGCTGGTACTTTGCCAAAGATGGATCTAGTTGCATGGATTTCAAACATGCTGCCACTCTTGGGTTGGAAATGAAGCCTTGAAAATCAATAATTTGGCTTCAATATTAACTTGTGTATAGCAATTTCATTGTGGTTTTATTAGATCATTAAAATACCCTCTGTGGGATAGTGCCACAAGGAACTAATTCATGTACCAAGCTAAAAGTCTAGTACATGCCTTAGAGTTTAGAGAAAGGGATTTGAAAGTGGTGAAGGAGCTATATAGAGGTTTTAGTGTTTAAAAGGATTTTCTAATGAGAAAAGAGTAACTAGAAACTAAAGTCTAATAAAGCAGATACTGTAAGATTTTAAGTCTCACATTACCTTAATTTGCTTTGTAAATTGCTAAGGAAACAAGCTCCTGGGATGCTTTCCCTAGCATGCCCCTCATCAGCCTGTGTCTCTTTCCTCCCATCCATACTACACACACAACAGAACAATTAAGGATATTGAGAATTCTTAAGCTTATTTCAATTAAATTTGAGCCACAATTTGATTAAAACATCTGTGATTGTGTTTGTTCTAAATGTTTGCATACGTCTGCCACCTTTACACACGCTGAGTAAAGTCTGCCTGCAATTTATGAGGTTTTGAACAAGTGAATCTTCGTGGTGCTCTCTCTTCAGCACTTCAGATTCTGTACTCATTTTTGTTTGTGTGCAATTTACCGAGCAGTTTTCCTCAGTAGACGTGAGACTTGGAATCACTCTGGTGTTTAATATTATACTGGGTTTGTGTTGCTGTGCTTGAAAATCAGAATTTGAGCCTCAATCAGGAAATGAAAATCTTGACCAGAGGCTGTTCCCACAGACCACATTTCTTTCATAATAATAATCATACTGGTCACAGAGGTGCAGAAGTAAGTTATGTCCATGGCATAGCTGAGTTGGCATAAGTCCCTAAGGTACTCATAGGGAGTAACACATATGCCAGTAACACAGTTGGTGTTTTATTGTGTGAAAGGGAAGACCTATTTAAACTGCTATAAATTGCAGCTTTGCCTCATAATGTGTCAAAATTCATTTGTATATAGTACACATTTCTCTAGTGTCAAAGCACTTTAAAACAGAATAAAACCTTAAAGAACATATTGCTACTAATCATTTCTGGGTGAAATAGCTTGCAAATAAATGCTTTTAAAGTGCAATAGCAATGAAAACAACCAACATGGAACATGAAGACCAAGTAGAAGGAAACAGTGTGAATAACACTGCGGTTGGTTGATGTCCATCTATCAACAATGTTTGTCAAAATTGAAAGAAATTTAACTCTAAATTATGAGAAATATTTGAGAAGTGTCAAAAGAGACCAGGAAGAATATTTATGAGCACTTTCATGGTGGCTTGATACATTTTGTCGCAAACATTTGACATGTGACAGAGTTGACATAAAAATGACATATTAATCACTACTTTTCCACAAGATTTGCTTATTTTGCTCTCATAATCAAAAGACACAGAAGAGATACAGAAAGACCAAAACAATCTGGTCATAGTGAAGTGCAAATTTGTAACATGAAATATGATGCTGTAGTGTGACGTGGGGGAAATCTTGAACCCCAGATCAATATGAATAACATTGTTTTGATGAAAGTCATGATATGATGAAATTGCTTTTCACTTTCTGTGTAGTCACACATCTCAATATCTCTGTATACTATGAATTTTCTATAGTAAATAAATTTTCTGCATACAGAAAAGTGAATAATTAACAACAATTGTACAAATTGCTGTGAAATCATTATCAGCCCATTCCAGATACAGCCTTTGATATTCATAATTCGTTTTCAATATCTTTCTCTTTGCTAGAAAAATCCACAGGACTTGCTTTTGTTTGTGCCAGATGCCTCTCAGATGAGAGGAAGGAGTTGCCAAATTGCTCATCATGCAGCAGAAATGGCAACTGAAAGTGATTACACCCAACATATGGTCCAAGGCAGACATCTGCTAACAAAGATTAGGGATACTGTGACAGATTCTCACTTGTTCTAATGAGCCAAATAATCTTGAACAGAAGTCCATTAGGAAAATGAGAGTAGCCATCAATGGGGTTTGCATCAGACTTGCCTCCTCCTGCCTCTCCCTATGCACTTCTACACTTTGCCAGCTTGGGTGTGCAGTGGTGTCATGGGAGGCATGAGTGTATTTGCCAGAAATATTTCATAAACCTATTTTAATTAGTGGCAAAAAAGTAAGAATAGCAAACCTTGTAGTTAGAAAAGTAGATCTAACTGTTTTAATGGAATGCAGTAAAAATTTAAGGAGAGAACCTGGAGAGGATAAGTAGTAGACAACAGGGATACAGGTAGGTCCATTGTTTCTCCCGTCTGGGGATTATATGTATTCTTTATTCCTCATCAGTTTCATCATTGGAGAGGCAGCACTCTTCCACAAATATTAGCAATGCAGTCTCTCTAATTATTAAGGGAGAAGTGGAAATTATTTGCAGTTACAGAGTTAAGGATTCGGTGCCATGGGTTATAGGTTGAAGGAGCTCAGAGTTAAGTACCTACATGGCAGATGTCTGCCTCAAGGCGCCGTCTCTATCACAAGGTGTCAGACTTATTAAACAGTGGGGAACCAGGCATGGAAGTTACAATCATAGTGGCATGCAATACTGCATCACCTCATCGAACAGGAATGGTAGAACAGGAGTGCTGGTGGACAAAGTGACTTTAAGTGGCATAAGGAAACAGTGAGAGCTAGTCACTGAGGAACTCTGTACAGATAGGTAGAGCTCTATGTGGGCTTTGGGGGCCAAAACTGTTAAGCAAAGGGCAAAAGTAGTAATAGCTGGAGATGGGGAGGCAAGAGGTGCCAGCAGAAAGGAAAATAAAAAATCTTGTGACAGTATCAGTGGTCATTAAGCAACGAGAGGACATGGCCTTAAGCTATGACGGGGAGGTTTAGACTGAATCTTAGGAAGAGGTTTTTCACAGAGAGAGTGATCGTTCATTGGAATGGACTGCCCAGGGAGGTGGTGGAGTCGCCGTCCCTGGAGGTGTTTAAGAGGAGACTCAATGAGGAGCTTAGTGACATGGTCTAGCTGGTGGGGTGTTGGACTGGATGGTCCTGGGGGTCCCTTCTGTCTCGGAGTGGCTTGTGAGCCTGTGAGGGAACTAGGTTTATGTCCACAGCTCTGGGGTGTGGGTTCAATCCCTGTATGGGCATTAGCTGGGGAGTTGGACTAGATGATCTTTGTGGGTCCCTTCCAACTCATAATATTCTGTGATTCTCTGATTCTGTAATATTGATTGTACTGATTACATCAAATGAAGCTGGTCAAAGGAGACAAAATTGGGACCAGGAAGTTTGCTAAGTAGTCTGGTCAATAATGCGTGCTGAACAGTGAAAATGCTCCTGTTGCATAATCTCTCTTTGAAACAAATACTTAATTTTGACATCCTCAGGAAAGTTAGGAAGAAATTTGGAGTAGAGGCAAACTGTGCATGTGAGGTCCTTTGGACTTCATGTATTTTCAGTCCTTTGGAGAAGCAAGAAATAATGAAAGGAAAATCTTCTACATGCTTTTTTCTCAACTAAAAGTTTATTTTTCCAGCAGATCACTTTGATGGTGAACTACTTCGTACTTCTTTTCACATACTTAAAAAGAACAAATGAGTAGGTTAAGAAAGCTATGCACCATGCTGAATCGTGAGGAATCATACAGTGAATCCCCGCTGCATCACGATCTCTCCTTTATGACCCCACCCATTTGCGAAGAAATTTTTTCACAGTCCGGCTTCCGGGGTC
>WEKX01005042.1:102012-145313 GCA_013390025.1 Pitta sordida
TGGCCTGCATGCATATTAACAACCTGCACTTCTTTGTGAGTTTGGCTTTCTGTGAGACCCCTGGCCTGTCCCCTTCCTCGTGAACAAGGGGGTTTAACTGTATTAAAATGTCAAGTGTTTGTGAGAAAGTGTGTGATTTGTATACAAATCTGCAAGGTATGTATATGTATATTAAACATATGTATAAATATGTATATTACTCTGCATTGTGATACATATGCAGATGTATCTGTATCTAAACAGATCTGTAGATACAGATATGGATGTATGTGTATCCACCTATAATTGAAATATATTCAGCTATTTTATCCTTCCTCTTCTTATAGGGAGAATATTATGAAGTGTCTTCAAGTGTATGGCAAAGTTCAGGTCCTCTCCAGCTTTATGAGAAAAAAATCTCTATTATGCAAGCTGTTTTAGATGAGTCTCTGGAGGGTTACTTGATACATTTTCAATATAGTTGGTAAAGTATGGTGGAAGTGTTCCAGTAACGAAGTGCAGTATTAAATACAAGATTATTAACATCATTATTTTTGCTAGGCAGGTAGAAGGTATGCATATTTCTGTACACTATTTCAAGCACTTATATAGTTTATATAGTTTATAATTATAAAGTTTTAAATTTAAGTAATTTAAAGTTATGACTTAAGGAGTAAGTCCCTGATTACTTTTTAGTTTCCTACATGTTTCCTTTTGAACTCATAACCTAAGAAGGAGGCTAAGGATCAATCATAAACTTTGTTCAAATTTAGGGGTTTTAATTAGCTGATATTTAAATAAATTAGGAATCTGTGTGTCGTGGTTTGACCCTGGCTGGATGCCAGAGATTCACCTGCAACCTCTCCTGCAGGAAAAAACTGGAAAATAAAACTGGAAAATAAACCTGGTCACATGCAAAAAAACAAGGCAAACTACAAGTAAAGAATATAAAGGATTTATTTATTAACTAACAAGATCAGTACTGTGAAGCAAGCATCATTTAAAAGGCAACCTTTTCCCTCCACCCCTCCTTCTCTTACAACAGATGTCATACTCCCTTTTTTTCACCAGGAGACAAAGGAGGAATATAGGGTAGGGGTAAACCAGGCAAGTTGGTATTTCTGACCAGATTCAGGGTAGGAACCATCTCTCTGCCCTTTCATAAAGTTCTCTCTCTCTCTCTCACAAGAGGAAAAGTCTTTCATGACCCTTTCCCAAGTGAGATCTCGACCCCCGGATGACAGTTCTTCCAAAATTCTCTGTTGTCCGAGAGTCACAGCCAGGATGCAGCTTCTACGTACTGGCTTTTTTAACTGCGTCATTATGAGCCCATCCCAAAGTACATAGTTCAGATGCTACCACAATGCACAAAATGTCTGTCCAAAGGATCTCTCAGCTCCAGTCTTGTGTTTCTTGTGTCTCTGTTTTCTCCGAAAAACATCTGCAGCTTTTTTTTTCAGCTTGATCTCCATCTTCAGTCGTGACTTAGATGGATTCTGCATCACTGTTCCTTTCTCTCCATTCCATAGGTTTACACCATAGTCAGTCCATTCCATGAGCAGCAGTGGGATGCCTGGAAGAACATTCCTACCCCTTCCCTAGTAGGCCTGGGGACTTTCAAGCTTTCAGCCTCTCCACGCAGGTTTTGAACTGGCACTCTACATCTTGCTACTGAGGTTTTTTTCTTCTCTCCCAAATATGATTATTCACAGAGGCATCCCTATCTCTATAACCTTGAATGCCATGGCAACGACTGAGGCCCAGGCAAGAGTTGAGCTGTTAACCCCCTCGCTGCCAGAGCAGCAAAAAACCTAAACCAGGACACTGTGAGAAGTTGCCTAATCCATCTACTATCCAACAAAAAATCACAGATGCCTTAGCAAGGGTTAAAAATTCAGTAACGTGTGAAAGATATACAGTTTTGCTTGTAGTTGTAAAAATTAATGTGCAAGATTGTTTAGATATTAACCTTTCAGAAGATAACAAGTTTCCTCTTCTGGTTGAAGGCTGCTGTCCTCTGGTCTGGCGACGACATTTTGTTATTTTGTTCATGTAAAGTGATAACACAATGGAATTCAGACTTTTCTGGAATCAGAATAATTTATCTTAATTTCAGGTTGCCAAATATCTGTGTATATATCATCTTAAGGGTCTTTGTTTTTTTCCTGAGTGAAAAAATTAAAGAGGACACTGCTTGTAAACACTTAAACAGTCTGTATTAATGTTTGGCCCCCCTACAGAAAATTATAAGTTAATTTTCTTTTATATCATTCTTCAGTTGCCTGATGGATATTCAAGGATTGGATACTCAAGGCAGGGGTTAAACTGAGGTGTGAGTCTTAATCCACATTTTGACTGCATTTGTGTGTTCTGGAAGATTGTAAAAGGAGCATCTTGAAGATATTTCAGTATGAAATCTCTTCTCATTTTTTTCCTATTTCTGTTCAAGCTTAAAACTGAACAACACAGTGCAATGTTTTGGATGCCAATTAGTACATTAATTAAGAAAAGCTGAAGCCTTGAAGGGAACTGAGTGGGTGAGGGATGTTCACAATGTACCTTCAGAATTAGGGCCGGAGTTTGGTGGCATCATCTAGGAGAACATAAGGTCTACATTCTGCAGAAATTCCCCTCTTGTCTACCTCATCCATCTGCAAGGTTTTCTGTTAGTCTACTAACTTTGTAAACAACATAAAACCAAAATCATATACACAGTACTGTATGTAATGTATCTGTGTCATGTCCCAGCAAGTGTATGAGTTGCCATGGTAGGTGGTGACAAACAAAGGAACTAGATATCTTTCGGTGGTTAGTAATTTGTTCTTGCAATTGACTTGGTTTTGAATAATTTGAAAATTCATTTCTACTAATTGTTCTCCTAAAGTGTATTCATGAGTCAATGTCCTAAATTAGTCCTAAATGGAAAAATGGATGAAACATTAGATAATTCTTTCCTTCCTTAGTCATGCAAATAAAGTTAATAACTGCTGTCTTTCAGCCTTTCTTTTTCTATTTATTTTAAGTTTCTAATTAGTTGCAGTGATCAGAATTGTATTCTTTTGACTGTAAAAAATGGAATTCCAATACAGACGACTGAAGCCATCCTAAAAATAAACTGTGCTCTAGTAACTTTCATCCAACATATAGAGTTGTCAAGTTGTGTGCAAAGGGATACTTGCAGCACTTGTTTTGCATCATTCTATGGCTGACATAGGGAAATTGTGCATCTTTGGTACTGTAGTTGCAAAAGTTGAGATGGAAATTACCTGAGTAGAGCCTAAATAAGAGTCTTTTAAAAGTACATGGAGATGAAGAATACTCACAGCTGCATAATTTTTTTTAAAAATAAATCTTTTAAATGTGTTATAAAGAAAACTACATGTGTGAGTAAAAATTTACAGCTATATCACAGCTATATCACTACAGCTATACAGCTATATCACTTCAGAAAACTTCCATTTCCAAGTGGTCAAATACTATACATATTTAGATATAGACAGAAAAATTATTTTAAAATCCTTGTCTGATTTCCTGCTCTCCTTGAATACAGAGCAATACTAACCAAATATAGTCTTTTAGGTTGTCAGTTCAATCCCTGTATGGGCATTCACTTAGGAGTCGGACTTGATGATCCTTGTGGGTCCCTTCCAACTCAGAATATTCTGTGTGATTCTCTGATTCTGTATGTAATCCTTTAATTGACCTTTTCCCCGTAAATTTCAGCTGAAACTTTTTAGCTGTTGATAGTTTTATGTTGAGATTCATGTCTGAGTGTCTTATACTTTCAAATTCTAAGATATGAAAATCTACTTTCAAATTGTTGGTTTATTCAGCTTTAGAAGTGGTATTTCTAAGGCTGAGACAAGATTGAATCTTCCCATTTTCTGGCCTCTACTTTCCATCTGAGATGAATCACATCCTGCAGCTTGGAACAGCAGTCACACAGGGTAATGGTATACATAGTCACTCTGCGGAACTTTCAACATGCAGAGAGATATTAATCAAATTAAACTGGATACTTTATGTCGAATATTGGGAAATTATATTCTGCAGTCCTAAAACTGCAGTTCAGTTCAAGAGGATTTATAAAACAGTACACTGAATACACAAATAAATTATAGGAAATCTGCAGTTATTGCGGATTTAGAAATAGTGTGGTATTATTACTCCCAAGTTATAAAACCATGATATTATGTTATTAACATAATCTAATGTTCCTCTTTTGGAAAATATTTTATATAATTTACCAGCAAGAAGGTTTATTTGTAGGTCAACAAATTTTGAAGTCAATGTGATGTTTTCCAGAAACTGAAAAGTGCAAGGCAAAAAATGTAGTCAAGATGAATCCTACCACAGTGTTTCTTCAGTCTATTACTGTAACTTGCTGATCAGTCAGGTAATGGATGTGTTAGGGATTCTCTGAACTTTGGCAGCTTGAGGAATCAGTCAATCAGGGAGATCATCTGCTTCTTTTTGATTTAAGGAAAATCAGTCAGGACTCAAGGTAATTGCTTGCAAGCAGAAAAAAAAAGTTTATTTTTGCCCTAAGAGCCAAGGAAGAGGGACCAGAGTGTCCCCTGCCCTTGCCAGGTGCCAAAAGAGAGCCACCCAGATTTGTCACCTATCTTTAACCCCTTGTCTCATGCATATGCAAATTGCTCCATGAATATTCATCCTTTCAAGATTATGTCATTTGCTATGAATCCTTCAACCAATTAGCTTCCATGTTTCTCATTCCTTTCCCTTTGTTGTGGCTAACATTCACTCTTGTTTACCTTCAGACACGGCAGAACAGTGTTTTTCACCCTTAATATTCAACCTTAACTCTCAGTCCTTCTGAATGATTTTAAATTCTACTAATACTTCTAAAAATCATTAGAAATTCACTAAATTTTCACTAATTCACTAAAATCCCTAAATCTCTATGCCCTTACCTAACTCACTAGATTTGTTATTTTCTGAATCTCCAAATCAGTTTGGCCTGTCAAATGCACAAGAAGATCTAGAAAGAGAGGCAAGAAATGAGGAAAACACCAGGTGGCAAACACTACTGTATTATTGTTGATGTAGCCTGTTTGAAGTCTTGGTTTTGGAGTTAGTTTTTAGTTCTTTAAAGATGCATTGTGCTTTGCACAGGTATCAACTTGAAGAAATATTTTTTAAAACTGAATTTTTATTAGGAGTTAGAGGAGTCTGACTGCACCTCTATGAGGTTTTCTGCTGTTCTTTTCATAGAGGTCCTAAAATTCTGTGTTCAATCACTTAGTGCATTATAACTGAGTGAACACACAGAACTGTATCTTGACATTTTATTGATAAGAAAACTGAAAGCAATCCGTGGAAGCAAATAAAATGACATCTCTGTTAGCCCCAAACTTGGAAGAAAAGAGAGGTTAAGTTAAATGCTAATTTGTTAAGTAAACTCTTAAAGATTTTTAACTGCAAAAGCAGTAAGGCCCAAGATATCTGACAGGAATTCACAGTCCCCATACCATAGAAATAGTAATTTAAAGAAGCATCATTCTAAGGCTCTGTACTATGGTGCTATTGTACTATTTTTCACAGTATTTGACTATCTTGGGTGAAGGGAAAACTCTTCTGTATTTGCACTCTATTGCTCATCAAATTCTCCAGTGCTTATATACTTGTCTTTTCTGTCTGTAACAGCTCAGGAAGGCACTTCATTTTTTTATAATATGACTAATAAATAGGTACTTGCTTGTGCAGGCTCTGCTCTTCAAAAAATCTGCTCATTTATGCAGGTGCTGCAATCCAGCTATACATTGTTGGCAAAATTGGCATCCAAGTGATGGTATTGTGCACACCTCTACCATTCTGCAACCATCAGGGATGTGACCGGAGGTTTTATCTCATTCCGTATTGCCTGCATTCATCTTCATGGACTAGGACAGAGTGAGGCTTGAAGAAATTCAGGATAAGATAGGGGAGTTAGGAAAGGTGTTAACTATATTCTGCCCATATCTCTTGGTATCTTTAGTTAACAAGAATGACAACATTTTCTCCCTTTATTTTCCTCATTTTTTAAGAAGTACAAATATCCTCAAGTTTTTGCCGATTCGAAATTTGTGTGCTTGAGTTGTATGAGAAAATTACCACTGTCCTGTCATGGGATGTCTGTCACTCAGCCTCCCTCTGCCTGGAGACAGTATGTCTCAGTACTGTAGCAAATTAATTCAACCACACTGTCCTCATCTGTCCTCAACTTCTGCTGTATTCCCTTTGGTGGAGATAGGTTAAAAAGACGGAACATTGGCAACCGTTGGCAACTTTCATTGTATGTCCCATGCCTAAATCAGATTCTCTGCTGTGTTTAGTAAGTTTTGTCTCATAGTTTCTCTTCCATATGAGGTAAAGAAGGGGAACTATTATGAAACCATGGTTACTCTATATATATGTTTATCCTTTAAAAAGAAGGCACTCATGATATACTAGCACATAAATGGCACAAAAATTTTTCTCTCATGCCTAGAAAATGGTATGATATGATTCCTCTTCATAAACCTATTTAATTCCTCTTCTTACTGAAAGAATACTGTATCTGAAAGCAAAGTTTAGTCTTCATACCTTTTTTAGTATGTGGCATTCATGTATCTCCAAAAGTCAAAATTGAATGCAGCAGGGAGGATGAAGTGCCTTTTCAAAAAGCAGAAGTGAGTCATTCCTTCATATTATTTTTAAATTACTAATGAGTTTTTCCTATTTTCTCAAGATTGTGTAACAGTAGAAAAGTACTCTTATATGATTTTTTTCCTCAGTGACTGAAATTTGCTAGCATTATTTAGGAAATATGTGTTTTCATAGTTCTATAAAATTATACACCTCTGGTGTTGCTATCTCATATTACTGGTATTTTTCATTTACTTATGTGGCAAAAAGAATATCTATAACATCATCTTGAAAACATAATTACTTATATAAAATACATGCATATTACCCGGAACAAGCCTATTTCAAGTCTTGCTGAAAATCTTTAAATGTATGTTTTAAGGAAAGGCACAGTTCTCATGTTAAATTAATGGGGAGAAAAAAAGCAGGTAAACGAAAGAAAGCAACATCTGACTCAGACATCTACCAAAGGCAGATACTTCTATTAGCAATTTAATTCCAACTAGATCAATCGCATCTGCATTCAATTATAGGATAATTTGAATTGGAAGGGACCTTTTAAATATCATCTAGTTGAATACCCCTGCAATAAGCAGGGACATCTTCAACTAGATCAATTTGTTCAGAGTCCTGTCTAACCTGATGTTGAATGTTTCCAGGGTTTGGGCATCTACCACCTCTATGGGCAACCTGTTCCAGTGTTTCTCTGGAACAGTTTCTGGAGGATGCTCTGAGAACATTTTTTGAAGACCAGGAAAAATTGAGTGTGTTGAGTCCTCAGGAAATGCAGAAGCATCAGTGTTTTAGAAGATGTCCTGTGGTTACCACAGTTTGTGCCTTTTAGCACTTGAATATTTCGATTATCTTCAAATACTTACTTTGGAGTCAGCAACTGAAGTGATGTGCTAAAACAGAGCACTAGAGGTTTCTTCATTTCTTGGCTGCATTGATGGAGCTTGCCTCTGGAGGGGTAAAAAGGACTGTGGTCAGCTAGTATGGCTTAGGGCAGGCTTAAATGTTTGGAGCTGAATGAAGACACTCATGAAATGCATGATATACATCAGAGCGCAACCCAAAGTCAAGGGACTTGCTGTGTTTCAATTTGGTCTGAGTTTCTTAATCCTATATCCAGTCTCCTAATGCATTCTGGAATGCAGGGAAGTTCAGGGCACAGGAGCAATGATGTGGAAGAGATGTGCTTGGATGGCCTGAGCAGTAGTTCACTTTATATTTTCTTGCATGTAATTGACACTTCAGTTATACTGATTAAGACTCTCTTAAATTGTCTATTCTGGTATAAAAATGCTAATATTCCAATATTCATGTACTAGTGACACCCATTTATATATCTCTGTTTGTTTTAGTACCTTTGACCCTTCTGATCTTAAAAGTTCTCCCCAGCTGAACCGATTTCCTCTCAATTTCGTGTTGGTGGAATGTTTTTCTAAGTAAGTGTTGAGAATACTGAGAAAAATCTAAAGATTTGTGTAACTTTTTGATTTGGAGTCTTATATGTGTAACATAGCTGTCTTTCATTCCTTTTTATCAACTGGAAAATACATTAGAACTTGGAAAATACATTAATATTGAATTTTTGTTAAAAAATATTGATTGGACTGGAGTAAAAATGCAGCCACATTTAATGTGGAAATCTTTCTCTGTTGGGAATGATGTCTATAGATTTCATATTTTCATTGCCTGCAGATCCAGTACAATACCATGTTCAGACTATACTTTCTATGTAATCTCATGTTAAATGCCTCAACACTGTAAAAACCTCCCCTCTGGGGAAGCAAAAAAGGCATTGCATAAAACTGAGATTAATGTACAAACTTTTTTTAAAAGGTCAGGGAATTGACATCTACATTTGATTTAGGTGAATATCAGGTAAAACATAGTAGCCAATGACACCTGAGAAGACCCACTTGAAACAATTAGTAAACTTGGACTTTGCTGCCTCTCAGTTTGACTAGAGAAAAACTTACTTAACGTGAGTCAGACCAGAATACACTTGGGTTTGTTTGCACAGTGGCCCAGAGTTCTATATTATTTGTACTGTGAGAAAAAAGGTTTTTTAAACCCAAAATACTTTTCTGTACCAAAATATTAACAACAACAACAACAAAAGCAAATATATATATATATAAAGCCCCTAAATATATACATATGGTTATCTATATATATGTAAAACCCAAATACATATATATATAACCAAAATACAAATATATAGACCAAAATATTTATCTGCCTTAGAAACTGCAAAAGCAATGTTGTTGAAAACTGTATCTATTGTATGATTTACTCTCAGTAACTTCTGGGGCTTTTTTTTGCTTTGAGATATTAAGAAAAGACATTATGATCATAGATGCAAATTTACTGATGGGAACCAGGGAATTTTTTCTTTCTTTTCCTATTACTTCTCATGTCCTCAGCCGATATTGTTATGTACCTGTTTGCTCAAGAGATGTAAGTAATGCAGAAATTTGCCTATATGCTGCTCAGCACATGTGCAAAGATATGGCTTTGTCCAGACTTACTTTGTTAAACGTGCAAGCTGTCTACCCATGCCATTCAGTAATCACCCATGTCTGTAGTGTTTCTAAATCCTGTAATTTCCTTGGCTGCCTTGGATTTTCCAGTGGAAGTACGTACATTCGAAGCGTGGTCCAGTCTCCTGCATCCCTTGACGCAGCCCTTCTCCCCCTCTCTGCCATACAGACTCTGACTGCATTTGCCCCACTCATTGGCACAGACTAACTCTCAGCAGGAAGTGAAAATGACCCCCTTGGCTTTTCCAGGCTGTCTGTATCCCAAATGCATACTTACTCCTCAGCCACTACCATCTTGTAGCATATGCTGTTTTTCTTCCTCAGAATTGCTTGATGTGGTCACCCCCATACAGGCTCCCTGGGCCAAATACTGCAGCTGTTTGGAAAGATCTTTTGGACATATGGGAAACTTAAGAGCATTAAGGACTGGTATTAAACTTGGCAGATAAGTTCAAGGCATACCCACAAATGTCCCAGATCCATGTTTTGTCCCATGAACTATAAAAATAAGTACCTAAATCACAAAGAAATATACATGAAAATCAGATTTCTTCCCTAGACTTTTGGTTGTTGCTTTTCCTTTGTTGGTGTTTCCAAAACATAACAGGATTACAGGAACTGATTGTATATAAATATTATTTGGCTTCTATAGGAATAGATCATGTGAATCAGCAAGGAGTAGTAGAAGAAAGGTTCAGCTTGGTTATAGCTCTTTTGTACAGTCACTGGATGTTCATTGAAGCACAGATAGAGTAGTGAGTTCCCTTCAGCTTTGTCAATGACTTGATCTCTGGTTGGCCTGGGGAAAAAGGCATGTCCTAGAAGTGTAAAGCCAAGTTAAGATGGAGTATAACCAATATCTTATCTTTCCTATATGAAATTAATTTTTGTGAAGCAATATTCAAATGCCAAAGAGTAAACAGCATGATCTTTTTTACTGAAGTGGTCTTACAGGGCTCTATGTAATAGTAGGATTCAAACTGTGAAAAGAAATTTACTATGTACAGTGAATCCCCACTCCATTGCGACCTCTCCATTATGACCCCGCCCATTTGCGAAGCAAATTTTTCGTTATTATGATTCAGCGGTCCGCGAGCTCAGCTGCCTGACACATGCGCAGTCAATCTGCTTTGCCGAGGGGCGGTGCCACGGTGCCTGTGGGGTGGGACTCATCCCGCCCTGCGGGGAGGAGGCTCGCAATGGCGGCACCGTGCCCCGTCCCAGACCCAAGAAACTGCCCCACGAAAGTGAAGCAAGCTGTGTGCTGGGAAGGTGCAGCTGTCGCTGTGCCAGGAGGAGGCTTCTGTCTGGAATCGTACGCACAGCGCTGCCCCTCTCTCACGGGACCGGTGGATGTTAAAGGGAAAGAAACCCAACCTCCCCACCCCTGCCACCCTGTGGGCTTCTCCGGGCTGCTGTGGTCACTCCCACAGCCTAAATCCCTCGCCGCTTCCCCCCCCGACCCCAGTGGTTGTGTCTGCGCCGGCAGCCCCGCGGCAGGGCTGGAGTGCACGGCCGGGGCTGGAGCGCGTGATTTACTGTAGCTCACAGTGGTGTTTAGAGCCCTGCCCCGATCCTGTGTGCTCCGCTGAGACCCAGCGCAGCACCACCACAAGACATGCCATTCCTTGTTACTCAAAGCCCAGTCAAAGCCTGGGCAGCGCTGCCTCTGCCAGGACTGGTGGATGTTAAAGGGAAAGAAACTCCCATACCAAGGTCTCCCCTCCACCTTAAGTGCACGGGGTGTTGCAGTGTTGAAAAGTTAAGGTTTTTCCAGGCTCCAAGAATGCCGGCCAGAGCTCAGGGACACCCCTTCCCTGCTGCGGAGGCAGGGTGAGCACGCGCGGGTTTACAAAAACATATCCTATAAATAGATTTTCCTACTGCAAAATCTTCTGTCAATTAATTCTTCCAGTTAAACCTTAATAACATATACTCCTTGAGAATTTGCGTTTGTGCCTTTTGCATTGAAATTACATATCGTAATATTGTGGACTGTAATAGTCCTCAGCCTACCCTGGTATCAGACTTGTGTCTTTATTCTTCCCCCGTGTTTATTAGGAGCTTTTGATTCCATCAATCACACCGAGGAAATGTCAATTTCAAACAGGCATTGCTGGGTTACCACAAATATAATTTTGGCATGTTTGGAGTAGTCTAAGGCAGATTTCACTGATAGTTATTCTGGTCAATCTTCTTTTTTTCTTCTCATAGCTCTTCAGGGTTCCATCTTCAGACCTTATTAATCTTTTACTGGGGTTTTTTTTGGTTTTTTTTTTTTTTTTTTTTTTGTGGGGGATGTTTTTTGTTTGGGTTTTTTTTTACTGATATCTAGGTTACAGTAGCCTTTTAAAATATCAGATGTACCATGCAGATGACAAGACTTCCATTCTGAGCTGTCCCTTCCATACTTTGTTTAGTTCCTGCACTATCTAAGCTGCCTTGAAGACTAACTTCTGAATTTGGGCCAAAAAAAAAGCACAATATTTTGCTTTTGTGAGGGTTTTTTTTAAAAAAAACATAAGCTGTATGTGTGGAACACACTATCATGCTGGACTAGCTCTTTCTTCACAGTCCCTTTGAGGATAATGTTTCCATTTCCTGTCACTACAGATTGCACTCTTGGAGGCAGTTTTAAATCACTAATGTCTTTGATGTTTTTCTTTTACCATGCCAGGAACATTCCCAGAGTGACACTGATGCTCTCCCAGGCTGTCCAAATGTGTATTCATGGCAGGCTTCTGCTAAGCTGTTGTAACACTCTCCCGGTCTGTTTGCTAGCTTGCCAGATGTGAATAAGCTCCAGTTAATTAAAAATACCAGGTTTTGATTAGGCTGCAGTTAATTCAAAATACTATGGCTGATACTGAAATATTACGTGGCTGAATTTTAACCATTGCATCCCTCTTCAGTGGAAACCAAATGACAGAAATATTTGTCAGATGTTTTGAAATTTTTCTTCCCAGGTTTCCTCTGCCCTTAAAGAGAACTGTTCAGAGGATCTTTCCAAAGCAAGCTGAATGCATCTGACATAACTGGAGATCAGGAAGACTAAATGGACCAGTTGTTTTTAAATGACCGCTGAAAATGAGGTGCTAACATCCTGAATTGTTTTCTGTCACTGCTGTAGAGTTGCATACCTACAAATGGGAGGAATTAACTTTTTGTCTGTCACTATAAGAGCTTTTCTCCTGCTCGTGCTCTCCAGCAGGTTAAGCTGGAATTTAAAGTTTTTGCAAGATGGTACTTTCGTGGTTAGGGCAAAAACAACTTAGAAAAAAGTTTTCTTGTCACCGCTTATGTGTCATATACTTTAGAGTATTTATATTCCACCCATTTTGAAGTTGAGTGAGGCTGTTTTTAAAATCAGGTATTAATATGCATTCTACCGAATCTTTAATAAAAGCTTTCTGTTTGTAGGAATTTAATTAGTCATTCTACATTAGAATTTCTCTATGTGCCACAGCAGGTTAAAATTTCTTTATATAAAGCCACAGCAATTTCTGCCTTCCATGATGCTACTTGAATTAATAAAACAGCTATAAATATTCAGGAAAGGAGCTTGTGAAGAATATGTACTTTTCAGTATAACTGGAGGAATCTATTAATATCATATGATTCAGATAAAAACCTTGAGTTATCTGTGATGTCAGAGAGGCTCCAAGCAGGAGGGTGTGTGCTAAGGTAACACAAGTAGCTGAAAGTGGCAGGCACAATAAGGGAAGTTATTAGACAAATCAGATGGACGGTCAGTCCTAGGCAGGAGTGTGAAAATCAGAATGCTGATATGGGATTTAATTATTTACAATTCAAAAGATGAGAATATGAGTCAACCAGGTTTTATGGCTTGTGGATGTTTTCATTCCTCTGATGAGATAAGTTTGGTACATTAAATCAATTGTTTACATACCATAGAAACTGCCTTTCATAAAGCACTGAACTGCATTTTGTTGTGATTAGAAGTCAACACTATCTGATACTGATTAAGTGTAAATTAAATGGATTTAGACACTTGGTAGCTGGTGTATATCAAAGTGGTGTCATGGAAGGTTTATCATTGAACAGAAGTAGGTATTTCAAATGGGATTTTGCCGAGATCAGGTACAGGTCGAGACTATGAAATACCGTCTTATAAATTACTGGAAAAGTACATATAAAAGCAATGTGAATAAAATTTATAGAAGATAGAAAGAGTTTCAAAATATTTAGAATAGGACATCCAAGCTGAGCGGTCTGTTTTAAGCTGGTAAGACACAAGCAAAAGCTGACCTTAGATGTGGGTGTTCCTGCCCATAGAGAGTCTTGCATGTGAAGTTGCATAGCCTTGGCATGCTCCTGTGCCACACAGTCCTTTTGCTTGGTGAGCTAGTTTCAAGAGAATGACATGCTGTTACTGCTTCTGGCATCTGAGCCAATATCCCTTCCTGGCTGCTGCTCCATACTCTCATGTCTCTCTAGTCACCCAGTTTTTCTGCCAGTGTGGTTACACATCAGTAGAAGTGCGTACCACTAGTAAGACTGAGGTTTGCTATTGGCTTCAGAATCATTCATATGAGTAGAGTATGAAAGTAATATTTCAAGACCTTAAGTTAGGTCTTTACTTCTGTAATTTATTTACTGACAGTAAGCCTAAAGAAAAGCATGAGAACACAAAACTTTCATTTCACATAAAATTCATTACAGAAAATGGAATCTACAGACATTATGGTAGTTGCACAAACTAAGTGGGGAAAAAAAGGAATCTCTTGCTAAAGGTTGGCACAAAAAGGAATCTCTTGCTGAAGGTTGGTACTTATTTTTCAGGATTAGTATGAAGTAAGGAAGAGTTAATTTATACATAAAATCAAGATATTTGGGATTGTCAGGGTCTAGAATCTTAATATAATTTTGTGTTTATATATTCATAATTATGTATATGTTTATCTGCCTGTTTTCTCTCTGTCTAGTATCACATTTTACAAAGAACAGAAGGAATTTGAAAAACTTCAGGCTAATTATGCATTTGTGCTATCACTGACATTAGGATAAGTCCATAAAACTACCAAAAGGAGAGTGCACAGCCCTTGTTCCCACTACGTATTTTTTCTTGGCACCAGCACATGTACTGCACCGGGGGGAGGGCAACTCAAGGAACAGTTCTTTCTAAAGAAAATTTGTATTGGAAAGTTGTCTTCCAGTTCAAGGTCTTCCCTGATTCATCCCATTGCGAGGCCATCTGGTTCCGGGTAAGCTCAAGAGAGGCACTACCTTTGTGGCAGTGCTACAGATGTGTGTTGGACCAGGGCCTGGAAAAACCTCACTTGCTACTCTAATTCTGTCATTGCTATGATTTGCTGTCATTGTTATGATTTGCTGCTGCTCTCCTTCCTTATACCTACATGAGATTTCTTATACCTACATGAGATTTCTAAACCTGTGTTTTATTTACTCCTCTGAACCCTTTTTGCACACCTGTTCCTCTAGAGGTTTATATTTTTAGCAAGGTAGCTTCCAAGGGATCAAAGCTGTTGTAGATATTGTTAAGGATTGCATAAAAGCTTCACAGATAGAAATGGAGTGGTCTCTCATCTGGTTTATGCCCTGGTTGAAATATTCCAGAATAATAGAAAGAGAGATTAAACCAGAAATGGATCATCTATTTCTCTTTCAGGCTAGTTATACACTTCTGCATTCTCCTTGTTACATGTGGCAAATCACTCAGTCAGAAGGACAAGAGTGAAAACTGAGTGGTTTGAGTCCCCAGAGCACGTGTAGTTTAAGTGAATTCCTATATGGTACAAAGGCATTGGATGAAAACTCCCATCCCAAAACCATGTGAAACAAATGCCAATTTAGCTTAAATATACATTTTGAGAGAAGTCCTTGAGGAAAACCTGACAAACACTATAGCTGATTACTCCTTATGTACAGGAAGGTTTATAATTCATGTTTGTTGAAAAGCTTAATTCAGTATTACTAAGACCAATCTGTTGTGTACTGTGTGAGAGGAACAACTTGCTTTGCACAAGTAACAACAAAAATACTGAGACAGGCAAAATCACAGTGATGGGCTGAATCCAATGGCATGGGGTTCAACCAGTCTAAGTGTCGGGTCCTACACTTCGGTTACAATAACCCCATGCAGAACTATAGGCTGGGGTTGGAGTGGCTGCAGGATGATCAGGTGGAAAGGGACCTGGGAGTGCTGGTTGATAGAAAACTTATCATGAGGCAGCAGTGTGCCCAGGTGGCCAGAAAAGCCAATGGTATCCTGGCCTGCATCAGGAATAGTGTTGTCAGNTGCTTGCAAGCCCAGAGCCTGACAGCAACAAGACTGAAAATGGCAGTGAGAGCCACATACTCCGAATGATAAGAGACTGCTGGTCTGCTGAGAGATGGATGTTGTTGCAAGGCCAGAGATGTTCCTCTTAGCAACTCCAAGATTCATTAGAAGTATGTAAAGTATGTAAATTAGAAGTATGTAAAGAGAGTGAGTTCTCCTGGAAAACAAAACAAAACATTCAATTGCGATATACCTGTTTTTCTTCACACGATTTGGCACTGCACATTCCCTTTTCCTTTTTGGAATGAAATATTGGTCCACCCGAAACACTTCAGAAAGCCTTGAATAGTTGTCCCATGGAGACACAATGGAGGTAACTATTAGGCACAGTTTGATTTTAATGTGTGTGGGCAGTGTGGAGGACCTGGGACCCCACCTGTGAGAAGGGGAAGGGCAGTAGCTGTGAAAGAGGAGGAGGATCCAATCCCTCTCCAGTCTGCTCCCTGGGGCTGTACTTGCAGCCTTTGGAGGCTGGGTTATCTTCTGCTGCCCCACCACCTGTAACCACATTGACATTCTCCCATGGAAGGCAAGCATCCTTCTGACAGGAGCACAGCTTTCCAGGGCAGCCAGGGAGATGGAAAATAAACAGATCTGATGGACAGTATTACTGCTGCTGCAGGCAGTAAAAAGTAAACACAGCTGAGCCTTGGAGCCTTGGAGGCAGGTCCTTTCTTCAGCCACCTGCAACAATGAAGAGGGTGGAGCAAATTTAAATCTAATAATGTGCCTGTAGTCATTCTCCTTCCCAGTGTAAACAGGTGAGATAAGCAGAAAATGAAGCGAGGCAAAGAGAAGATTGAGACAAAATGAGGAAGGAGCAGTTTAATTGCAATGGGAAACAAGTGTAAATAAATGGCTTCTCCTGGCCTCCCCACGTATGCTTTCCACCAAGGTGTAAATTCCAATAACAGATGTGCAGTCCATGAAGTAATTTAGGGGACAAAATAAAGTGCCAACAAGTGAACAGTTAGGAAGTACTACCATTAACAGGTTTAAAGACCATTAACTAGCTCTACCTGACTGGCAACTGGGGGAGCAGCACGTTTCTGTACACGTGTATCCTGTAGACACCAGTGACTCTGTTTGCAGGTAGCATGAAATTGGTTTGTGCACTATAGTCTGAGATGATGTCTATTTTGTGAGATTTAATTAATGGACTTGAAGGTGACAGGGTAGTAGGTTAAGAGGTGCAGTGAAGGTGAAGCAGCAGTGATGACGGAAACAACTTTTTTCAATGGCATCTGAATGATAGTGGTCTATTATTGTGCTGTCTAAAGCAGAGCATACTGAAATAACTATCACTTTTCATTATAAAAAGCATAATTTCTCCTCTTGTGACTTAACATAGGTAGCTTTTTCCCTTGCTCATATATGATTTCCATGCCTCTACTGTCAGTCTATGAACATTATTTGTGCTCTTGTTTATGCGAAGTTTTCCTAACATTCAGCCTGCAGTGAATTGCTCAGAAATTGCATCATATTTTTTTATCATCTAGTCCTGATGTCTTTCCATAAAATCCAACCACAGCATGGAAATATGTGTAGTATATTTATAAAGTCTTCCATATGTCAAACAAATTAAACTCTAATATTACACCCCAGGCTATTGTGCTGGTGGGAGACTAGGATTCTGCAGTTAGACTCTATGGGAAGAATGTGGATGTTTTTTGAGGAGTACATGTAGGATGATGTACTATCTACCTGTTGTATGTTTTAAAGTGTGCCCTGCGAAGTATCAGGGCAATAAAAAGGTGATACTTCAAAGGGTGGGCTGGTAACAGCATGTACTGAAGTCACAATGATGACAGTTTGTCACCTTGAGTTGTCTCAGCAAGAATAACTAGTTAGCCTATGTGCAGCTATGAAGTCATTATGACATTATCAAGCTCTACATGGATTGCAGAATCCACCAAAAAACCCCACTAACTAGAAAGCTCAACTTGCTGTTACTTGATGCACACCTTACATACCTGAGCTATCCTGGTTTAAGGTGGACATCCCTAAGAGAGCACATCTGCTTTATATATAACAAATGTGTGATCCCAAAGGATCACACTAGACTACAAAGACCAACCATGAGAATGAAATTCCACTCCTGAGATTGCAATAACTGGTGCCAAGGACTATTTCATCTCTCAGCTCACTCTTATGAGGCCTGTGATTATCCCCCTCCTATTTTATGATACAGAAATCATGCTTCTGCATTTGCACATCACTTAAAACACTCTGACTTGCTTCTGTTCTGGACAGATACAACTGGCTTGTTAGTGACTGAGTGATTCCTACAGATTTTTTCCTGGCTGAATGTGTCTTGTCAGGAAATGGCTTCATAAGTGTTCAGACACTGTCTGAGAGCAAAAAATTTCTTAGAAACAGCTGATAATTCCCTACTTTACTTCCACCACTCAAAAAGTTGCTTCACTACTGTCACATAACAGCTCCAACTCTTTTCTTATTTATGGAAGGAAATGGAAAGAAAATTTATCTCTTCCCCCTCCTATTTTATGACAAAAAAGAAAGAAAGAAAGAAGGTTTTGGAATACATTTTCAATGAAACAAATCATGTGCAGGCCTGTCTTCCCTTTACTTTTTATATGTTTTTAATTTTGCTCCTAAAGTATTATGCACTCACATCCTTACACATTAGGCTGTGCATTTAATAACAGAACTTATGCTAAAAAACCAACACATTTAGGAAATGCAGGCCCTATGCTTGTAATCAAAAGGAGTAGCTGTTTTTACACTGGTCTGAAGTTGTTAAATTATGAAATATTTTCTTTCCACCTTTCTCTTCCAATCAGTTAGCCTTTATAAACAGAAGCCAGAAAGACACACATGAACTCAGTGTTTAGTCTGAGATTGTGAAAGCTACATCTCTTCTCTCCTAGCTTACAGCGGAGGACAATCTTTATTATTGTAAAAAAAAAAAATCCCAGTAAAATGCAAATAGACTTTTCCTTTGTTTTTATTTTATCATAATTTCTGTATGCTAAACTTGAAAGAAGCATTAAAAATTTTGAGTCATTTTGCAATGAACGCAATACAACTTAAAGAATTGAGTACTAATGCTTTATTTGTGTACGCATATTTGAATATAGCTCCAACGTAAGACAGAAGCAATGTGATGCGCAGATGAACTTCCTTTTTCAGTATGAAAATGGGGGAAAATGTACATTTTTACCATCATGTAAAAATACAGTGAACAGTATTCTGTATGTTGCAGTCTTAGGGAAATCCTACCCATATTTAGGATAACTTGGATATGAATTTACTAGAAAACTCAAATCTGGAATTTCTATAATTTACATAGGTTTGAGGGTTCCACATCCAACCTTCAGGGAAATGTAGTTGTCTGATCATGTAAGAGATGCACACAACAGCCAAGGCCAGGCTGTGGAAGCTCCCCACTGAGCTTAGCCATACAATGCCAGCTTCCACCAACTCCCATGTCACTTCAACACAGCATTGCTCTTCGGGCTGCCCTGCTCTGTACTGGACACCCTAAGGCGCAGCAAATTTGTGCTGCTGCTTGCCAACAGATTTATTTTCAGAGGAGTGTGTGACAGGCATAATATGGATACGGACTTGAGAGTTCTGTATTCCCTGCCTAGCTTCTATCTTGTTCCTTTGATAGAAGAGTCTGTCTGGAGTGTGGTAAACACTTCTCTTTTTTTTCTTTCAGTGGCAATTGTTTGTTTGTGAGGAATTGACACTTTTCCATTTGCAATGAAGAAAAAATTATTTCAAGCTAACTCCAGTTGCTACCAGCACCAAGTTTGAGTGTCCTTCAGAATCCCATCATGTCAAGCAAAACCCCATTATACCCTACAATCATATCAGATTTCTGTAGTTGCCATGTCTCACAAATGGGCTTTACATTAGGTCCACCTGGTCATGACCTAAGGTTTATTGCAAATGCAGTGGGAAATGAAGGTCCCATCATAAAGAAACTAACAGAGAAAACCCCAGTTTCTCAGAGAAGCAGCTGGAACGCCAGTCAATTCCCAAGGTGGGGATATGTTCTCCACTCACACCAGGCAGGTGTTCCTGGCACAAACAGACCTGCTGCTACAACTGGCAGGCGGCTGTAATGACTTTTGGCAGAGAAACCAGGTAGTGAACAGCATGTGGATCTGCCTCCTTTCTTACTCCTCAGCATCCAGACTGGTGTACTGTGTTGTAGGATGATAGTTATGATAGTTTTGTCACAGTGGCTACAGAAAAATAAAGAAGTTTCTGCTCCT
Source organism: Pitta sordida (assembly GCA_013390025.1). NCBI lineage: Eukaryota > Metazoa > Chordata > Aves > Passeriformes > Pittidae > Pitta > Pitta sordida. Next base: position 121,737 of record WEKX01005042.1, read on the forward strand.
GTCTGGTTTTCATGTATCTCTGGCTATTTGCCTTTTAGGATCTATAGTCTGGTCCAGGGAATTGTTGGATATGTTAAAAGTATGAAGGGAATAACACATCAAACCCAGCAAATGCTCTTTCTTATTTTCAGTGTTCTCTGTGCTTTGCTGGATCTGTCAGTCTCTCCTGCAGGAAACATAACTGTAACTCAGGAAGGGTTTCAATTATCTTCTTGTTTGCTGGAAATAGAAGAAACCTCAAGCTGACATGTTTCTGAAGAAGAATTCCGAGGGATGCATACTTCATACCACAGAAACCAGAAAGAAGTTTAAAAAGAAAAAAAAGAAAAATTCCTAACTAACTCCAAAGCCTTCACCGGTCCAAAAAAAAAGAAGCAGAACATTATTAGCTTTGTTAGCCATTTACTGACATCTTTCTCTCACCCGTGTCTTAAAACCCTGGTATAATGCATGCTGGGGCACCTTACTGTCATGCTAATGAGCAGTTATCAACTGTGACAGTCTTCAAATATCTCACGTTTCAGGGGCCCAAGAAAGAAAGAAAATCAGAAACACAATTTAAAAATACATATATGCACAACCTACTGCAGGAACACTTGGACCCTGGGGACTTGTGCATTGTGGATGATTATAGAGATCACAGTTTACCACCTGAATGGTCTCCCCTGGGTTTTAACAGGGGAAGTACATCTTAAAGCTGCCTTCTTTACATGAGTAACTACAGAACAGTATATAATACACTTCTTTTTCCTGCATGTTAGCGACCTTCTCCTAGCCTTCCTGAAGTTATTGTCCAGGAATAAACCTTGAGCCTAAACAGTCCTTGAGACTAACAGTCTGTTACTTCCATACTTTGGGAGCAAACAGGACAGGATGGCTTGAGACAAGCAACAATTTAATACGTACATAAGCCTTTGTAAATAATATTAATACTGGAAAGAGTTTTCAGGTTATTCAAAACTTTCAAAAAAAGCCATTGTGTAGTCTCTCGCTGTAGTGCAGTTTCTCCACCGATGCTCTAAACAGCAAAAAAAGTGCCCCTCTTCCCTCCCCACCCTGCCCTGCTTATTTGTTTCATTTTACAGGTGGTTTTTTCAGGCTGTACTGAAAGTCATAATGTGTCATATATAAATGCCAGTTGAATCCTACAGAGGTGAAGTAAATGTCAGCAGTATCACCTCTTTCCAAACAGTTCAGTAACCTGCTAAAAAACAGCTGCAGTCACCCCATCTACCAGCGCTTCCACCCAGCAGTAAGGGGTGATTGTTCCTGTTTCTGGCAAAATAGAAACATGTTGCAGATATACAAAAAGAGAAGGGTAAGGAACTGGCCTTTCTGTCTTACATCAATAAGAAGCTTAAGCCTATATACGTAGCCTCGCCCACTCAGATGAAGAGCAGCTCCAGCTGATGATGTAGGACATCATTAGTTGCTGAAACTATTCAGGCTGTTATACTGAGGCTGCTTAGGAGAAAGCAGTGCATTGGATCAGCTAGATACTGCACAGCTCTGTACCGGGAAAACTGAAGACAAGGGCATTCTTCTTAGAAGAATGGGAGATGCTACAGACCTGGGAGGGAGCACAATAACGTGCAAAGTTTTCCTGTGGTCTGAACATGGACTAAAGCATCATTTTTTGAATAATCCTGACAAAAGACCACCTTTTCAAATGTTGACGAGTGACTCTCCTGCTGATTTTTACTGTTCAGAAGTCTGCTATGGATTTTGTTGGCCATTACAACAGTTGCGCGAGTCAAGAAGTGGAAGGTGATTGAGGTGATTGAAGATTTAAGGAAAATGCATGGAGCAGATTTAACTGAACTGGAACTTCAATTAAGATAACAATTAATATGTACTGCAAATCTTATTAAATAATTATAAGTAGTAGCACTCAATAAACATAAACAGCTAAAGTTCTAACTCCCTGTCTGCTCTAAAATGTTTCCAATATCACAGTATCATGAGACATTGCACTTGAATTGTTGATTCACTAGGAAAGCGCATAATTTCTTCATTATTGAATGGCCTCAAATAGTTTTTCACATATAAATCTATCATTATATGTACTGATCTAACATGCTTCTGCTAAGACTATGACAGATGATAAGGATATTGTATCCTCTATTGCTATCCTTCCTATTTCAGACTTTCAACACCATATAAATGAAGAGTGAGGGCATATTTTTTTCCTTTTTTTGAAGTGCAAGTCACCTTCAAGCACCTGCCATCTAAGTAGGAGGAGACAGGTAATTGAAAAATGTATTCTTAGAGAAGGGCAAATTTTACTCATTTTTACTTTGTGCTGCATTAACTGAAGTACATTTAACTACTTCAACAGCGGAATTAATTATTTTATGCAAAAATGAAATCAGTATTTTAAAGTTTTTATGTAAATTCTGATGCTTCACTCTGAAGTATATGTTTCAAGTAATAACATTTCCTGTTGAATTTTTTTAATCGACTTGGGTGCCAAAGCATGAAGAAAGCTTATACAGTAGGCCCTCTTGCACTTTGCGACCCCATATTGCGGCTTCAGATTTTAGCGGCATGATTTTTTAGCGATGTAGGAGACTCGTTTTGCAACTGCGCATGCGCAACTTGCTGCTGCCACAGCGGCAGCAGCAGCCATGGTCATGGCCGCGGCCCAGGTGGCGGAACACGCGGTGGTGGGGGTGCAGGCAGAAGCGGGGGCACCACGGGCGGCGGCAGGAGCGCGGGTGATGATGTCGGGGGCCAAATATTCAATGTGGAAGTCGAGCTGGGTCCCAAATAAGACCGCGGGTGTGCGATACAGGAGACACGACTGTATTCTGACATAGAAAGGTGACAGAAGCAGGGCTTTTTTCAGGGAATGAAAGTTGCCTATACTTCTTGACCTTGCTCACACAGAGTTTTAAGCCTTTCAAATTATTCTGGCACCTCTAGGCTATAAAACTTTATAAAACTCTCCCGTTTTCCCCAACCTGTGAGCTCCCAAAGTAAACAAAATTGGTTTTTAGTTCCATAATGTCTTTAATTCCAACACTGTTTAAATTCAGAACTCTTTTCTTGGAAACAAAATGATACTACCTTCAGTTTTTAGAGACAGCTGTTAGTATTTCCAAATTAATGAAAAAAATGTACTGCAACATTTTCCATAATGGGCTGAACAATTTTGTCCACTTCTTCCTTCAATTACACCCTCAATATTACTGGAAGAGAGAGTAATAAGAAGTGTTTAAGCAATAGAGGAAACAGGGAAATAGAAGAAATAAAAGTAGATGTTGTTGCCAGAATAATAGAACCCCAAGGACAGTGACTACATTTTCCTACCTGTAGATCAGCTCACAGACTAACAGTTTCTTAATATGTGGTTAGATTTAATTAAACTTCTTTTTCTGTATCTGCCATTAATTGAGCTTTTATTTCCACTTCTGTGATTAAGGTGGATTGGGCCAATATGTTTTTGTAAGATTCTGTAGGCTTTTTAACCGAGAAATTATTTTTAATTATTCTTGCAGTTCTAATTCCTTTTAGAACCAAACTGTGGAGCTGAAACAACAGTCACAGACTGGTTGGTTTTCTGCTTCTTAGAGGAGAATGCAGCGTTGTTCAGGAAGGACTTCGAAAAATACAAGGGGAAAAAACTCTTGCTTTTTGCTTTTCTCTACTGAACTGAGTTAAGTCTCAGCATGTCGTATCTAAAGTTAAAAAAAACCACAAAAAGCTAGAATGTAAGATAACCAGCCAGCCTCTATCCACCAAATATTTACAAATATAATTATACTTAGTCAAAAGAAACAAATCGCTAAACTTTCTTAATTGCCCATAATGGCATCTCCTGCTGGATCCACAGACTCTGGCAGTGTAGATCAGATCGCTAGTTGCAGTTTATTTGATGATTTGGTTCTATTCCTCCAGTGACAGATCTGCTACCTTCTTCCTGTTTGACTACTTGCGGTAGTTGGTAAAGTGAAGACAAATTTTAGAGAAAAGTAAATATCTGAAGGTGGGAATTAACTTACAAAGTGTCTGACCAAAAGATCAATATTCACTTTACAGTCCCTGGAGAAAAACAGGAACTTACAGATGCCTAAAATAGCTGAGCTAAACTGAGACCTGGAAGTGCTGATCTGGAATACAACAACAGCCTACAGCTCAGAAGTGAAGGCTGCTGTATTACGGATCTGGGAAGATGTTTCCTGTCACAGGTGTCTGATTTATGGAAGATACTGCTATAGGGTAAGGTGGCCTCCATGTACACAGCCGATTGCTCTTCTGCTGTGTGCAACACACATACCTGAGCTGACTTGACAAGTGAGTTTAAACTTAACTCCTCCCCACCCTAGCATACTATACTAGGTGTTAAATGCTGCTTGTGAGAGCAAGTAGCTCAGCAGGGCAATGGTTTCCCTTTCCTTTGGGTTTGTGACTGGTTGCATGGGAGAACTAAGAGTAGAATAATGGTGGAGTGGCCTGGCATGATAGAGTCTCTCCATTTTCTTTCCTGTGGATCTCCTGAAGCTGCCACTTAGCAATATTTAAAAGCTACATCATAAGGGTGTTCATGGGTAAATGTAAACTCTTGGGAAGAAGGCTCCAGTTTCAGGATGTTTCAGATGCCACTCAGCAGCAAGCTTTGGGTAACAGGGAAGTGTGGAAGAACAAAGGAGACATTTTCTTTAGAGTAGATGAAAATTTACCTCAGTTACATCCCATCTGCCGGTCTTCAGCTAGAATCCTTCAGATCTTGTTAAAATAATTTAAAGAGAGTTAGGGAGGGTAATCAATTGAGTATTTCTGGTTACTCTGTATTATATGTATATAAGATGAACTAAACTAAAATAAACTGGATTCAGAGAGGCTGTTTGCATATCTAGGAAATTTTAAACTGCTTTAAACTTTTCAGAAGTGGATCTTTCCTACTAACACAAGCCAAAGACTTGGGAACTTCTGTATGTAAAATCCCAAACAAAGAATCTGAAGTATAGTCTGAAAGAAGTTATTCATGCCAGTCTTTTACATATTTTACAGGTTTATCAGCTGTACTATTTTGAGTATACCATATCTAATCTCCCTTTAAGTATTTCCTCTTCTGATATCCCAGAAGTTTCTCTTGGCAGGCTGCTCCATTGATGAATAACTATTATTTGGAGATCTGTCCTTACATCTAAGCTAAATTTGTTGTATTTTAGGTGAACATTCTCCATGGCCAACCATGAACAAGTCTCTCTCTTTCATCTTGTTTCTCTCAAAAACTTCTTAAAAGTTCCATATTTTGTTTAAACTAGATGTCCTTTCCATCTTGTTCCTTATATCTTGCAGCTTTCTTAATGTTCTTCATCTTTGTTGCTCTCTCATCTTCACAGTGAGAAGGTCAAAGGATATCCTAAGTGAGGCCTCAGCTGTCATGTGGATACATGATTTATTACCTCCCTACTCTTAAGCACAATTCTTTGAATATGTGTTCTTTATATACCAGTACTATGACTGATTTTCATTTGCATAGACACTAAGTCTAAAAATGTATTTTAACTAGTTATTTTCAATAAGATTTGGAACAAAAATAATTCACTGTGTACCGTAAGTAGTGACTGGGACAGATTGCTTTTTATTAGAAACATTTGGCTGTGCAATATGCACACATTTCTGCTTATGTGATGTAGAATGGTTTCCTTCCGTTATGGGAACTCCATGTTATGGGAACTCCATGTTATGGGAACTCCATAACAAAACTTGCTGTTGACCGGTCCTTCAGCTTTCCTATGTAACAAAGACCTGTAAATAAAGAAAAACCACATTTTTCTTTAAATACTCTAAACTCACAGAACAGAACATAAATTTCTGTCTAGCTTTTACTGTCTTTCCCTAAGTTTTGATGTTGTTAGGCACACAAGCTCAAAGAGTGTTTTTGCCTCAATGTGGACTATTTAAAACTAAGGATCAAATTAGTCCATATGTTCTACCAAGAGATAGTGTTGTTTGAGTTAAATTAATCTACTTGCTATAAATTTTAATCAATATTTTCCTCTTCGCCATGTAACTCATTTTCACATGCTCTTTGTCCAGCAGTCATATCTCCTAATTTAAGGAATGTAACTGAGGTTTCTAAGTTACGTGTGTGGTAATCCCTTTGATCGGTCACCTCTCTCAGGTGACCCACTTACCTAGAGCCTCAGAAACAGTAGTGTTCCTCTTCCAGAAACTGCAGAAAAGCTTAGGGTGGCTAGGATCCAGTTTTCAGTAATTCATCACCTTTACAGTCAGGTAAAGTGGACTCACTGGGAAAAAATGCAGTTGCCAATCTGTGAGTCCTCCAAAGTCCCAGGGGAGGTGTACCAACAAGCCATGAGTTTCATGCTGCCCTGACGGCAAACAAGGGAACATGCAGTCCTGCACTGCCTTTCTTGCCCACTCCTCCTCTGGATCACCTCTCAGGGCTCACTTAGGATTTTCTAGTTCAAATGCTTTCTTCCATCTTACATGGAGAGAAATATAAAATTATATTGAACAATAACTCTTTCATGTCCAGCATCACCCTTTTCCTACATGTAAGATCACGTTATCAATTTAACTAATCTGACAGTCATGTAGTTCAAATACTTAAGAACATTTCTACTAGCCCCATCATTAACAAAGTATGCTTAATAAGGAAGGTGTTGCAGTTAAAGACATCTTGAGAGGACTTTAAAATAAAGCTTCAAGCACAGCTGGACAGCATTAAGCATCACAGCACTTACAATCTCCAGTGTTGATGTTGACATGAAGATAATTTCTGCTATCTGGAGTTCTATGGCATTAAGAATGAAGTGTTTTCCAAATGTCCTTCTTGGTATAGGTATTCTGAATTTTTTTCTCCTCTGGACCCTAAGGAGTTTCCACAGTTCTGAAAGCCTGTTTAATTGTCTGGTTTATTTTCCAAATGCCATTTTAATCCATCTCTAATCTTCATTAATAACAACATTATAATTACTTATTTAACTCTTCCAAATACAATATTTAAACTCTTCAGGAGCAAATAGCTTTTTGCAGGATTGTGTACTAATTGCTTCATCTATTACTACATCCTTGAGTTTTAAATGTATTTAATGAAAATATAAAGCTATTGTTCAGTGCAAGCTTGTTACTGAAACCTGAAGAACACGTGGTGCAAGGGTAAAGATAGTAACTTGTTGTGTTACATAGCTTTTAATGATGTCTTTTGAGAGACTGATGAGGAAGAAAGCTCAATTCATTTCCCAAGGGTAAAAATAATACCCTTAGACATTGGCCTTTAGCTTGTTTTGACATCTTTGTTCCTGTGTAAAGGTTAAGTAATGTAGTCAAATTTTATAAGTAATGCTTTATTAAAGGAGTAACTTGCATTAAGGTTGTAAAATTGAACACCAGATCAGGAAGCAATAAAAAGTAAGAGTTATATCATAAAGTTAACTGATCCGTATAGCCAGTTTTCCCTAGATAAGGCACATGTTCAGCTGCCCATAGTATGTACAATTGTGAGTTCCTGCTTCTGAATAACTTAACCTTTTAGCTTCTTTTTTTGAGTATTTTCATTTCCAGCCTGAATGTTGAATGAACGTAGCTTCCTATATTAATTTTTATTTTATTTTTTATTAATTTTTTCTTTGCCTTTGCTGGAAGAAAAGAATAGCACGTAAAACCTCTGTACCTTACGTTAGCCGAGCATATAAGCTACAGTGTGTGCCTACATAGCTCTTGGTCCCAGGTTCATTGCTAGTGTATCCGCTGACATGGAAATCTTGTATTTTTCCCTGCGGTACCAGTGCGTATATAGTTACAGTCAGGAGACCGGTGGCTGAGAAACAACAACTTCATCTATTTCTCAGATGTGTAATTGCCATTTAGATACCTCCAGTGTATTTAAAGGTGAAGCCAAATTACTTCAGTGGACTGCTTTTGAAAGAAACGTAGCATGACAGTTTTTACTCCTCCATGAAATAGAAGCATACACAGCCCTCTCTGGAGTATCTTCTGGGAGGGGGAGGCAAAAGGATACTCCTCAGACAGCTGAGGACTAGTAAAGAGCAATTTCCAAAACTGCTCTGCTGTTAGTCTCTGGACTGGACCTTTTATCATCCCCACCCTAGTGACACAGCAGGAGAAAATAGGAAAAACAAAAGTGAGAAAACTCATGGGTCAGGATAAAGACAGTTTAATAGGTAAGTGTGGTGGGAAGCACAATAAAGTAACAAAGTCACTATCCTCCAAGGCAAACCAATGCCCAGTCAATTACCCCAGAAGACAGCCCACTTCCTCTTACTCTACCTTTGTTTTTTGTCCAATCACAGCTACTGGATTTTCTTGTGATTTTAGGTAAAGCACAAGATCTATCCCATACTTGAAATTGCTTTGTCTACTTAGCAATTTTTTTTTCACTGTAAACATGGATAAAACTTCCCTGGGATTTATCTTCCAGCCACCAATTCACACACACATACACACACACACACAATATTCTGAGTTGGAAGGGACCCACAAGGATCATCGTGTCCAACTCTTAAACAGCACCACTGCCTCCCTGGCGGGAATTGAACCCCCAGTCTCCTGCATGAGAGGTGAGAACACTCACCACTGTACTAAAGTGGATTTTTTTAATTCCAGTCTGAAAAGACATAAATAATAATTTATAATAAATTTTTTTGCAAATAAATGCAAAAAAAATTATTATAGGTATGAAATAGCCCTTCGGCAAATTTGGGTCAGCTATACTTCCAGCAATATCCACTCCCATTTTCTTGCCCACTCCCAGCCTACTCGCTGCAGTGGGGCAGAGTGGGGAAAAAGTCAACCCTGCACGTTGAGGTGGTTCAAGGACTGTTCAGTGATAGACAAACAAAAGTATGTTATCAACACAGTTTTAGTCACAAAGCCCAAACACAGCACCACACTGTCTGCTCTGAAGTAAGCTAAATCCATCCCCGTCAGACCCACTCAGCTGGGCTTCTCTAGAAGTCAGCTTGCTCAGAGAAAGCTGTACTCGAACAGCAGGGCATTTTCTTCATGGCTTTTTCAGGTTAAACTTGAATGTCTGAGCACTACCGTGTATCTGTGCAGACTGCCACAGTACCTTCCAATGCAATATTATAATTCTGTGTGTATAAATTATTTTAATGGCAGTTAAGAAATAACACTTGTGAGCAATAGTAAGATTTAGGGTCTTAGGTTTTGAAGCTAACAGATCTTTTGACATGCAAATAGAAATGCACTATGACATTGCCTATCTTTGAATAGACTTGTATGTGAAACAAAGGCGGTTAGAACTGAACCTACCTTATTTGTCAGGTACTCACTGCTGCCATTCTAGCTGAGCACGTTATGTGATTTGAGGACTGGGTAATGTACCTGAGAACAAACAATAAACTATTGAATGAATGAACTTGTTGCACCCCACAAAACAGAACATACATTGTGGAATGTCAGTGATGCACGTCTCTGAGGGAAACTGAAGATGTAAAGATGCAGATATCAAGATGAGGTATGAAATCTCGCCTGTATCAAAGTGTTGCCATTGCATGGAAGAAATTAGGACTTTGAGAATGCATTAACAGCTTCATTCTGGAAAATGTGCAGCTATAGCGCTGTGCAATGAAACTTGAGAGATCTCTGTTGCTTTATACTTAGCTGGCTAAATTGAGCCAATTTATTTAGCCACTCAGGTGTGGACAATTTCAGCCTACAAAGAACTTCAGAAGCAAACCTTGTTATTGAGTAGGAATTCAGTGAAAGGAGACTGAATTTGCAGTGTTCCACCTTGAAGCTTTAATAGGGAAAAAAAATTCAAGGCAGATATTTAGAGACTCATGACAGGATTAGGAACTAGCATTATTTTTTTATATACGTATAGGAAATACATATTATGTATGGGAAATACATTATTTACTGTACTGCTTTTGCCCATTCCGTTCAATCAAAAATTCTCAATTGAAATTTACACTAGGTTTCCATTTCTGGTACAGCAACATAAAGAGTTACAGGACTGTGTATTTTAAAAATGGACAGATATGGGAGCAGGAAAATCCATCAGTCTTTTCATAGTAATTTCAAGAGAAAATATTTCTTATAAACTCTCCTTTGAGATGAAGCAAGTATGGCTAAAAAGGTGTGCAACTGGAAATAAAGAGAAACACAGTGGTACACTGATTTATCACCAAGGTTCTGCCTGGGACTGTGGTTCTTTGCCCTGCTGAACAAAGGTCATTTGGCTTACAAATAACTGACAACTAAGCAGCAGGAATTAAACTAACCTTGATAAACCATATGTGTGAATTGTGCACTGGAAACAAGTAAATAACACACTGAAGGGGAGAATCTATTTAATGTTGAGCTTTTGCTGAGGACAACTTGGAGCACTATAGCAAAGAAAATAGCAGCATCATAAATTGTGTTCATTTCTAATCAATCTCTTAATTCCAAACTTTAACCCAACATACTTATAAAGTCTGCGCAGAGCTTTTCATATACACTCTGATGCTGAATACAAGCTCAAATCCACTAGACCTGTTCCGGGAGAAAAGGAGAGAATGGTTACAGATTGCAGGTAGATTAGTGTTATCTCGGCATTACTTGCAGCTATGTATGTATGACAGCAAAGTAAATGGGAGTAATAAGTCTAGGTTACTCTCAACTTCAAAAAGTAACTAGATTGCTTGAGGATTATATAGGGTTTTCTTAAAAAAATAAAGAACTTTGAAATAAAAAAGATCTGTCTATGATGTCTGTTACAATGATTAACTCCTGCTGATGCTTTATCAGAGACATGCTGTGAAAATACAGGTAAATGTCATTGTTTTATGTTTGAGAAATAAATGATTATTTTATTACACATGGTTTTAAAGTAAAGAGATACTCACTTACAAAGGTAGCATACACAGGTCTGGGGGAAACTTTTCATGTTTATGCCAGCCATTTAATGAAATCACAGCAAGTAAGCCATGAAATTTCATGCCTGTCTATAAAAGCCTAAACCCCACCACTAATTCACAATGTAATATTTTGGTAAAGGAATGAAGGTAAATGGGCTGTATGAGGAGGTAAAACAGGGTATGTCAGGTGTAGAATGTGACAGATAGTTGAGTTTTCAGCATGAAACAAGGGTAGGTAAAGCATATGTATGGGCATTGAAGAAATGGAAAAATCCTTAGCTGAGGCAGTGGTTTTAGATAAATGAATGCAATGTTTATTGTGGGGTCTGGGTTAGCTAACAGAAAATGTGCTAGTCTGAGGACCGTGTCAGCCATACTTGAAGTAACATCTACTTTAGCCCTAATAGCCCTTTTAAAATTCCATTGTTGCTACAGTTTTGAGAATCTGATGAATTTTAATCGGCTTGATTCATATGAAAAAGCTGATGATCATTGAGGAACTATTGAACAAGCTCACTAGTGGTAAGGGAATATGTGGCTGTGCAGTCTAGTGCAAACACTTTGTCACAGGAGCATGAACTTGGCAAGGCCAAAATCCTCTTCTTATACAGGGAAGCCACAAGTGAATTATGTATCCCAAAAGAGTTCCCTGAAGATCATTACACCAAGCCCCTGGCCACATATTCCTGATTCCCTATATACCGTACAGACAGACTATGTTAGATGTATTTATTGTGTGTCTTACAACTTTTATTGGTATTGTTTTTCATTTTTCTCAAATTCTAAGCCTAGCTCCTTCAGTATCATGAGGCTGAATGTTTATGCCTCAGGGGAAGAGGAAAATTATAACTAAAGAAGCATTGAAACCATAAGGAATGGTCATTAGGAATAGCTTTGCTGTGCAGTGTATTATTCGATGGTCTTCAAGTCATATACTAGATAGGGGCAAGAAATACTGTAGTCCACTGGATAATTACAATTTCCAGCTTTTGGAAGGTACATTGTTGTTTCTTGCGCTCCATAGGTCACCAGGAGGCAAAATTTGTGTCTCTTGTCCGTTTTGAGTTATAGACAATATATCTGGGAGACAGAATGAAAAAAAAAAGAATCTATTTTATAGTTCCATGTATTTTTTTTTTAAGAAATCAGCCCCTCATAATTTCGTCAAATATTTAAATTTTTCTCATTTTCCTCATAATTTTATTTTGGTTTCCTCCATAATTTTTATTGCCTTTTTTTTTTTTTTATTTCGTTGTGCCTGGCACTCTCTGCTAAGAAGAGAGCTTGTAGAAGTGTCATAATTAACAGGTGAATCTTGTCTGAATACAATAAAGTGATGCATGTTACGATTTTCCCTGTAGCTAATCAATTGGCTGCTGAAGTTCTTTGAGGCAAGCAAGTTGTGCCTGCAGGAAAGGGTTAGCAAGCAGTGAGCAGAGAAGATGATTAAAAATATGTTTAATACATATGTCACTGCTCTGCAGAGTACAGTCTATGCTTGTTCTAGGTAGTTCCTCTATCACTTTATTTCCCTGTTTATGTAGGGGTGTGTCTGTTAATGTATTGCAATCACACCTCTCTGAAAAAGACAGATATGTCACCAAGAGCTTAACTACTATATATTGTATAGAAAAGGAACTGGAAAAGAATAAAATAAGCTTTTCTTACACTACATCTTTCCTTTGATATCAGTAATTCAATCCTCATTTTCTAACCTTTTCACATGACACTTGATATATGGTCGCCTTCATATGAAAACTCTGATAGGGTTGGAACTATTTTAAGGCTATCAGAAGGGGTATGCAACGCACATTTTTCACGTTGTAATACCTGCACACACCTTTGTCATCTCCACTTTTCTTGGAGTAGGCTGTATTCGGTAAAAAATATCAAGTGTTTAATGTAACGCTAATAATACTTAGTACTGTTATATGTAGTTTTAAGTAATGGAATACCTTCGTAAGTGCTAAACTGCTGTAAGGAAACTGTCCTCCTGCCTGAACACCCTTCACAGCACCGCGCTCGCAAACTTAAGCCGCACGGACCCTGTGGAGTTAAATAAGTTGAGCTTACCGCCTGTTAGCCTCTTACACCAGGAATGCAATTTGTGTTTACCTATATAAGGAAACCTGTTCCACCTAAAGCAGCTCGGCAGGGCTGTGGGCTGCCTGTGAGAGGGGTGAGGGCGAGCCCCGAGCGCGGCGGGCGGGGCAGGACCAGGACGGGCCGATCGCAGCCCCCGGCGGCGGCACCGCAGCGTCGCGCCCGGCGGGGAAGGACTGTCCCCCTGCTCCTTCGGCTTCGGGAAAAGAGAAGGAAAACTACCAGGGCGGAAACATGGAGAAGCAGGTATGTCAGGCGGATCCTCGCAGCTGGAGAGTGGCGGAGTCAGGGTGTGGGGGGGCTGGGAGCGAGACTTGCTCTTCCAGCTGTTGTTCCCTGCCAGGATGGTTTGTGCGCTCCACGGGGGCTGCGGGGTAACGCGGGCGGCTCCTGCACCGCAGCGTCTGCGGGAGCAACTCCTCTTGTCTGAAATCTCATCTGCTTCTAAGTCGGATGCACCTTCGTCTTTCTGGGGAGATTCTCAAACTTTCTTATCTCTGATGGAACACAGATGTGAGCAGGGACTGGAAATAAGACGGAGATGCCTTGGTTAGCTGGCTGAAGCTCTGGAAATCCACGGTGTTATTATCCTAGTGCACCTGGAAATAGAAGTCCTAGACTTTTTTTTTTCCAGCTGAAAATATATACGTTTTGTAAAAGGTGCACTCCTTTAGCATTCCCAGGATTTTGGAGTACTTTATTTGGATGTGTGTGAATGTAGCTAGTCAGCATAGCCGGAATGTGTTTGTTGGGATACAGGGACCTCGTACAGTAATAAAGATTTTGCAGTGAGTTAAAAAATAAAACTTCAGGTACTGTTCTAGGAAATGTAAGTAAAACTTGTTCTACTACAATAGGGGTTATCCTAGTTCAAATCAAAGATACACGTTTCTTAAGAAGTATTTCCATAGTGTGATAACATTTAAAACATGCTGTGGATAAAATCCTCAAAGTCTGTGAAATTGTTCCCTGAAAATTTTAGGGTAATAAATTTGGAAACCTACTTCAGACAGACTTCTAGCTGTAAAAATACTGCTGTGCAATCCTTCAGATAGTGACTGTTAAGTAGCAGCATGTTTGTTGTGGAAGTTTATTCAAGTTTCATGGAGTTTTGGTACAGAACATAGGAATGAAAAATATTTTCAGCTCCTCTCTTTGAGTACCTCGTAAGAAAAAACGGTGCAGAGAACGGGTGGAGTGTATTTTCAGAATGATTTTGTTTTTTCTAGACATAGCAATTGATAGACATATAAATGTTTTTAACTTATTTTCATGGTTATTCATATTTGTGTGTGCACACACATGTGAATGCACTAGTTATGGGAGATGCAGCTACATCTTTCCTAGCAGTCAAAATGGGAAAGTAAAATGCATTTCTTTGCCTAAAGGTTTAGAAACTTACAATGAAGCTGATTTATTCAAATTCCCTCTTCCTGCTAAACAGTTCTAATTTTAATGAATGAATGTCTACCTGAAATTAGTAATACAGTATTACCTGATTAAAAGTAATGCAGATTAATGAACTGTCAGAATGAAAATTCACTTGTGTTCATGCAGATTGTCATACATTTCTCAAATTCATTCATTTCTATGTAAAATTTTTTTAAATTCCTGACTCTGAGTGAGATATTAATAGGACTGACACAGAATAGCCTTAGCATCAACATTGCAAAGTAGATAGCAAGTTCCTAAATACTGCTTCAGGGCTGAAGCTGATGGGTTCATTGTCATGAAGCCTCTTTGGTCTTGGTGGAAGTCACCATAAGCATGGCTGGTGGACCAGAATGGTAAACTTGTCACTCTTGTCACTCTTCCCATCTTGGTGCTTTTGTGGATAACTTTTATTTTTCTGAATTCAAAAGGAGGACATAGAAAGGACTTTTAGCAGGGGTGTTAGTAATCAAAGTGTGAATTTAAAGGGCAAGAGAGGATTCCAGGGAAACATGCTTTTAAATCAACTTTTTCGGAGTCTGCAGTAAATTGCATTGTCGCCATCAGTTTGTCTAGCTATATTGCAATCATTAATGGTCTTCTGATTTCCCAGTGCAGAGCAGGGCAGAAACCTGGTTCAAAGCCTGCACAATATATTCTGGATTGATGTGAATTAAAAGTGTCCCAGGATCTGAGCAGCCTTCTGTGTGACCATGCTATTGCAGGGCTGGTCCTGGCTGCAGCTTGCTTGCCGCTAGATGAGCGCTGTGGCTGTGACTCTTCTGGGGAGACAAGGAGTGGTGTTGGTTCTTATCCCTTTCTACAACAGTACATCCCTTGTTCCCTCCTCTGCCACCCACAGCATGTGTGCAATGATATGGCTGCAGAGCCTGCAGCATCACAGTGGGACCTGCCTAAGACCGGTGTCTGCCCTGGGATTTACATCAGCTTGATGCTATGTCTGTGATGTTGCATGAATTTATATTGGCTTGGATGCACAAAAAGCAAATTCTTTTCAGACCAGAATTGATAAGATATATCCCAGGACAATGAGAAGAATCGCAAAGTAGATGAAGCAGTTTAAAGTACACAAGGAGAGACCTTGTGTTTTATCTAAAACTAAAAGAAAATCCAGTAGCTATGCTTGGAGGACCCTTCTCTGGCCTGAGATCCTGCAAACCAGCCTCCTACCCTAGGCATGTTTAATAGGTTCACAGGATATTCCGAGTTGGAAGGGACCCACAAGGATCATCTCATCCAATTACCAAGAGAGCACCCACCCAGGGATCAAACCCACAACCTTGGAGCCGTGGGACCATGCTCCATCCATCTGAGCCTCCCATTGTCTAGACCGTGTCGCTTTGTTGCTCATCCAGTCTTTTCTTAAACACCT
This sequence comes from Pitta sordida, assembly GCA_013390025.1. Taxonomy (NCBI): domain Eukaryota; kingdom Metazoa; phylum Chordata; class Aves; order Passeriformes; family Pittidae; genus Pitta; species Pitta sordida. The sequence goes on from WEKX01005042.1 coordinate 137,526, forward strand.
TCAGGGATGGTGGTGTGCTTTATTCATGTACTAAAGAAGAAAGAGCTAACATTCATTCTGACTTGATTTAAAGATTATTTTTTCATTCGTTTTATTCTTTTCTATCAGTTTTGACAACAGAGTTGTGTCCAGGGTGCAGTAATGGTGGATTATATTGGACTGTGTATTTTGAAGTGTTGAACCCAGGTAAAGGCAATGAGCATAGTAAGCCCATGCATAAACCTATGGTACCAGGTTTAGTTGTGTAACTGAGACAAAACTGAAGGGAAACAGAAATACTTGTACTTGATAATTTTAATCCAAGTTATCAATACTATCTTTTGCCTCACTGTTCTATTACTGATGGGTTAATTCAGGAGAACTTGCTCAGTTGTCACTTTTAAGTTAAAAAGTTCTTGTATTTAGCATACTATCATGATTTTTTTTCTTTGGAAATGAAAGAACATACAAAATGTCTTCCATCTTTGTCTACATTTAGTAATAAGTGTCTTCCATGTTCGTCTACTTGAGCAGAGTAATCTGCTCATCCAAAAAACAAAGTTAGGGCACATTTCTATATATTTGCTTGACTTACATCCATCATCTCGTATTTACTTTCATTTTCTGATTTGCATATAATTTGATTTTAATTGGCAAGAGGCAGTAGGGCATGTCATGTTTTTTCCTGATATCTTTACATTTATTCAATAAAATTAAAAAACCACAACAACTAAAAACTAGCCTTTCAAAGGTGTAACTAGAGAGCTTGGAATAATAAAAGAACATGCTGTACTAGTTTCATGCTCCCTTTACGATTTTGTAAAAGGCTTTACCATTCCATTACGCTATCATTTTGTGGTGTAAGCATTTTATATGGCATGTGTGATTTCATTGCCCTTAAGTGACCTTAGTAAATTCCTTATTTCCCCTGAAGCACATGCCTAATTGAAAATTGCCATCTGCAGTTGAAGAGCTCTAAGCAAAAGCTGTAAGAGTAACTTAAGATGGAGATGGGTGTCCAAAGAGCAAGGCAAGATCAAGTCTTCTGTATCATTCACTGTATTGCATGAGGTGAAATCTTTGCTTTGAAGATGAATGATAAGAAATTATACAAAGGGCATCTTTATCTGTCTGCCCAGTTCATCTGCCTAATGCTGTTATCCAGAGGTCACGTGACCAACAAGAAGTGTTTGCTACTTAACTCTTCTTAACCTTTTTCAAAACTTGTCCCTCTTCTTTTAGCCTTGGGTAAATGTATTTGGAGTTTAAAGTTAAAAATATAATTCCAAATCTGAGTCTTTGTAGTTCAGCAGCTGTCCTCATACCAGAGTGCCTCGCTTGGCTCTGCTGTGACAGTGTCTTTGAGGATATAGTTATGATGATTGCAGTCTGCCACCACAACCTGAAAATGAGATGATGTGCTCCCCATGAGAAGCCTCTAGCCTAGCATTGCATTACAGCTCCTGTGAGTGTTTGTGCTTAAGAGTCATGAAAATGAAGGAGGCACAGGCTGGACAGTGTGAAGCTGAGGAATGGCTTAAGAAGGCATTTTCTCAGATGAGAGGACATTAAAATGTGCTGTGTATTAGAAAAAGAAGTCTGTATATTTGTTCAGTATTGTGTAATGTAATTGTCTAGGACAGGAAAAATGCAAGTATTTTAATTAAAAAGGGTTGAGTAATGTAAAACATGAAAAGTCTGTGATGAAGATGTGAAGCTGCAATTTTCTCCTGTCATCTTGTGTGTTTATTCAGTCTGAAAAGTCCGGGAAACTACTGGGTTGAAAATCAAGCCTCCTCAAATTCTCTAGTCCTGTGTTGTCTTGAAAGTATTCTTATTTATGAAAGCTGTTCCTTTGAATCTGTTTGTTTCTCTGTTAAATAGTTTTGAAACACATCTTGGAATTACCAGGGTTAGGGTTTTGGAATACATACTATGTACTTTGAAACTCATATGGGGAAGGTATTGAAAATATGCAACATGTGTTAGGGTCTGAGTTTACCAGCTGCTTAAAATGTATTTCTCTGCTATTTTGATGGGGTTTTCCCCTTTCATTAAAAAATATTAACATTAAATCTAATTTTTGCTGATGTAGCAAGTAATTAAGAGAACACAAGCATTTCTTGGCAGATTTTGTGTGATTCCATATTTTAATATTTTTTCATGTTAAATATATTACATGTTCAATAAGGTATTTAGGAACATACTTGAGGTTGGAGGTCTGTACATAAGCAAATACATGCTACCTAATATATCTATATATCTGTGATTGTAGCATATATTCCATTTCATATGTACCTAAAATCTCTGCTGAGGTTTTTAGTAAAAAGTTCTCATATGATGGTGTGTACAGAGGCTGGAACAAGTGGTATGTGTTTGCTTTTGGGTAAATCGGTTAATTCTCATAGGATTTTCTCTGAACTTGAGATCTTCCATTTACAGGTTTTTGTGAAACTCCTTTGAGGGGTGGATGTTAAGGTGCACTTCTCTTCTCTTTGGTAATTTCACTCAGTGGTAATTTTTTTTATTGTTCCCCTGGATGTTGGATTTAAGAGGATGGCTTGTTAAAAAAGGCAGTTGCTTTTGTGAAGTATCATTATACTGAGTTCAGCTTCATTTGGCATTTCATGATGTTCACATTCATTGGTATGAGCGAAATGCCATTTTTGCTACCTCGTGCATGGTTCCAGTCATTCCAATAGGCTGAGAGCACTCTTGTTGGTAATGCACTGGATTGCAGAGTGCTTAGGGTATCAGTTTGAAAGTGTCATAACTTGTCTGTCGTGCTGCTCCAGTGATGCATGTGCTCCTGCTGCTGAGTTTCTAATGCTTTTGTTTTGTAGCAGCATTGCTTGGAAAATTCCATATAAAACCTCAGACGGTGCCTCCTGAGGTGGGTTTTTTGGGGCACATTTAATTTCACTATGTATGAAACAACATTAACAATTGTGCTATGTTAATTCTGTGAAATAAGCTGCTGTTTTGTGATATCTTTTATTAGTTTTCTCGTTCATGAGAAATTCCACCCAATTTTAGATGAGGAGTTTAAGCATTAGCAGTTAATTAGGGATTCTTACCTTAAGTATGGCAATATATACCCAGAGTAGTTTGGGGTATCCTATTGGTTCTGAGGGTATCCAAGGTAGGTAGCTATGCTTAACACTCCAGTGGGCAATTCTGGCTATGCTGCATTTTGCCTTTGATATGTTGCCATGCCACCACTATTAACACAGAGCTTAGACTGCAAACATCTGTTTGCTTTTATTGCACATGTGTTGCTTGAGATGTTCAGTTTTATGTGATGTGAATCACTGGACTCAACTAGCATGTATGAGTTGTTTAACAAATAAAACTTCAATTGTGTCAGTAAAATGTGTGTCCTGCAGAACGACATTTATGACATATACAGGAGAGAAAACTGACAAGTTCATGTCTGGACTTGCCAATATTCCATGTTTTAATAAGTTTCTAATGGTTTGGAGGGAGTCGTGTAAATTTCTGTACAGAAAGATTGCATGCATCCATATATAGACAAAGATGATGGGCACAGAGAAATGTACTTGATGCTAGAAAACAATGATGAAATATCTATAATCTTCTATCTCACCGTAATTGTGGCATGAATGGAAACTTGTAAGGAAAAATAGGCATTTTGACATCACTATATGTGCTCTACAGTGCTTTTAAATGGAAAGGGTAGCTGCATTTTCAAATAAGTTCAGCTGTTGATCTCAGGAATTTTTCAGCAATGTCCCATAGGTATGTTGCTGTTTTAGAGGTGTCTTAATTCTAGTGTGTACCATTTCGCATTACTGGAATGTACAATGAGATTATTTTGGTTTAGATTAATGAAAGTGAGTGAAATGATTTACAGTTGTTTAGCTTGCATTTTAATTTTGGAGGTTAAGCTAATGTGCCTTGAAGGTTTTAATTCTTATGTTTCCGTTCCATGAGGAGTCCAATTTGAGCACAAGGAGAAAATGGAAGATTACAGTTGAACAGAATCATCAGCTGAAAGGCCTTTATTCACCCACAGACATTTTAAAGTTTCGGCGTATGCAGAATTGCTATAATATAATTAAAACAAAAAGCTCTCTAGAAAGGGCTTGCAAAACCAAAAAGCTAAATTGATGGAGTCAGTATAATCTGCCAAGTTTCCAGTACATCACCCAGGCTGAGGGAGCTAGAACTAAATTTGAAAGTTATTTCACTAACTGGCAAATGGGTCTGAAATCAAGAAGATATAATACAGTCAAAAGAAGCATGAGTTGCTACAGCCAGAGAAGAAAGTATTATTTATAGAAGATGGGGAACAATTCAGTCAGCAGGAGTATCTGTGGGCTACTGTGAATCAGAAAGCGAATGCAAGTTGCTGATGAGACAAAATGTTGAAATGTGAAAGCCATTCTGGGAGTCATTACTGAAGGTAGTATAAACAAGAGCATGGGAGGCAATTATTTTGTCCTTTCCCATTGTGATAAACCCCATCCTGAATTGTTCATCTAGTTTTATACGTGATACTTAAAAAAATACATGAAGAAATTGGAGAGAGTAATGGAAAGCAAACAAAAAATCGTACCAAGAAAATGTGACATAGCTTGCAGGAACTGAGTCTGTTTTATTGAAAACCTGGATTCCCAATGTGTCCTGTACAAGTCTCTAATGAACTAATATTCTATCCATCTGCTTTCACGCACAGGACGAAGGAGGAGGCAGAGCGCTTCCTGCTGCCCACTGCTGCTTTGATACGAAAACTAAAGGTGAACACTCCCAGTTGAAGCAGCCATCCCCAAATCTGCCAACTCACTGGGTGTACTGTCAAAGTGTTACTTGCATGAATTCAGGTTGCTGAACTGCTGTCTCAAAGAGAATATAGTGGCCGGTAATATACAGACGTGGCTATTTTAGGAAGAACTCTACAACTACAATGGCCTTTAGGTAATGGAATTGGTTACCCAAAGAAGCTGCCAGGTCAGCCTTTGGAATCTTTTCACAGACTGACCAAATATCTGTTGTGGGGGATCTAGGTGTGGTTGATCATCTCTATGAGTAGGGAAGGACTCCACAAAGACCTTTGCAGACTTGCAGGCGAAATCATAAGAAAAAGTTATAATAATGCATCCCTAGCATGGAATTTGGAAACACTTTCCCACTTTCAGACCCCAGAAGGTCTCATGGTCATGTCCCAACGCCACAGCAGTGTTTATGCTGGGCCTGCATTTGCCCTTTATGTCCACTTTATGCCTCCAATACCCATACTCTACCTGAGTGCTAGTAGACCAGCTGAGAGAAACTCTGGTGTCTCACAGATTGCCCTGCTCTGTAGGGAAGAACAGGCTGTCTCAGACTACTATTATGTCCGCAGTCTATGAGGATGTGGGTGCCCAGTGCTCCCTCTTCACTGATTCCAATACCATAGACTCATTGCTTTGGAATTTGGGAACTTCGAATGACTACTTTACTTGAGCTTCTACCCAGTTATTAGTCTCAAGAGTTATTGCAAAGACTCCCATTTTAACATTAGTATTTAGTAACAACAGAAGTAACATAAATTAATGCAAGACTTAATAAAATCATTGCAAAAGTATAGATAGCTACATCGGTGAAGTCACTGTCATTTACCCTCCAAAATACACTCCTTTTTCATTTAATATATAGATAATGTGATGTAGCCATAAAAACTGGAACAGCACCATCTCTGTAGATGTAAAGCAAGCAAGAATGTACTGCAAATAAACATGGGGATTTTGTTAGTGAAGGAGGGGAGGCTGTTCTGAGCACTGAACTGAAGTAGAAGAGAGATTGGATGGTTACATGACAAGGTTCTCCTTGGAGAACAAATTGCAGTGGCTGGTTTGCTGTGTACAATGTATTAATTTGTTGCCCACAGCACATCAATAACGCATCTCCCATGTTTGTGTAGCAGTGCTGAATCATTGATTACTGTCGATCGATGCTGTACACCACAGTGCTATATCCATTAAGCTCACTAAGAGAATGCATGGTGTAGCATTTGGAGGTCCCGAATTAAAAGCAATGATCCAAGAAAAGTAGAGTGCAAAAATAGAAAAGGAACAACAGGGAAATGAAAGTGAGATTTAATTTCTTGATACTTCCCGTAACCTCATTCTCATGACTCAGCATTCCAAGGTCAGTTGTTTCGTGAGATCATGATTTGTGAGGTTTGTTTACAGAATGAATTCCTAAATGATGGTTAAATTAATTGTTAGTGTTGAGGTTATAAAATGGCAAACACTGAACTTCTGACCTTCCAAAAATTAGAAAATTAGCTCATATAGTAATCTTAAAAAACATGAGAATATTTTCATTAGCAGTAAGCCTTTTTAATCTCTCAAGCATTAGCTTGAACCAGTCTATCACTTCACTCCTCTTTGAATATGTTACTCTAAAGGGAAGGAAAGTGCAAAGGTGTCACAGCAGAGATGCATTCACAGAACAAACCGCTTTCTACCACACTGTTCCAAGTCATCTCTCAGTGGCGGATGCTGAATCTGCTCCCTTTTTTGCAAAGCTGGCGTAGTTCCTCAGAACTGCTTTTTGGACCACTATTTAGCCAAAGTGGCAAGACAGCCACTGTGAATTTCACAGCTTCCTGGGCAAAGATTTTGGTTGGCTGGAGACTCCATCTTGCAAAAGGGATGTCTTAATGCATTCTGCTCATTCCTGTTGTAAAGTTACTGCCTTCCACAGTGGTTTCTGCCTTAATTAAATCCTTATTCTGAGCATACAGGAAAGGAAAATTGTCTCCGGCAGACAATGTGAAACTGTTGGAAAATACTTGGTCTGTGATGGCAGTCATTAATATAACTTTTAATTACTGTATTTTTGGGACAGAAGTAGTATATTATTTCCTATTCATAGGCAACATTAGTATCTGACTCCCATTCCTGAGGTTTAGAAGTTCTGCGTCTAAAAATATTTTGCAAAAATTAAATTGAACCAGGCCACTAAAATATTCAGTAATACATATGTATTTTTCATGTACTAAGAGGTTCTCTGTAGTCTATAGCCATATGTCTATTCTACTCCAGCTTTTGACATTTTGCCTAGAGAAGAATACTCTTTAAAATGTTTAGACAAACTAAAGCTAAACCTTATTTGAAAGATGAAATTTTTGAGCAAGGTTCAATATTTCTCCTCCATCCGGATTATCAGTGGGTTTTTTGTGGTTTTATATTCTGAAGATAGATGTCAAAGTAAAAGTCTCATGAAACACATGACAAAAATTTCTAGTCCAGTAATCTGCAAATATGGAACCAATATTCAACAAAAAATATCCTGTACTCTCAAAAGAGCTGCATCACAGTATTTTTTTCTCCACTGAGATAATTTAACACTATTCTTGATAGCAAGATGTGTGTTACGAATTAGGTTTTGCTCAACATCCAGAGGGCCAAAGGGCCCTTCAGGGGGACCTTGACAGGCTGGAGAGATGGGCAGATTCTAATGGTATAAGATTTAACAAGTTCAAATGCCGGGTTCTTCACTTTGGACATAACAACCCCATGCATCGCTATTGACTGGGGAATGAGTAGCTGGAGAGTGGTGATATGGAGAGGGATTTGGGAGTAATGGTTGACAGAAAACTCAGTATGAGCCAGCAGTGTGCCCAGGTGGCTAAGAAGGCCAATGGCATCCTGGCCTGTGTTAGGAACAGTGTGGTCAGTTGGACTAGGAAAGTTATCCTTCCCCTGTGCTCGGCGCTGGTCAGACCACATCTTGAGTACTGTGTGCAGTTCTCGTCTCCCCAGTTTAAGAAGGATGTTGATCTGTGTGAGAGGGTCCAGA
>WEKX01005042.1:145487-156578 GCA_013390025.1 Pitta sordida
ACATGGTCTAATTTGTGGGAAGCTTGGATGGATGGAGCGTGGTGCCCATGGTCCCACGCTTGTGGGCCTGATCCCTGGGTGGGCATTTGCTTGGAAGTTGGACTAGATGATCCTGTGGGACCCTTCCAACTCAGAATAACCTGTGAACCTGTGAACTGGCAGCTTCTTATACAATGCTGTTAAGTTCCTGGAGCTAGTTCAAATGGCTTTTAGTCTGAGGGCCCTCAGCCATGTGAACTACCAGCTTTACTCTTTTGGTGTACCAATCAAAAGTTACAGGGTTAGTAAAAGGGCACCAATGTCTCTTTTGAGACTTTCCTTTTGAATAGGATGACAAAGGGTGTTTTCTCACGTCTTCATCAGCCTGTCTCCTTGTTGGGGGCCTGAAACTTTGTCCTTACTTTTGCAGACATCGTTTTTGCTCAGGCTATTATTGCTTTTTTTTTTTTTTGCAAACCTGATCAGTCTTTGCTGAAGGCCTGTGTATTGGGTAAACTTGACGTCTGGCTAAGTAAGGTTTGCAGCCTGTTAGGAACAAAATTCCTTGAATCTAACAGTTTTACCTATTGTTTTGTAACTGTGTGCATGTACGCTCATGCTGAGAACTTGTAAGTCACTCCCACTGTACTGGAGTGCTGTGGCCTGCAGTAAGCATGCCTGTACCAGCTACATAAGCTAACTGCCATGAATTTATGTCATTGTCCAGTTTAAGGCATTCAAGGGCTTACTCTCTCTGAATTAAGTGATGCAAAATCTCACACACAGTTTCAGTGTTCAAACAATTTAAAAGGGTTAATGAAAGAATAGAAGATTTGCATTTAGTTTGATAAAGCACTGAAGCATCATTCGCATGGGAAACGGGGGAAATGGAAATAGAATCAAATTTATTGTAAGTATTGCTATGTTAGGTCATGTGGACCAGAACAGGGATCTAAGGCCCTGAACCTGCAAATGCTTACACACTTTCGTAACTTTACTGCATAGTGTAGTCCTGTGTAGACTAATAGGTCTTCTCATGGCAGTAAAACTAATCATGTAAAAAAGTATTCTTAGAAATGAAGCCTCATGTTTGATTCTCAAAACATCAGGAAACCAGTGAAGGCTTTTGCACAATGGCTTAACAGACTGTACTGGCAGCTAGATGATTTTTTTTCATCTGAATTTTGAACAGATGGCAAGATTTACAAGTTACACCTTTTAAACTGAAAATATCAGTTATGCATCCCTCTAAGTGTAACATTGAGTGAAGTATCGCTGCAAGGATGCAGAAAGAGTAGAGTATGAAGTATTTTACAGACGTTACCTTTCCCTTTTGCTCTTCCCACAGTTCTGATATTGGCCCAAAAATGTTTCGAAAATGTTAAAAGTTGTTCCCCTCCCTTTAACTATCACAATTTGCTAACCAGCATTTTCATGCTAGATCTGAAGTGGAATGTTGTAAATTCATATGCTTTAAGTCTGTAAAAATCTGGTCGCTGTCCAGGAGCCCATTTTTATACAGCCTGGATCATTTTCAGACAAACAGGACCTGTACTAGGTTGAAAAATTGTAGACAACTGATGCATTCTTTAGAATAACTACAAGTTGGCTCGCTGCCCCTTCTAGGAGTCTGTTAAGACTCCCCCACTGGGTGCCTAGGAATATGTTTTTTGAAACAGGAATTGTGAGTCCCAACAAAGTAACAAGTTTAAAAGTAAGCTTTCTAGTGGCAGTCTGAGAATTTCTTTGTAATTTACCAGCCTTCTAAGTAAGATGAGTAAGGGCTCTTTGTATTTCTAGTTAAACATATGTTATCTCAGGGAATAAATATTTTTATGATTTACAAAAGGCAAATGTGTCATAGGAGGTTTTTCCTCTTTAGTGGTAGACTAACTTCCCAAATCTATGATGTCATTCTCAGCAGATTTTTGTTACTTGATATGTGTGAATTATTTCCATCAAAGCCTTCCCCAGAAATGTTCTCCTGTCGGTAGCAACTCTTGTGTGCCTATCTGGGGGAAACCTTACTTCATCTCCTTGCAAGGAATTGTTTACATGCATTATTTCCCTGCTCCATCATAATTTTTGTCCTCTGATTTTAAACCCAGAACTTCTGGATCTTCATTAATGTCTGGCCTTTTAACCTGATGGGATCACCTCTAATTCCTTCCATTATAATGGTATCTGTTTCTCACAATAGCTGGGGCAGTTGTATATGAAATATTTTAAATAGCTTCATGATTGGATCCAGCTAGGATTTCTCATTGAACGAGAAAACTACCAGTGCTGGTGGGTGGTAGAATGGGCAACAGAGAGCTGGATGTGATCTTTTTATTTTCTAAGGTAAACAGGTATATCTCCCTCAGCTGTGGGTGAGAATGAATATTCCTAGGCAAGGGTCTTCTACAGAATAAAAGACTGCGTGACAACTGCTTTCCCCCTGACCAGTTAGCAGTTCCAGATTATCTCCCGTTAATATGTCATTTTGGACTTTAGATAGGGAATTTGGCTGGTCTCCTAAAAATATCTGCTTCTCCATAAAGTCAGTTAGACAGCAATCCTAGAAATGTTAGCAGAGACTGAAAATCCTCCATGTGTTAGTGATGTTGAATAGGAGTAACTGGCTAGAAAGTGTGCCATATTTAAGCTCAGGTAATTTTTTTTAATTGCAAACTTACTTCAGGTGAATTGTGTGAGTAAATGTTTAATTTTATCCTGAGGTTGAGAGGGAAAAGTTTGGAGTCTGATTCTGCAATGTCACAAAATTGCATCCCAAATGTGCAGGCATATGATAAGTTTTTCACTGCTAAGAAATGTTGTCTCAGACTAAATCCTCTTTGAGTTCCTACTGATACGTATATGGCTCTAGAAAAATAGATACAAAACCTCAAGTTACTTTTAAAACTTTTGTGAAAATGGTGTAGCCAAACTGAACTCTTGCAGAGGTGGTTAGGTGTTTTTGTCCCTCTGATTTTGTAGAGAAAGCTATAGTTTACTGTCAAAAAAGCTGAGAAACATAACAGACCAGCTGCTTGCCAGTGTTTGTCATGCTTTTGTTCCTTTCTGTGTGAATATAGCCTGGGTTTGATGGCAGTAATTATATCATTGTACTGGGCCTGGCTAGATGTTGTGGTTTGACCCTGGCTGGATGCCAGAGATTCACCCGCAATCTCTCTCACTGCATTTCCCACCCCCGCACCCCGCCCCGCCCCAAACAGGAAGAGGGAGGAAAAGGAAAAAAACCTGAAGGGTTATTAGAAACTATTAGAAATCTTTACTGTCACAGGCAAAAACAGGCTCCAAGATGGGGAATGTAAAGGATTATTTCCAACATGATCAGAGCTTAACGTGAGAAGTATCATCTTAAAGGCAACCTTCTTCCCCACCTCTCCTTCTTCTTACAACATTCCGTTTTTCCTCTAGGAGACAAAGGGGGAGCAAGAGTAGGGGAAAGCCAGGCAGTTGGTGTTTCTGCTGGTTCAGGGTAGGAAGCCATTTCCCTGCCTTTCACAGGGTCCCCCCCCCCGGAGAGAAAGTCTTTCATGACCCTTTCCAGCGTGAGTCCGATTGCAAGGGGCAACAGCTCTTCTGTACTGTGCTGCCCAGGAGTCACTCTACAGAGTGCATTCACAGAATCACAGAATCAGTAAGGTTGGAAAACACCAGAGATCATCAAGTCCAACCTAACACCTACTACCTAACCTAGCTAAACCTGTTACCTAACCTGTTGCCATCCTGCTACCAACACACCATCATACCTATAACACACTACCCTAATATCTAGGTCATGCCACCAAGTACATCATCCAACCTTTTCTTAAACACCTCTAGAGATGGTGACTCCACCACCTCCTTGGGCAGCCCATTCCACTGAGAGATCACCCTCTCTGTGAAGAAGTTCCTTCTACTGTCCAGTCTAAATCTCCCCTGATGCAATTGAAGACTGTGACCTCTTGTCTTTTAAGTCCTTTAAGCACTGGCTGTGCAGCTTCATTCATGGGCTCCATCCCAAAGCACACAGACCCTACCAGGTGTAGTTCAGCCACACGGTGTGGACTCCTCTCCATGGGCCACTCTGCTCCAAATGTGGGCTCCAACATGTCTGCAGCCTTCCTCCAGCATCTTCCAGCTTCAGCGTGGACTCCCTCTCCACAGCCACAGGTGGATTTCTGCATTCCTGTGTTCTCTATTCCATGGGCTGCAGAGAGACAGTCTGCTTCACCATGGTCCATTCCATGAGCTGCAGAGTAATGCCTGTAACACCTACCTCCCCACCCTTCAGCCCTGGCCTTGGTGCCTGCATTGCTGTTACAACCTCTCACGGCTCCTCTCTGGCCATCTTCTTGCTATTACTACTTTTTTTTTTCCCCCTTTCTTAAATATGTTATCATAGAGGTGCCTCTATCTCTCCTGATTGGCTTGGCCTTGGCCAGCAGCAGGCCCAGCCAGGAGCTGGCTGGCATTACTCTGCTCGCTAGGACGGAGACTTTCAGCAACTTCTTGAAGAAAAGCCTCCTCCATAGCCCTCCCCACTGCCAGGAAAAACATGGCCACAGCAAACCCAGGACACTCTACCCCTTGCCTCTGTGAATAAAGTACATTTTTTTTGTCATAACAGCTCATATGGTGCTGTTTCAGAATTTTGACTGAAATAGAACTGACTAACACCCATGAGTTCAATCCCTGGGTGGGCGTTCACTTGGGAGTTGGACTAGATGATCCTTGTGGGTCCCTTACAACTCGGAATATCCTGTGAGCCTATAATACTCTACCTTTTGCCAAACAGTGTTTGTACAGCATCAGGATCTTCTGTTTCTCACTCTGACACCCCAGCAAATAGATTCAGGGTGGGGGGACACGACCAGGCAGATGACCTGAATTAACCAAAGAGATTTCATGCTATATAAAGTCATGCCTAGCAATAACAGAGAAAATAGAGAGCTATAGGGACCTAGCCATCTCTAGTTAGGAACTGTCTGGGCATCTACCTACCTATAGTAGGTGATGAGTGATTGCTTTTGCATTGCTTGTTTTCTCACCTCTGCCCCTCCCTCTTCCTCCTCTTCCCCTTCTTCCACTTATTCAATTATTTATTTTTGTTTGTTTTATGTTGACTCTCAGGTTTTCCTTGGTTTGTTTTTTTATTTTTCCTTTATTTTCCCCCCATCCCAGTGTGGGTGATGAGGGAAGAGTGAATGAGTGACTGTGTGCCCACTGCTGTTAACCCACAGCAGCCATGCTTTGCAATATTGAGCTAGTCATCCTCAGAAGATTCTAGCAGCATCCTTGTTTTGATGCATCCAAATCTTCTGATTTTCACTCTTGGGGAAAAAGAAAAAGGAAAAAAATGTGTGTATGTGAATATGCAGGTTTGTATGTGCCCCAGTGAATGAGGGAAACCAGCTGCTGAGGTAGAGCCTAGATGTAGAGCCCAGACTTTTAGTATTAGCAGGTCTTTTCTATTCATGAGCATTTTGACGACTATCTCCAACAATAGACAAAACACCTTTAGAGGCTTATTTTAAACTTAAAATGACTCTTGTATTCGTAAAACTAGCTTTGGATTCCTTTAAGTCTAAAGCCACCTCACAAGTAGGCTGTCTTCCATATAAGTATTTTCATATTTTTCCTTCCTCCCTTTTATTTGTTACCTTTTTCTTTTTTTTTTAAGTAGATGTATCTTGGTTATGTCTATATTCATTAAGTGACATCATTTTGCTTTCTTAAATTGAAGCAGTTTCTATGGGTGAGTACTAGATAAGGAGATTCAGGAGAATATTTGGTGCTGGGTAGGCATCTTTAGTTTTAGCCTTTTTGCAGTGTAGTTGTAAGAAAGGCAAAAAGAAGACTCTGAAACCTTGTTCTTAAGAGTTGCAACATCAGCTGTCTTTCGAGCGCACTCTCTGAGCACTATCGAGTCAATGGGGTTTTTTAAAGCATGAAAACCAAAGCTGACAATTTTTTCCATGGTTTATAGAGCTGTAGAGAAAAAATATGCTTTGAATTATATTTTAATAAGATCTTTGAATAAATAAATAGGCGTGTGACTTGGCCTTCAGTTCAACTGGGTACAAAGAGAAGCTATGCATGTACAACAAAATACAGAATTTGACCTTTTACTTAATGAGGGAAACAAACAAAATTTTTGTGCTTTTTTGGTCTTCTATGAGTTCTGTATAATAATCATAACAGGAAGTACTTTGTTTCCATAGGCTGTGAGGATGACCATCAAAAATAAAATGTGACTGAATCAAGAGGAAAGTCCTTATTAGCTTTATAAATGCTATTGCAAACTTTGTTATTGAAGTAACCCCTCAAACTGCAGAAATGGAGAATTTGACTTAAATACTAAAAAGAGAAACATAATAAGGAGTAAAAAAAAGAATTTCTGGCAGAAAGTAAAATCAGAATAACTTTTTTTAAATACTTTTCTTTCCACCCTGCATATTAGGCAAGCACAATGTAGGAATGTTCCTTGCAGTGTTTCAGCAGGAAATATGTAGCTTTACTTGTATAAAATGACAGTGTTCAGGGTAAATGTATTGAATTGCTCCATTAATAGAAAGGAGATGGTATTACAGTAGTTTTCCTTGGGCACTGAGTTTCACAGGTGCTGTAATCATAGTGAGCTACAATGATAGTACTCTAAATGCAAAAATAACAATTTGCAATTAGATGCATTTTTGTGTGAAGTGTGATAAATCAAGAGGTGGAATTTGTCAGACATCAATTCCTTAACAGCAAGAATGTTTATCTAAAACATAAAACCCCCACAGCTGAAATCACTAGTTTCTCATGTTTTTGCTCAGTTTATGAGAGAAATATTAAAAACATAGTTCTGAGAAGGAAGCTTTTGATTTCTTTTTGCAATCATTAGAAAACATTTTTTAGGTCGTCATATTTTTTTGTACCTTCATCTGTGTGTTTTCTGAAAACTGTTAGCCTGTCAGGGAATGACACTATATTGGTGCTACCTGTCATTTACTGCCTGATTTGGGAAGGGTAGAGTTGAGAGATAGTTAAGGGAGCTCTTGCAAAAAGTTCTGTACACCTGACAGTTTTGGTCAGTGAGAAGTGGGGATTTTTGAGAAAGGATGCTGGCATTAAATACAGCATACTGACTGGGTGGGTATCACTCACTGCATTTTCTTTGATAATGCTGAAAAATGTGTTGTTGAGAAACATGTAGCTGAGAAGCTGTAACTACAGTGATGAAAAGGTTACCTTACCCATGGCCTAATACATATTGGAAATCACAGTTTTCCTGGCAATCACACTTTATTTGTAAATTAATATTTTTCAAGTCTTAACTTATTTACTAAAGGGAGAGGTGTTTGTCTTCAAATCCAGAAGTTAAATACCAAACAATGCATGTACAAAGTGTACATGTATTGGGAATGACTATCCAGCTTCCCTTGAAAAGTGATGTCCAGCCTTAAGGAGATGCAGTGGCATCATAACAAATGGAGGAGCTGCAGCCAGTCTGTGTCAAACACAAGTCTGAACTGCTCAAGCACTGAACCTGCTGGAGCCTGTCATCTTAGCACCTCTTCTGGGCTAAGAGATCTTCTTTTTGGCTTTCTATGTGGTATTTACCTATTGGGGTGTTGAACATGACCACTGGAATAACAAGAGAGTTCATAAACACATAGGAGGCACACTGAGTAGTAATAGCAATGTTTTATGTTTTACAGTACTAATGTTCTTCAGAAATAGCCCCGTTTTTGTCATGTATAGGCTAAAAAGTTCACCTTTCTTCTTTATTTTTTCTCCTTTTTTTTTAAACTGAACTCCCACTGAAAAATGATTGATTAAACTGACATGGAAATTCTCCTTATGTGATGCCAGGAGTCGGGAAGGAGAGTTCAGGTTCCACTAAATACAGGGCTCCAGGATTATTTGCCCTTAGGACTGTGAGGTATGGGACCAGCCCCAAGGTCCATAGGTGAATTCAGATGTGTGAGACCCCAGGAATAAGTAGCTTGTTTCCCTGGGTGATAGCCCCAGACACCTGGCTGTAGGAGGGGTTGACCTCAGGACAAGGTTTACTACCCTATATGTTCCTGTTGCCTGAAAGTGGATTGGTTTACTGGAATGCAATAAAAATGCTTGAACATAGAATGTAGGTGAAGAAACATGGTTAATATGTGAAGTGTTAACTAGAGTCAAGAAACAAATGTCTGTGATAGGTGCAGGAGTCTCCTGCCAGTGTCTGCAATGGAAATCAAGTTTCCATTCAGTGTGGTTCTGAGTGACAGACAGGACACGGAATTAAACAAACAGTAACTATTATCTTCCTTCTGAAGCACCTCCAAAGTGAATAAAAACCCTGGTCATTTAGAGACCATCAATTAAGCTAAGAAGTATTTAGAGCAGGTGTAGGAGAGATAATGAACAGAAAGCAAACTGTATAGTCTTATGCGTTTGTAACAGTTTGGGTTTTTGATATTGTGTTTACTGGGAAGAGTATTGACTTGATAGTTGAAGCCTGTGATTCCTTTATAAATAGTTCTCAGTTTTATAAACATGGTGCAAATATCAAGAGGAAAGGACCAAATGACAGGAACTTTAATGCTTGGATGTGTTTTATTTATGACTGCAGTAATATTGAAAAAACATTTGAACTTATGGATAGAGGTTATCCATATTCTTGTTAACCTCCAATTTATTAAGATAGTTATGCAACCTTTCATATCCTGAACCCCCCGAACATTAAGATGGTTATGCAACCTTTCATACCCTGAACTAGACACCTAGTGGTGCCTAGAGGGATTGCTTTGTATGGATGTGGTTCCTGGGAACTTGAAAAACCATTTCAGATAAAGGGTAAGAGAAAAAGAAACATGAATTATCTTCATTTTACAGAGGAGAATCTGAGCAATAGAGGAGCAAGGGACAAAGACTTTACAAAAAGGTTCAAAGTTTCAACAAAAAGAAAATTTAATTGACTTCTCATGAAAGAATTGTGCAGATGAAACAAGAAGCTGAACCCTCATCTCCCAGTAGTAATTGAGGATAAAAGTGGATCAATGGAACTTTTTCATCTTTAATCTTGGAAAAGTCTCTTATGTCCCTTCCTAAAATAGGTAATACAGCATGAATTCCGTCTCCTTATTTTATTTTTTAACACTCCTTTTCCTTTATTCTTTCAAAATTTATCTTAGTATTCTGCACTTTTGTGCTCTCTGCAGTTTGGTTTCTCACTGAAATTTAATGCAGCTTACAATTAGTTTCTCAGCTTCTTTGCTTTTGCCCCTGGAAAGGCAGATTTACTATTCAGGCCTAAGGGTGGTAAAAGGAAATACTTTGGGTGTTAACCAAACCACAGCCCTGGTTTACTGAATCACCTAGAGAAAACCACTTGATCCTTCTGGCCAGCTTAGTTATTAAACAAGTATGTAACAGGAATGAGTCTTCACTGATCACTAGATCCTCTATCCAAGCTGACCATCCCTTGATAAATATATTACCATGTTAAAACTAACTGCAACTAACAGAGGTAAAGCAACTTCATAAGCAGTGAGCTTTTGAGCTGCAATGGGACGTGGAGGATGTCTGTGTTTCATGAGGAAAACACTGATGTTGGGGAGTGCTCTGCACACCTGTGGTGGTGCAAAGCAGAGTTCTGGTGGTACATTTGAGGTAGCATGTGGCACAGGGATGCCAGGGCATTGTGGTGTAAGGTAATGCAGAGGCAGGGATGCTTTCCAGCACCTCCTCCCTGTCCCGTACAATTTTGCACGATGGCAAGGCTGTACCAGGGAGAGGTCTGTGTGAAAAATATTGTATGGGACATCCTATTTCATACATCTCTTATGTTGTGAAAGCTGCATTTGATAAGGCCAGACAATCTGCCCAAAGTGACTAGAAGATGGCATTGTTGCCTGTGGGAGAGTGGAGGTGAGAAAAGGAGGCCATATTTGGTTTATGAGGAAAACTTTTAGTAGTGGTTGGCTGCTGTGAGAAGGTGCTTGAAGCTTTCTCCATGTCCAGCTCGTCAAAGATTGACCTGCTGCTGGCTAAGGCACCATCTGTGATGGTGTTAGCACCTCTCCCTTAACTTACTAAGAAGAAAGCAGTAACTGCACGGAAGCAATTGCAGCCAGAGAGGCATCAGAATCTGTCACAGAAACTGGCCTGAGGACACCAAGGTCAGTGGAGAAGGAGGGGGAAGAGGTGCTCCTGGTGCTAGAGCAGATATTTCCTTGCAGCCTGTGGTGAAGACCATGGTGGAGCAGACTGTCCCCCTGCACCCCCTGACCCCTATCAAGATCCATGGTGGAGCAGATACTTGCCTGTAGCCTGTGGAGGACCTCACACCAGAAGAGGTGGGTGCCCAGAGGAGGCTGTGACCTGTGGGGAGGCCATGCTGGAGCAGTCTGTTCCTGAAGAACTGCACCCCATGGAAGGGACATAGACTGGAGCAATTTAAGGAACTTCAGCCAGTAGGAAGGACCCATGCTGGGGAAGAGTGAGGAGTTGTGCACCTGAGAAAGGAGTGTCAGAGAACATATGATGAGCTGACTGCAACACCCATTCCCTGTACCCTTGTGCCCCTGGAGGGGAGAAAGTAGAGAATTTCACGAGTGAAGTTAAGCCTGGAAAGAAGGGAGTGGAAGGGTTTTTTAAGATTTAGTCTTACTTCTCATTATCCTACTCTGATTTGAATGGTAATAAAGTCAGTTATTTTCCCAGAGTTAAGTCTGTTTTGCCCATGAGGGTAATCGGTGAGTGCACAAGGGGAAGGTTAAGCTGGAACTGGCCATTTCTGTTAAGGACAATAAGAAATGCTTCTATAAATACATCATCAGTAAAAAGAGAGGCTGCAACAACCTTCACTCTTTTTTGGATGCAAAGGGGAATATAGTAAGTAGAGATGAGAAAAAGGCAGAAATACTTAATATCTTCTTTGCCTCTGTTTTTAACAGTAAGACGGATTGCCTGCAGGACAGCTGGACTTGTGGGCGGACGGAAGAAGTAGGGGTGCAATATAACACCCCCTGTAATCCAGGAGGAGGTAGTTAGAGACTTGCTGAGCAGCTTGGATCCTCACAAGTCCATGGGACCAGATGAGATCCATCTGAGGGTGATGAAAGAACTAGCAGATGAACT
>WEKX01005042.1:156995-170271 GCA_013390025.1 Pitta sordida
AACCTGATTGCTGTTTACAAGTGCCTGAGGGGAGGTTGCTGCCAGGTGGGTGTGAATCTCTTCTCTCAGGCTGATGACACCAGAACAAGAGGACATGGCCTTAAGCTACGCCAGGGGAGGTTTAGGCTGGATGTTGGGAAGAGGTTTTTCACAGTGAGAGTGATCTCTCATTGGAATTATCTGCCCAGGGAGGTGGTAGAATTGCCATCCCTGGAGGTGTTTAAGAGGAGACTCAATGAGGACCTTAGTGACATGGCCTAGTTGGAGGGGAGGCTTGGATGGATGGAGCGTGGTGCCCATGGTTCCACGCTTGCGGGCCTGATCCCTGGGTGGGTGTTTGCTTGGGAGTTGGACTAGATGATCCTGTGGGTCTCTTCCAACTCAGAATAACCTGTTAACCTGTGGATGTTAGGACAAAATTTTTCACAGAAGTGTAATTGGCCACTGGAATGGGCTGCCCAGGGAGGTGGTGGAGTCACTGTCCCTGGAGGTGTTTAAAAAGAGAGTGGATGTTGCACCTGGTGCCATGGTTAATTTGATGCGAGTGTGTTAGGTAATAGGTTGGACTTGGTGATCCCAAAGGGCTTTTCCAGCCTAGTTAATTCCGTGATTCTGTGATCTCTCTCTGTCCTTCTCGTGACCAATGAGTCTTTCATAATGTATCTATCTTCCCTGCCCAGCTGAGGGGAGCGACAGAGCAGCTTTGCTAGGCATCTAGTGTCCAGCCAGGGTTAATCTACCACAGGTGATAGTACCACGAATCTTGAAGTTACTGTGGTTTGTTTTTTTTTTTTTTTCTTGTCCATCCATTGTCAATCTCCTTAAAAAATCCCTGTAAGACACTGTCTAGTCCTAATCACTGAGAAGAACTTATCAGTATTGGGAAGGATTTAAAAGAAAAGAAGAAAAAATCCTGCTGATGCCAATAATGAAGAAAATATTCCCAGTGATTTCATATCATGTCTCAGTGGGGAAAAAATAAATTCTTTGTAGAGGCAGTGAGGTTACCTCAGAACCGCTACGTTGACCAAGTGGGAAGAATGACATAAGGATGAGTCTTAGGGTAAACAGAAGCTGAAGCCTCATGGAATAGTTAAATTACTTAAATATCACCATATCTGTAACACAATCAAGCATGCCTAAAGACACATGGGAACGTAAAATTCTTTACCATCGTTGAACATATGCCTTTATTAATGTAAAAAAGATAGAGTTATATTTCAGTCAAGCATGATACAGTTTGCTGTTAAATTCACAGTTAATATTTGTACATTTGGTTTTAGTTTATCTCAAACTGCCTTGCCATTTTTAGGCCTTAAATATTTATCTGTAAAACTCTTTTTTCCCCTAACCAAATGATTCAGCGATCTTTATCTGGTACATTGTAATAAAGGACACAAAAATTTTTCTGTGCAAGTAACTTCATATTCTCTTTGCTAAATCCTGCTAGTGAAAAACCCTGTAACTACAGACTAATTTCCTTGTGTACATAAAACAAAGCAAAAAACAGGAGTGAAACACTGAGGTTTGTACCTTCAGTGTACTATAAAGAAGAGATGTGAAACCACACAAGCAAGACAATGTTTTATGTATGGTGGTGGTTGCTTTGAGTATATTTTTGAATGTAACTATGAATTTAATTAGCCTTTGAATAAAATGCAGTGTGTAAATATACTATCATTGCACTCTAAGGTTCTCTTTGAAATAAAAAATTCCTTCTTCTTTCTAGTAGGATGTAATAACCCAGGTTTAAACTAAAAATTAGCCATATATGTTGATATCATGATATATATTTCACTATATGCATTTACAAAGTATTCTGCTGACTAATATCCATGAGGATATTTTAGACTTATAAAATGCAAGCATTAATTATTTTGCTTTTCAAAATGTCAAATTATTTTTCCATATGCAGAGTTGCACTTTAAGATCTCAAACGCTAAAACAATTAGGGAATTAAAGCTAAGATTTGAAATTGTCTCAAAACAAGTTTCCTGGCATCATTCTAATTAGATTATAGGGGAATTTTCCTCTCTTCCATTGAGAAAAGTTTATTGCTCATGATTTTGTTTCTGTCATAGAACAGTTCAGAATTCTTTTTATTTGTATAATAAACTTAAATATCTGAGAGAGGCAATATAAATCTTTCTAAGTCTTGAGAATTTTGGAATGCAAATACTATTTAATTTGTTTAATCTATTAATAATGCAGCCATTTGTTTTTTTCTTTTCCTTTCCCCTGTTTTCTCTTCCTCTTTATTTAGCTGCAGTTAAAAATAACTGTTTAACTGCAATGCCCCCTGCAAATTTCTCCCCAGCTATGACATGATTTGGATTTGAAAAGCCATGGAAGGACTTTTCATTACCATTTCATTTCCAGAACTTGTATTTTTAGAAAAAAAGTTTTTTCCTGATGCAGAATTACATTGAGTGGTGGAACTTGCAAGAGCCATGAGCAGAGACAGTCTGTGACAGGACACCTTGTTCTACTACTGCCTCACAGGAGGGCTGAGTTTTTTGAGGGAAGAAAGAAAACCTGAAGCTTAGGAGTTTTTTCCCCCATGCCTTTCTATAGATGATGGCCGATGTCTGTTTTCAAATGCATCACCAGATTGTGTTGACGGGCTTTTATTTGGGACCCAGCAATTGTACACCCTGGAACAAGAGAATGCAGCCTCAGCCACCTGGTTTTGCTGCCTTAACCCAAGTATGCAGCCAGATTATTTCAAAATGCCTGAAGTTAGACAATAGGCTTTTGTCAGGAATCATCTGTTTGTTGAGAAATTCCTGGTGTGCTTGCGTCTTGACGTAGATCCTGCGTGGACTTTTTGTTTTCTCCCTCTTCGGATGCTCAGGTCACACAAAGTGGTTCGTCCGTTAGATGGCACTGCGTGTTTTGGTGGCGCCTTTAGTCACTCCTGTTGTGTTAAATGGAAAGTACATAATGTAATTAACTTTTAAAAGGTGTGTGTATTATAAAAAGCAGCCTTTCCATGTAGGTGTTAGTTCTTTGTCCTTAGCAAATTGAGGAAAACTCTTTCTCACTCCCTCCTACGTTTTTTTCTTTTTCCCTCCCATTTCAGTAGCAGCTCTGGAAATGCAGAGCAAAAGAAAGTCTATGGAGTGTGCTAGTGAGATGAAAACTGGTATGTATCTCTCTTGCCACTCTGAAATAGAAAGGATTTTTACCTTTATATAAGTGATTTAATTTGGGTCTCTGTGATTCGAGAAACCAAACATCTGGAGAAAGTTTATCCTTTAGTAATGGCCATGTTACAGAAAAGCTCCCTTCTTTCCTTTAATTTCGAAGTGTGGAAAACGACTAGATGATCCTTGTGGGTCCTTTCCAACTCATAATATTCTGTGTGTAATTCTGTGTGTGAAAATTACAGAGCTGGTTGCGGGTCCCACACCTGTGAAAGAGGTGTGGATAAAAACCTGGTTTCTTAGTGACTGAGCAGGAATCAAGTTATTACATTGGTGCATCTGCTATTCAGTGCATCTGTGTTGTTAGACAATAATTTCCCTTGATCCCTATGTTTCTTTAGGTTGGATGGAAATTCATCTCTGAGGAAGTGGCCAGTAGGAGGCAAGGGCAGGTCTCTGCTAACAGGGAAGGTTCTGGGCATGACTGACCTGAAAACCAGCACTGTCTTTCCTATTCCCAGGGGTAGTTTGGGCACTAGAATAAACCAGGGATAATCCCTGCAGCAGGTTATGCCTGTTGCCACTCTGGTTTGAAGGGCATGAGAATTTAACAATGTGAATGTGAGTTATTCCATGCCTGTTGGTCTCTGCCAGAGAACAGTCCCAGGCTAATTTAATTCACTCATATAATGTAGGTACTGTGTCCCAACAAAACACTAAGCAAATGGGGAATTTGCCCACTCTGGATTATTCAGCCCTAGCAATGCCACAAACTGCAGTGACATACAATATTTTACTATACAGATCTTTGGAAGTACCACTGCTCTTGGATTCATCTGCAATTCTTGTGTTATAAGGAACTATAAAAGCAAGCCTAGTCAAGAAAAAGAACAGCAAGGGGGATTTGGGTTCAATATTGTATTTAACTAAGAAGATAATGTGATTTTACAGGCTGGACAGGAGTGAGGGAAACATGGATCACTATCTGGCTGCATTATTAATTCTCAGGGTGACTTTGAGTCTTTAGTTTTCAGAAGTGAGCAATGAATTTTTCTGGTAGGTGGACACACTTGATGGGGTTGTAATTTGGTCCTTAAAATGGTGGCCCTCTGTACACCGAAGGCTGTAATTTTCTCAGGTTTGCATCTATAACATGGGAACGCTAATAAAGGCACTTTCTCCATCCTTTTTTGCCTGTTCTTTTATACTGTAAGTCTTTTGTAACCAGAACTGCTTCTTATTCTGTGTAGAAAGTAATGATCTAAAACATCACTTCCCAGTTCTAAACTTTGAGTGATAGAGTATACTTTTTATCCTTGAAATAGTATTCAGGTTATTTATATTAACTATATAATATGTTTTTATAACCTATGCAAATAAATCAACATACAAATAACAAAAGTTGAAATCCATAAAACAAACTTCGTAGGTGAAGAAAAAACACAAATGCATATTTTAATAATGTACTTTACACAACAATAAACTGTTAACTGCTCAGTTTTTGTACAGGATTAGAAAGGAATTCAAGCAGGTGTGATAGATTATAGGTTGAAAGTAAAAAACTGTATAAAAATACACACTCTTTACTGTTTAATTTCAGCTGAATGTCCAGAACTTAAGGCTTGACATATGTTTTCATTACAAGACATTTTTCAAGATCTTATTTAATAACTTGAGGCTATAGACTAGGAAATTATGTGCATATATAATTTGGATTTTGTAAATCTACTTGAAATGAGAAACAACTGGCCAGTAAAATTCTCTATAAACCAATGGCTGTGATAACCTTTAGACATCTTGAGGATTACAATTTTTGTTGGGCTCTTACATTAGTAAAAGGTTTTTTTTCTATTATTTTAACTAAAACTGAAGTGTGGCTGTGCAGTTTTGCTACCTGTTGTGGTTCTCAGATGTCATGCCCGTGTGAGAACCCTGCGTGGTACAAAGAATATAAGAGGTGGATGAGTGACAATAAGCTGCTCAGTAGCTTGGAAATGCTGCATTAATGTTGGGAAAGGTTAATTTCAGTAGTAAAAGCTTAAGTAGGTGAAGTTTTAAATTAAGTCCTCTGCTTTTGTTTTACCTTAATTGGATCGCTATTATTTTATGGGTATTTGAAATCATAATGATTCATAGCATTGGTTTGCTTAGGTAGAAGATAGGCCAGCCAGAGATTTGGTCTAGTAGCTCTTAGGGATAAAATTTTATTGCCTTCCATATGTCTATATTAGACATTTGGTCTAATTAAATTATCTTTTTAAATATAGTTTCTCACATTTCCACATTTGGAGCCAGGTCTGACATTCCTTGTCTCTTTTATCTTAAGTTAAATTAATTGAAAAACTGAACTACACAAAGAATAGAAAATGGACTATTTTGAGAGCAGTGCTTCCCTAAGAGCAGAAAGAAAAGGTAATGTGTTCTTTTTTCATATGATGTTTCTCTGAAATCTGAAAGATTCTGATGTTAGACTTCATCTATAAGGCAGTAGTTACATGTTTAATCACATTTAAGAGGATAATATAGTTTCTGTAAAACAATGTCAGTGTTCTTATGTTAATTTAACATAAATTTTCTGGCCTCATTATCATTCTAAGTGTCCATCCTAAAGTTCCATGGGGAATAGGAGCTCCTGTTCACAGCAGAAAGCAAAATTAGGATATATAACAAAGCAGTGAAAGAAATGGAGTTTATGTCCATACAATGTAAGACAGAGACTAAGAAGTAGCCTGGCATGGTTTAATGAGCATTTGTCTGGATTTGAATTTCTTTTCTTGAGCCATGACAGGGAAGAAACTCAGCACAGTATAGATCCAACCCAAGTCTTCCCTACATGCTTTACTTAGCTTTTCTCCAAACTTAGTCTGAAATGTTCTGTACAATTCAAATACACAGATGGATGCTAGCGACTACTAAAATCTGTAGAAAATAGGTCTATAGAAACATTATTTGGTTTAAATAATTGGAGAAATGAATCACAGAAGCAAAGACAAACCTACATATTTGTATAAGGAAGAAAGATGAAAGCAAAGCCATGAATAAAAGGTAAGTCCTGAAACCAAACCTTTGTGTTTAGAATCCTCATGGATTCTGAACCTCATGGGTTCAGAAGGAATCTGATTTTGTCTGAGAATAGATAGAAGAGTGGAGCCTGATTTTAAACTTCAGAAATCAAGTGAAATGAAGGACTGTGAAGAGCATGGTTGGTGATACAGTGGTGAAAGGGAGTGATAGGCACAAAAATGTGTAGAGGATACCTACAAGAAGGATAGGAAGGGAGAAGGGTTCTGCCAGGTCATCCACAGTAGGACCTTGGATAACTGTTCTGAAATATGTGGACAGTCAATAGAGGTCCAGGACTAGAGACAAAAACAGAATGAGGAGGCTCTAGAAGACAGTACTCTAAGATGCTGTGTTCTGCCTGCTAACCAGTTTTTTCAGCCCTCTTGATACATAACAAAAGCATCCCAAGACATAATACTTACAGAAAATAAATCCCTTTAAATGGATACATGTGTAACACTGTCATTGCTAACTGAAATCAGGAGTGAGACAGCTGTACATTTCTACAGGTAAAAAGGGACATGGGCTAGGTTTTGCATATTATTTTAAAAAGCTGGCTAGACCTGCTGCTGGCTTGGGCTGTCATTTCCTTTTTATTATTGCAAGGATATTTCTCTGCCTTTCATTATTAAACTAGCTTAATTGGGAATCCAAGTAGCACCCTTGAGACAACCAATGGAGCTAATGGCAACTCCGTATTAGAGTCAGAATAATTCTGTTATCAAAAATAAATCATGGCCTTTCTCATTCACAGGGTTTCTTTCTAGTGTTTTATTCTTAGGGTTTCTTTTTTATGACTTTATGCATGAAGACTTGACAACTGATAATGAAAATGATTTATAGTTCAGATGGTCTGGAGAATCTTGTGGAGACAAAGCTGACTGCATTTGGGAGACTATCATGATCAAATACCTGTATGAAATGCATAGTGTGCTAAAGTATGGTTTTTAGACGAAAGAAATGGGAAACTCTCAGGGATCTTTTGTTAATGGTTATGTCTAACATGGAAAAGGTGGTGTCAGCTCAGTACAGCTTTTGTAGAAAATGAGTCACTACTTGTGTGATCAGTAAAAGTACTGAATCATTCATAAAAAGTCAAATGTCAGTGGGAAGCTATGACTTCTGTTTTTCAAAGCAGGAGGAACTGATCTTACAGAAATACTCTTTCAATGATTTCTCTTAAATGGCAGTGTTGTGCTGTCAAGCAAGAAAATTACTCTTGGAGAAAACCTCCCACTTTGGCAATAAATTTTCTCCAGCTCAAACTGTTCATTACAAATAGTATTATGAGTCTCATTTCTATTACATCAGACAATGCTCAGTTTTGTAAATGAAAATAAAAATGCACCAACATCAAGACCAGCATGACAAATGTGGACAAACTAATTTTTGTCTTTGTTAGGACTGTGATTAATAGTTATGAATTATTTGGCCAAATATTGCCATTCTTTGTGCACTACAAAATAGAGGCAAGCCATTCAAGAGTATGAAACAGCAGGTGGAAGGAGAAGCCCATGTGGCCAGTGTGCCTCTGCTGTTGGTGTTACCCAACAGTCATCTTACCTTCAGGGGGTGTTTCTCAGGGGGAATATACTTGGACCATATGGAGTTATGCTCCAGAAAGGTTCTCTACCCTTTTGGTATGTAAGTGGGTATACACAGTGTACACTCACCAAGCATCCCATGTAAAGCAGCTCTGAGATGTGGAAGAGCAGAGAGAAGGCCAAGCAGGGCTATGTGGAAGGATATTTGCACTCTAGATGACATCAGCTTTGGGGAGCTGAAAATTGCTTTCCTCACACAGGCCTTGTTTTTTTGTGTGTTCCCTCTTGTTTCTTCATGTAGTGGCTGTCTTCCTCTTCTTTTCTCACTGGATCAGGATGAAAGAGAATGGGATTCTGCTTTATTTCATCTCCATCTGCCCTGCCACGCCCTCATGTTAGATGTGGTACTTTCCACTAGCAACCCTTAATCCCACACTGCAGTTGTTTTCCAGGCATGGAGAAAATGTGTCTATCACCAAGATACTGTTTGCAGGGAAGTGGGGAGCCTTTTGTGACCTCCAGTGGGACATCTACTCTCTGGAACATATTCTCTCTTACATGAGAGTCCTAGCAGGTTGGATTGTCCCTGCAGCAAGCAGGAGGTTGGCCCAGATGACCCTTGTGTTATCCGTGGTGGTTATTGAGGGCGGGACAGGGAGAAAACCCCACCAAACCCACAAAACAGTAAGACAAAGATACATGAAAGGCAAGGATTCATAATTTGCAGCTGTTAAATATTTGTATGATGAGGCAGGATTACTGTTGCTGTACTCTCCAGGGGAATGAAAACATGGCACTCCTGAGTGAAGCTGGTGCTGGGAGACATTCTCAGAATGACCACAATCCTCCTGAGACACTGATGATTTAGCTATTCCCACAGCTTCAGACACACAACATTGCTTAATTAAATAATGTAAACATACACAAGCTGTATCTGTGCACAGCATTTGGGAAGGCTCTTTCAAAGTGGCTGGCACTTGAAGTGAGAATTTTGTCAGTGTGAATTCTAAACATGTACTGGGAAAAAGGTTACATATTTGAAACATCTGTAATCATTTGTGTGCCATACAAGTTAATTGGCTGTGTATGGATTTTAAGCAGTTCACTCCTCTTCTGTTACGTTCCAACATTGTATGCTTCGCATTCTTGAAACCTTTAGTTTTCCTGACGTTCCTAGAAACAAAATCTGAAATCCAAATAAATTAATTATGTTAGAAAATCAATAACGTAGCTATTACCTGTCTGCTTTTATTATTTTTAACTATGTCTCTGCTGAAAAGAGAAAAAGAATATCAATATAGGTTAACACCAAATTGTATGACTTTTAGGTAATGTTATAGATGCTGAAGAAAATTAGTAGAAAAGCATTCTTAATTTCCTTGCATGGGAAACAAAACTGTGCACAGAACCAGGTAGTCCAGTCAGAGAAGCAAAGTAGCAATTCTTACTACAAAATGTAAATTGGCTTTCAGGCTTGAGGTCAAATTAAGCAAAATAAAAACCATGTGTTACTCATTTGAGAATGTGTACAGAAGGTGTTTTCTACGCTTAAACTGGAATTATTTTGCAAATAATTTGCATCAGAATTACAGATTTTTGTAAATCAGAACATTATCTGGAGACAAGCAAAGATTTTTTTACATTATTTTTAATCCTTCTGTTGATTTATGTTCACTGTAGTAATAAACACCTCTGGATGATGACTAGATGAAATCCTAATATGCTCCAAGTCCCACCTGCTGGTGAATAACTGAAATTATGGTAATTGATCAGGAATATAGTATCTGCCATGAGGTGTTTGTAGTCTCTGTAGTGGCTAATGACTGTGTGTCTGGTAAAAGGGCTAAATCAACCATCCAAAACATTTCAAATTATCAGCTAGAATTAGCGATTAGCCTCTACAAGAGCCTAGCAACAAATCGGTTCTATTTCTCTTTGGTCTTTGTGACAGCTAGCGACAGAGAGATTCTAAATGTAATTGTTATGACTAGTGCATACTGTTGCATTTTCTCCCTGATACTTGTTCATTAAAGATTAGTGTGTGCTTTCACTGAGATTGGTTAAATGCTGCTGCTTTCAGTATCTTACTATTTGTCTTTCACGTTAGTACTTTAAAACTTTCACACTCTGTTCCTGTTATTAGCTTTTCTTGGAGTGTATTCTTGGGTAATCTTTCGAATTCTTCCCTAAATTAGTATGTATTACTTTCAGTTATACGAAGGGCGAGCTCAGAGGGTGGTGGTGAATGGTGCAACATCGGACTGGCGGCCAGTCACCAGTGGAGTCCCACAGGGGTCAGTGTTGGGCCCAGTACTGTTCAACATCTTTATCGATGACATGGACGAGGGAATTGAATCCATCATCAGCAAGTTTGCGGATGATACTAAGCTGGGGGCAAATGTAGAACAGCCGGAGGGTAGGAAGGCCCTCCAGAGGGATCTTGACAGGCTGGAGAGGTGGGCAGGCTCCAACAGTATGAGGTTTAACAAGACTAAGTGCCGGGTTCTTCACTTTGGCCACAACAACCCCGTGCACCGCTATCGGCTGGGGGAGGAGTGGCTCGAGACTGGTGAAGTGGAGAGAGACTTGGGTGTACTGATTGATAGGAAACTCAANCTAATATGCTCCAAGTCCCACCTGCTGGTGAATAACTGAAATTATGGTAATTGATCAGGAATATAGTATCTGCCATGAGGTGTTTGTAGTCTCTGTAGTGGCTAATGACTGTGTGTCTGGTAAAAGGGCTAAATCAACCATCCAAAACATTTCAAATTATCAGCTAGAATTAGCGATTAGCCTCTACAAGAGCCTAGCAACAAATCGGTTCTATTTCTCTTTGGTCTTTGTGACAGCTAGTGACAGAGAGATTCTAAATGTAATTGTTATGACTAGTGCATACTGTTGCATTTTCTCCCTGATACTTGTTCATTAAAGATTAGTGTGTGCTTTCACTGAGATTGGTTAAATGCTGCTGCTTTCAGTATCTTACTATTTGTCTTTCACGTTAGTACTTTAAAACTTTCACACTCTGTTCCTGTTATTAGCTTTTCTTGGAGTGTATTCTTGGGTAATCTTTCGAATTCTTCCCTAAATTAGTACGTATTACTTTCAGTTATACGTAGTACTCAAATTTAAAATTAGGAGACCAAAATGTAAGCGTAAGCAGCATGTGAGCTTGCTCTGGACTCACAAATAAATAGGCATCAGCAAGAGCTGGAAATAATTTCTCAGTCTGGTACTTACTCTCAGATGTTGTAGCTTTTAGATCCCTGTGAGAACACAAGGTTCAAAACATTAACTCTTTTACTAGTTTTTCAGTACTGATCATATTTCTTAACTTTATTTTACTTGAATGATGAGTCACCTGTAAAATGAATGGCCTGTGCCTCCCTCCGCCTTGCAGTCTGAGCTGCTGCACATGTGCCGTTCATGGGTCCTGCACACGTGTGAGGATCATTCACTGCTGGAAATGTTGTTTGTACCACTTGTGCTCTGTGTAGAATATGCCTACCTCCAAGGTGCCTGGACCAAGAGGGGTCTGCTCTGTTTGTCTCTGTTTTCATACTTTAAATCGTGAAGGCCAATGGGAATGTCTTCCTTCAAGAAGCAGGCCAAGAACTGTGGAGGAAATGACGAGAACTCCATGGTGAGGCTTTCATACCCCTGGCTGAGCACTGATTCAGGGCCTCCCAGTGTTTCTCTTTCTATCACTGGAATTTACTGTGGTTTGTGTCCTTTCTTCTTTGGAGCAAGGAGAATGCTAAAACTAGCGGTCTGGTTGTGCTTTAAATAACGTCGTTGCTATTATTAATTCAAGTAGGATGGCCAAAACACATATTTGTATGTGGTTAATATTTTTTAAAGTACGGAACTCTCCAAAATATATGTATCTATGAACACTTCTACTGAAAACAACAGTTTTTTGAAAAGAAAAATACTTAAGTACATTCTAAATTATAAATGAAGTTAGTTGCCTATTTCTATAATTAGTCTTTCAAAAATTACATAATAGTGAGGTAAGAGAATTTTGAATTTTTTTTTTTCGTTTCAATGGGTTACAGAGATTACATACAATGGTAGAAAACAGCTCTTGCTTTCAGAGGTCAGAAGTCATCATATATGGTGTTCTGTACTGTATATCCTAGGCAAAAGGATGGGTAAATGACAACAGATTGAAAATAGATTTTATTTATCTCATGTTTTGAGCTGTTTAGGAACTGATGTAAGAATTCCAGCACAAAGTTCCATTAGTGATACAGTACAAATAAATATTTTTTAATTTGTTATGAAGAGGTATTACATAAATCAATGGAAAATCAGAAAAATGCTTTCCTTGCTTTAATTCTACGGCATGGAATACAAGACTAATCTTTTAATAGTAAGAAGCCTGTAGCTCTATATTGTGCAGATTCTAGTAGTTTTTTCAGATGTCTGGATTATTGCATTCGAAGTATGCTTTAGAGTGAAATTATGGAAAATGAAAATTCAAGACCCCAAGTCAAAAAGCCTCTATGAAATTGAGTTTACAGAGCCAGAAACTGTGCAAAGTATGACCTGGAACAACTGTTGGCCCTCAGCCTCCTTGAAAAACCTTTCACATACAATCCGTAACAGAGAGGTCAATGTTGCTTCAGTTTGTGCAACACCTAAAGAGATTTGCAACCTGCTCAGGAAAGCTTTTAACTGCTTATTTGAAATATAGATCTTTATTACAAAGTATTCATGTTGTATATGCAATGTGGTTGTGGGCAACATGCTTAATTCTCAGAAGTGTGTTTTGCTTGGTGTATGTCATTTAAGCAGTCAATTTCCCTTATAGTCTCAATCTCTACAGTAAGGTTAAGTAAATCATGCTCCTCTCCTTAACTCAAGTACCCCAAAGGAACCCCAAGCCTTATGTCAGGCATTTGCTTCTGCTGAAACAAACATGGGAGTTTCTCATAATTTAAATGATTACTGAAATGTGAATAACAGACAAAGGTTGGATGATGTACTTGGTGGCATGACCTAGATATTAGGGTAGTGTGTTATAAGTAGGATGGTGTGTTGGTAGCAGGATGGCAATAGGTTAGGTAACAGGTTTGGCTAGGTTAGGTAATAGGTGATAGGTTAGACTTGATGATCTCTATGGTGTTTTCCAACCTTACTGATTCTGTGATTCTGTGACACTTTCTACAACATATCTCCTTAGCACTATGAAAAACATTACAGTCGGCCCTCTTCCACTTTGCGCCCCCCATACTGAGGCTTCACATCTTAGCGGTGTGATTTTTCAGCGGTTAAGGAGGCCTGTTTTGAGACTGTGCATGCATGACCTGACACACATGAATATTTAAAGTAGCCAGTCATGAATATTCAAATTTCCTCCCCTCCCCCATGGCCACCGGGAGATGAGCTGGGTGCGTGCTGCTCTCACTGAGGCTCGGCTCCAAGGGAGGAGGCTGTGTGCAGACTTCATGTAGAGCCAACAGTGTGCCCAGGTGGCTAAGAGAGCCAATGGCATCCTGGCCTGTATTAGGAACA
>WEKX01005042.1:171697-205373 GCA_013390025.1 Pitta sordida
ATCATAATGCATTTTAATGTTCTGATTGAATATTCTTGAAAATGAAATGCACGGTTCATTGCCTTTTTCATTATGAGTTTGGTGTTTGAGTGTGTTGACGATTTCTGGTTTTCTGCAACCTTTTCTATGTGTGGACACTGATCCAAATTATGGGCATTTGTTTTATAACAGATTGTTTTCTGAAGATTTAGCCTTTGTGAGTGAACAAAAAGACTAGAATTGAACAGGTTGAAAATTCTGCTTTAATTGTTTTTGAATGTTAGAAGGAAACTTTATAAATTAATATTCTCAGGAATTCATGAGGAGGGATCCAATCCCATCTAATTTGAGTGAATACACAGAATTTTTCTTAAGTCCATATCTCTAACTCCCATTCTTTTTATCAGTAATTACCACATACATTAAGAGAAGAATGTCAGTGTTTTGCTTCTCTGAGAATTTTGGCATAAGAATAGAATGCACATTCATGAGGGCTGGAAATGTTAGTGACCACAATAGCTGTGAAGGAACAATTACACCCTATTAGTTCAATAATTTTGCGAAGAAAAAAATATTCATTGTAGCTCTGTGGATGAACAGCATACAATAGATTCACAGCTTGAGGGGAGCATCGGTATTCACATCAGCTAACATCTAGGAACAAGAGCATCACTCTTTCAGGACTACTCTGGAAAAAGACACTAGCATGTGGGGTAGAGCAGTGCTGGGAAAAGACTGCATAGGCACTGTGCTAATTAACTTTGAAGCTATCTTTTTAGCGTGATGTTACAAGAACAGAGTGGAAATAGCCTGTTTTAGTTTTTACTCTGTAAGAAACCTACCTAGGTTAAGTTGCATAAACTTCATCAGTAAATGTAAATAACAGAGTATACATCTGTGCCCTGGGTTTTAGTAACCCAGTGTGTTACATAATCCAGATTCAGATTTGATGGGACAAGAGGTAAAGGTTTTAAACTAGAAGATTCTGAGTAGATATAAGGAAGAAGATCTTTACAATGACAGTAGTGAGGCACTGAAACAGGTATACCCAGAAAGGTGGTGGGTCAGGCTGGAAGGATGGGCCTCTGAATAATCTGATATAGTTGATATCCCTGCTTGTTGCAGGAGGGCTGGACTAGATGGTCTTTAAAAGTCCTTTTTAACCCCAACTTTTCTATGATTATGACAGTATGTATGTAATTAATTTTAGTTAATTTATAAACATGTACGACTTTGGAGGCTCTTTTCAGTGAGTAATGTACTGGCCTTTTATAGCCAGATAGAGACACACCTTGAGAGGATGCCAAATTTAGTTACGTACATTAATGGTTGAGCGGGAATATTTTAGCTGAGGATGGCTGGGACTGCCTACTCTTCTGCATGTTCAAANTGTACATTAATGGTTGAGCAGGAATATTTTAGCTGAGGATGGCTGGTTATTGCTTGCAGCTCCTGGACTGCCTACTCTTCTGCATGTTCAAACAGACTAAAATTTTGAGGAGTAAGAGGAAGAAAGCAAGGAGGGAAAAACATATCCAAAACATGTTAGAGCAAAGGAGCTGCAGGAGCAGCACCACCTGATCTCCATATAATATTCCTGAGATATCTGTAGCAGTTCGGTGAAACTTTAAAGTTCAGTGAGTAATATAAATATGGAAAATAAAGTTCGAAATAAAAATTAATATTATGTTTACAGTTTATTGGGGTTTGTAATCTGAATCTTGTAAATATTGAGATAGCTTGCTTGTTGATGCTTCCAGAGTTAAGTATTGCCTTTTATTCAGCCTAAATTTGGCTTTTTCTAAAAAGGGCTATGCCAGTAAAGAATTTTTTGTAGGCAGGGGTGCCATTCTATCATCTGAACATCACATACAACCCTTTGAGTTCTGGAATTATCAGGCTGGTACTGACTCCCTTCTCCTGCATGCTCCAATGTCATGGAGTTTTAATATTACTAATCGTAAGATAATGATTAATATCAGCAAATTAATAACACAGATGTGGCTTATGCAATCAAGCTCATAATTTCATAACTTAAAAGCACATGAAGAAATAAGACCCCAAAATGTTTTAGTCCTCAGGACTTTTACTGTGTTGGGGGTTTTTTGTTGTTGGTTTGGATTTTTTTTTTTAATTTAGATATTCACACACTTCAGCTTACAATGAGGGGCCTCCTCCACTATTATTATGGTATTTCATCCTCAGTAAATGACAGCTGTTATTGGTACATAGAGATACATTGCACATTCTCTCACTGGAAAGCCTTCATTGCTTGCCATTAGATAACAGCATGTGTTCAGTGGCTGCGGTCTCTTAGCAACTAACTGTCTCTTTCTTTTGAATTCTTCTTTTGTGACCCAGAGTCGGGTCTTTAGACATAAACCTTAGCTCACTTTTCTATTTCCAAGACAGTGAAAACCAGGATGTTTTGTTGGTAGAGATATGCCAATATGTTTTAATATGAAATGTGTCTTTAAGAAAACATGATCAAAATCTGCAGATTTGGCAGCGCTTATTACATTTATGTAAAAAATGCATAACCCTTTTCGCTGTTTGGAGGGTAGGGGTTTGTTGATTTTACTTTTTTTCCCCCCCTTGTTACATATCTGTACTTGAAACAAGGATGGACAAAGAAAAGCATTCCTTCCAGGCAGGAGATTAGGGGCTATGCTTTCAAAACAGAGGTTTAAATTCACATCTTTGTGTGTATGCTTCCAAAGCTCCCATTGGATATTTTTCTTATTGGAGATTTTCCTTTCCTTTCAATGGCAATGTGTACTGGAAAACCATTTAATTCCTAAAGAAAACCGTGGGATCAAGAAGTATTTTATTAACAGAAATCTTCTATTCATTCAATTAAAGAACATAAGAGTTATTTTGGTGCGATCGGGACTTGGTGTAATGAATAATGGTCCTTCTAAACTTCAGATATATTTTTATGTCTAGATAGGTCTGCAGTGAGGAAATACGATTATAACAAAATATGTCAAAATGCACTGAAGTGATTTTTTTTTCACAAGTACTTTCCTTTTTTAAAATTTTTATACCAGGGCATGCATAACGTTTAGAAATCTTTTTGAACTGACAGTTCTAGTTGATTCTTCTATGTTAAGCTGATTAACTGTTTCTGACCTTTCAAAGTCTGTCATATATAATCCTAGAAGACCACCAGAGTTGAAACTATTCTGTTAGTTTTGACATTCCCATCAGGATTTCTGTCTGTTTCACAGGCAGTCCTAATTCACTTGTTTTTAGTTAATTTGACAAGTCATTGTTCATATCATTATTGATAGAAAACTGCTACAAGTTACACATGTTTTGACAAGAGATGTCCTTAAGACATGGGGATACCCATTAATTAGAAGATAAGGGAAGTGCTTATTTCTTTTTTCCAAAAGCTGGATATTCATATTTTGAGACTAGAGGAGAGAAGGGAATGTTTACTTCTGGAAAAAATTATTTCTAGCAGTTTGAAACCAAACGACAACAAAGTTGAAAACTGTCCTGACACTGTAGTGCATATCCCATTTAGAAAATGTCTTTCTGGTAGCTACTTGTCAAGTAGATTTTGAGTGAAACATTGCTTCTATTAGAGCTGCAGCTGTGTAGTCTAGCTTGTTTTGATGAATGCTTTTTCTGTTTGTGTATCCAATTTTATCATCGAATGTTAAATAAGAGCTGGTTTGCTAAGCTCTTTCCCTTCCTCAGAGGCAAAAAGATAAGACACAAATCCTTACCCAGTGAATGCAATGCAACCCCAAATGTGAGCCTTTTAGGAGAGGGATTCGAAGATCATGTCTGAGAAATCTGTTAGGTGAAGCATGGTTTGAGGAGTTACATGAGTGAATAAATGTTTCATTGATGAGAGAGACTGAAATTCATTGAGTTTTGATGGTTGTGGCTGGGGTAGAGTTAACTTTCTTTAGCATGGCTAGTATAGGGCTCTGTTTTGGACTTGTGCTGAAGACGGGGGGATAATATAGAGATGTTTTTGTTACTTCTGAGCAGGGCTTAAGCAGAGCCAAGGCCTTCTCTGCTTTTTGTGCTGCAACGTGGAGGTCCATGGGAGGTTGGGAAGAGACACAGCCAGGACAGGTGACCAAACTGACCAAAGCCATATTCCACACCATATGACATCATGCCCAGTATATAAAGCTGGGGGAAGAAAGTGAAAACAGGAGGGACATTTGGAGTGATGGCATTTTTCTTTCCAAGTCATTGTTGTGTGTGATGGGGCCCTGTTCTCTTGGAGATGGCTGAACACCTGCCTGCCCATGGGAAGCAGCGAATTGATTATTTCGCCTTTCTTTGTTTATGTGTGTGGCTTTTGCTTTCCCTGTTAAACTGTCTTTATCTCAACCCACGAGTTTTCTAGCTTTTAGCCTTCCAATTGTCTCCCCAGTCCTGCTGGTGAGGGAGTGAGTGAGCAGCTGCCTGGGGCTTGATTGCTGGCTGGAGTTGAACTACGGCAACAGTAAAGAAAGACAAGAGGGTTGTGTGTGCTGTTTAAGTTGGAGCAAATTTAAACATGGCAGAAGAAATAAAGTACAGAAGTTTTAGAGAGAAGCTTGCACAGAGATTTCTTGCTGCTGTCATTCACCAACCCACAAGGCATGCAAAAGCTGGACTGGTCTCAAGCCTTAAAATTCAGTGTCCAATATGTGATCAGTAAAAATGGTCAGACTCTGCTTTGAGTTTCCCATTTTGATGTAAAACACACAAACTATAGATGAAGAACAGTTTAGCTTGAAAACAGAAATAGAGCAAACCTTCAGGAGTAAAAAACTCAGTATGGTAATATACTTGAAACATACATATGTGAGCCAAAGGGTTTTTCTGCAAGACCTTGAATCCAAGACACATCCCATACACTCTTCATCCATTTCTGATCAGACAAAAACATTTGAAGAAGTTCTGTGAATTGTATCCCCTTTCTGCCACAGTAGTGATCAAACTGCAGTGCTGTACTTTCAGGTCTGAGTTGTGCTTCTCAGCCCTTGGTGATACAGGCCTGGAGTGTGAATAGCACCTCCCTTTGAGCCTGCATGCTTGACTTGCTTTCCACTGGAAATCTCTACATGTGTAGGGAAGAGAATTGGTGTCTTTAACCCTAGGAGCTGCATGCAAACCCAAATACAGTTGGGTCTCCCATAACGTGGACCCGCGGTCTTATTTGGGAACTGTGTAGCCCAACTTCTGCATTGAATGGCGGCTGCAGTGCCGCCACCCGGGCTGCCCCCGCTGCTGCCCGCACCACCACCGGTGCCCAGGCCACCGACGCCAACGCGGCAGCAGGTCACGCATGCGCAGTTGTGAAATGGGTCTCCTACATCGCTAAAAAACCACGCCACTAAGATCTGAAGCTACAATATGAGGGGCATGAAGTGCAAGAGGGCCGGCTGTACTACTTTTCTGTTTATCAGAAGTGATTTGCACCAGGTTAAATGATGACTTCCGAGCCCAGCCCACTCTGCCTGTAGGAACTTGATGGAAATGGGAATCCTGACACAAATGTAATGATGGAACTAGCCTGGAAGGCACCTGGGATAGGAATTTGAGGTAGTGAGTCCCGAAATACCTACATACAGATCTCATTTCTCTCTGTTCTGGGAAGAGAAAGAGCAAGTATCTGAGATTGCAGCTGTTTTGTTTGAAAGGTTCAGTAACAAAATTTTTGTGTAAAATGCTTTCAGACAGTAGGGATAAAAAAGAGCAAGCAGATGACTTCAAAACTATGTGCCTCCATTCTTTGAAAGAAAACTATTCTTCTAAATCACACTTGGGATGAATAATAATAATGGTTTGTTTTGTTATGTTCTAGGCCATGTCTTTTCCCTGGTTCAAGTTAGATAGAGGTCTAGCTTATTCTACTCACCTCCTCAAGCCTACTTTTGTTGCAATGTTATTGCATTCAAATCTCTTATGTTTTATGTTTCCCATCTACTTATGCTTGATTTTATTATTTTCAAGAAAACTTGTATTAAATTATACATCTTGATAATGACACCTATTATGCCTGTGTAAGTATAGTACATATACTGTAATGTTATCCTGTAAACCTTTTTTTTAAAAAGTAGAAAATGAACAAATCAGGGTAATTATAGAGCAACTAAGAAGGGGGATAAACTTGAATAGTAGCTTAGGACCAGAGAGAGTGTGTTGTAGTTTGGCATTTGAAGAAAAGAATGACTCTGAAGTTGCTTTCTTTAGGCAGGGAAGAAAATGCCAGTGCAGCAATTTCTCTAATCACATGGTTTGACATTTAAATTTGAGATTTAGCCTGCGTAGTTGTTAATTAGCATGATGGAGTCACATTGCACTCAGTCCTGCATCTCAGCAGGCCCCCATTGTAAGATTTACATTTCACAAGGAAGACTCAGTCTTGCTAATGAACTGATGCCGTTACAGAGATATGTGCAGGGAAGCATGGATAGATTACGTAAATATGATTTACCCAAAGCTATAGCATGTGGGTCTTGTTACGCAGATGCTGATCTATAACTCACTGATGGCTCTTGTGATTCCACATATATGTGCTTAGTGATTGGTGTTAACTTTTAAGGTCATTTATTTTTATGTATGCCATAAAAGGCTTACCTCAAAGTTAATATATATCCCCTATGTTTCCTGGATAGCGTTTTGTAATGCTATGTGCTCTGTCTTTGAAAATGTCACCATGACTTATGAAAAAGAAGGAAGATTCCTACTGAATACATCCCATTTAGCACCAAAATTAAGTTAGAGATGCTCAGGAGAGGTCGCAATGGTGAAGTCGTAATGCAGCAAGGTATTACTGTATAATGTGCATTACCTACTTGCTCTGTACAGTGCCAGTGTTCTCCTTTCATATGAGAGAACGTCCTGTGTTTTTCTCATTATATGGAAAAAAGCAGAAGGATGGGAAGAGGAGTTTTACAGAAAATTGTATTGGTACAGCTGCAGTAGTTGAAGTTTCTGAGCAGGCTGTAAAGTACCAGGGAGCCATAGCCTTTGTTGGGATTTGCTACTGACACATTTGATCCATGTTGCATTCCTTTGGCTTCCCATGAAAATGAGGACTCATTGCTTTGTGTTTCCAAAGACTGGGGAAGGTCTAGGCCTTCCATTGTTTTTTCTCTTTCTACCCTCTCATTCTTGGGATGATCAGAAGATGTGTTCAGTCTGGTTCCATCTTTGTAGCCCTATGTGGCTTATCATTCTCTTTGTATATTTGCTGTGTAGCTTCAAAATCTGGTGGCCTCCTTCAACCAGGCAGACCTCCAAGGGGATATATTCTATGGAATTTGTAAGGGGAATGCACAGGGCAGCAGAGTGGGACTCATGCTCTTACCGCAGCAAAGGGCCAACAGGCTGCTGCTGGTTGTTCTGCCTTTCCAACTCCCAGCAGGCTCTGGCATGGGGATCCCTTCCCTGCCTGAGACAGCAGCAGGGAGACACAGTGTGCCAGGGGCTAACGTGTGCCTGCCTGTGTGGAGGGACCAAAATTAAATCCCTGAGAAAGCACCTACAGTCAGTAGCTTTTTAATTGCTGACAAAACACAATGCTTGTCCAAGAAAACTCTGCTTGCTCTTAAACTGGAAATTAATATATTAATATGAATAATGTCTGTGTTCCATTAAAGTAATCCAAAGGGAGAAATAAGAGAATCAAACCCCTTGTTTTTACTCTCATCACTTTGGAGAATTTCCTGAAAGTGATTGAATCACTGAGTTCAAACAGAGAGGAAAAACATGCTGACAGCAGCATGTTGTTTTTATTCTGTTTTGGCAAGTAAGAAGATTTGAGTATCTAAAATCCCCATTGTATATTAGGAATGCAAGATAGGGTCAGGAATTGTAGAAAACAGAAGTTGCCATTGTTAGCTGTTGACCTAGGATCCTATTCTGCTGATTTTTGAACAAGTGGGCAGG
Source organism: Pitta sordida (assembly GCA_013390025.1). Classification (NCBI taxonomy): domain Eukaryota; kingdom Metazoa; phylum Chordata; class Aves; order Passeriformes; family Pittidae; genus Pitta; species Pitta sordida. The sequence continues at coordinate 179,588 of WEKX01005042.1, forward strand.
CACTGACAAGTCATTGAAAGGAGAAATCTGCAGATGGTTTGAGAACTGTGACCAGAGTTAGAGAAAGTAGAAAAGTTAATGAAGCTTGTAAATACATAAAAACAAAATATATATTTAACTGCTACATGTACGTGTATTTCTATTTGAAAAACTATAATCTGAATGGAGTAATTTTAAATAAAGCAATTTATAAACATTACAGGCTTTGGTCTCTACATTGTTTAAAAAGTATAATAAACCAGAATGGATTTCAGCTTCTTCTGGACATCACATAGGTAAAAATCTTCAGGTTTTAATATTCATTTCCCCTAGGAGAAAATGCATTAAAGAGTGAAAAATTTGTACTAGACTAGTGTAAATGAACTACAGAAATATATATTAAAAATTACTCAGACTACCATAAAATCTCATAAATCTGACTTCACAAATGGTAACAGGAGGTATAGGGATAGGTTTTGGATTATCTGTGGTGATCTTAGAGGGCCAGAGGCCCCAGACATCCACAAGATATCTAAATAATTAAACTGGTTCTCTGGGGAATCCTTGTTTGTGTTTTTCCAAAAGTACTTGAGTGGATAAATTAAATGCCTTTTTTTTTTCTGGATCTGAATCCTCTTTCAGTTGGAAATTCTTTCTTTTGAGGAAAAAACTTAGTAAGTACTTTAGTGGTTGGCTCCTTATCTGAAAATGCCAATAGAGCTAAACTGCAATGATATTTTAGTTGTTTGAAGGGGTGCACTAACAAGGGAAGGCTTATGATATTGTAAATTCCACTTAAAACTCAAAGAAAAACATTTATACTCTGCATTGACTACAGGATAACAGAAATCCATTCTGCTTTTCCTTCATTCCCTTAAATCTTAGTATTGAACAGGCCTTGCCAGCCCTGGCCCCATGGCTCCTGGGATGGTGTGCACATGAGTGGAAGCTGCCAGAGCCACACTCGGGGCCTGCGTTAGGTAGGGCTACGGAGCTGGTTAAGTGGTTAGGTAGGGTTACCAAGCCAGCATCAGCACTGCCAGCAGACACAGCTGGCAGCTGTGTTGCCTCAGCAACGGGACTGGGTTGTCCTGTCGCCGGGGTAGGCAAGTGCTTGTAAACAGTGCCTACAAAAGACTTTTCCAGTCCCCTTAGTTTAACTGTGTGGTGTGTGCCCTCCTATAGGACATTCCAGCTGTTGCTCGACAGGTCTCATAGTCCGTAACAGTTCATGACTGGAAGTTTTGATCCCCGCCCCCTCCGCTGGAGAAGTGATCGCTGCCTATCTGTCGTGGTTTGACCCTAGCTGGATGCCAGAGACTCACCCACAACCTCTCCTGGAGGAAAAAACTGGAAAATAAAACTGGTCACAGTGTCTCAACCTGAGACACTATCACACACCACCCTTTCTCTGGAGCGCTGGCACAGCCCAACTGCCTGGGAAATGGCAGGGAACAAAGAGAGCTTGGGCACCCATGGCTGTTCTGTGCTGCCTGCCATGGCAGCTGCCAGTCCCAGTGGGCTGATAGAGTTGCCTCAGTTTCATTGTGCATTGAGGCTGTCCTGGGGCTGTGCTCCCTCCTGGCTGTGAGGGGAAAACACACTGCTTTTTTTGGTTTAAGCATGTGGGTACAAATAAGCCCTGGGGCTGGAGTGTGTCCCTGCGGGCAGACTGGGGTGCGGCAGCAGCTCTTCCCCCTGCCATCTCAGGTCGCCGCCACGGGTGGATGGATGCACTCCTGGGGAGCGCAGGTGCTTTTGGCTCTCAGCTCCCACTGTCCCCCCCCACCATTTGCCATGACCGACCAGTGGGCTCATTGCTGGCCACAGCCTTGTTGCAGACCATCTGTGCAGACTGGGACAGGGGATGCTCCCTTTCTCCCCCTCCTCCCCTGTTGCACTGCACGGGTAGGAGGAGTGTGGTGGGACACAACCTGTCTTCTTTTTCTTTCAATTTGCTGCACTGCGGGCAGTGGCGGTGAGTGAGCAGGGGACAGGTCTCCGCCCTGGGTGGGGGAACAGCATGGCCAGTGCTGCCCATCTGGTCTCAGCCAACTGCGGTGCTGGTGCAGCACGCTGGCTGCACAGCCTCGTGGTGGAGGCACTGCCAGTCCTTGCGCCCTGACCGATGGGGGCCAGGTCTCTCTGAGGGGAAAGGGGACCGAATCCTTGCTGGGGTGTGGAGGAATGAAGCTGCAGTGATGGAGGGGGGAAGCTACCCTCACAGCACCAGCCCCTCCTCCTCCCCAGGAGCCGTGCTCACCCACTGATATGGAGACCCACCTACTGCCATGCTCCCTTGGAAGCTGCTGCACCCCACAGATTTAAACTTGAGGTGGTTTAAACCTGCCACCCCCTGTGCCCAGAAGTGCCTCCTGTCCTGGTTCCATGGTGATGGTGGTAATCCCCCTTCCCCTTAAGCAGTGAAAATAAATGGCTCTCGGGGACTGCACGGGGCAGGTTGCATCCCCACTGGTCTGTGGACAGGCCGGGCGGGGGCTGTCCTTGCTGGTCCGAGGGTGGGTTGCGTAACTTGTGCCTCCCTTCCGTGCTCCCTCCACTCCCTGTCTGCAGTGGCTTCTGGGCAGTGCTAATTTACATATTAATGAGGTCATTGCACATTCATGAGCTGACTGAGTTATTTGCGCATGTGCGCAGGCCTGCATTTCTCTGAAAAATAAATAGCGAATTATTGAAATTGCAGAGATGCGGGCCGCGCATAAGTAAGTGCTTACTGTAATTGAAAAATTAGGTCTAAGGGTCTGTTCTTGTCCAATGGCAAAGGTCTGTAACTCCTTCTTTTCTTGAACAGAATAATGTAATGTTCAACCAGACTGATTTATATTTGCTGCTGCTGTTGCTCTTTCCCCCATACTACTAAAGGCCTGATATTTCACAGCTGGTGCCAAGAGACATGTTGTGCCAAGAGATATGTTGTACATATCTCTTTCCTTCTTATTGAGTTTTTCTCTTTATTTCTGTTTCTGGTTGTGCTTTTTTCTATCAGTTTATATAGCTGACAGTGTTAGTTTTCAGCTACGTATTAAGTATGCATTAATATGCAAAGTTTCAGGGCATATAAAATTGGTAGCAGGATGGCAACAGGTTTGGCTAGGTTAGGTAATAGGTGATAAGTTGGATTTGACCACCTCTATGGTCTTTTCCAAACTTCCTGATTCTGTGATTCCTGATTGATTCATAATAATAATTTCCCATCCTTCTAGTAGATGCTTTAGGTTCTTACAGCAAAATATGTTCCTGCATTTTTATTTTCTGCATATGTTTATCTTGAGGCTTTTGCATCTTCCTTTTAGTACACAAAAGAACATGCGAATATTATAATAGCATCTGCAAGGTATCAGTTGTATAGATCCTCAGGTGCTTTCATTGCCATATCTTCAATGAAATTATTTTCTGCTCCCTCTTGTATTGATTCAAGGTATAGCCTGTGACTCTGGACTAAAGCAAGTTGCCTAATGCCACACTGACCGTCTGTGGTAGAGGGAGGAACTGATCCCATACCTTTACTATTGAACTATAATTTCTTTAGTTTCTTACTACATTTTGTTATATATGTGCATTCAAAATAATGTGATGCTATGAATATACTAAAATAAGCAAATCTGAAACATACAATTGTCTTTGGCACTATTTAAAGAAAGCCACTAGTACACATTTCAAAGGTTCCTTCCAGCTGCCATTCAAATTTCTGTTAAGATTCCCATTACTTCATCATGGGAGCAGGCTTCAAGAGTGAAAGCGTATCCTGTCTCTTTGGAATAGAATTCAAGTTCAACTAAAACAGATAGAAGTACAGTTTTTAAATAATGGAAGGAGAAAAAAAAAAAAGGCAAAATAATTACAAGAGAAAATTATTTGACAAAATATCCAGTGGTGTTTAGTTTATAGTGACGAAAGAAATCTCTTCCTGTAGTCAGGAAATTGGTAAATAAAACGTAAAGCCTCAGGACAAGCACAAATATGTAAAAAGTCTTGCCATTTTACGTCTAGATTTCCTGCAGAACAAAACCAAAAGTATTAAATATGTCAAAGATCTTTCACAAGAAAGAATTCAGCTGAACATGAGTGCATGAAATTCTAGAAATTTTTAACATCTGTGACAGTTTTCTGTGTGCTTTGAAATAGAAAGTAATACCAAACGAGAAACATTCAGTTGACATTTGGCCCTCAAGTCACTAGAATTTCAGTTAAGACCATCACAATCCAAACATTGAAAACTAACAGATAAGGTGTCTTACAACGGTGTCTGATTTTTCTTAAATCTTGATCTTATTTTTGATTCCACGAAAATGAATTATAAAATTCTTATTCCTGTCACTGGGAGACAGCTGGGCCCTTCTATGAAGTTCACATCCAAAATCCTGCCAAGAATATATGGGCAATGCTTCTTATCAGGAAAGAATTGAAGATAAAATTAAACATCTTGATTTTTCTTTGCATCTACATGTATTGAAGACACCTGTCCAAACGATTTGTAACAGTGTCTGAAATCCATGATGCTTCTGTTTGGCACAGTTGGTGCACTGAAACATCAAGTGTTGCATTGCTCTCTGATTATGTCTAGGAATGCATCTGTTGAAAAGTGTGAAAAATGTTTATATTATTTTTTATAAAACAGTAAACAGTGTATAGAAAAAAAATACGTTTAAGTAGATACGGTAGCTTTTGCATTGCTGTGGAGACAAGCTGGCAGAATATAAGACAATATTAGATGACCAGCCAAACCCCTTCTATGCATTATTAATTTTAAACTGCTCGGCCCTGCATGCTTTCTGTAGATTTGCAAGAGCTGAAGTCCTGCTTTCTGCAATCAACCTTAACGATCTCAGAAATATTGCTAAACGACACTGCTGCCATTCCTTATGCATGCTTTGTTTTGAGTATTTTCTCCAAATGTTCTTAAAACTCATTTATTAACTGACAGTATAAAGAAAATGTTTCTGGAGAATGATCTAGGGAGTACAGAGGAAAAGCTGCTCTTTAGACGGTGTTTAAACCTTTCACACAGAATCACACAGAATATTCTGAGTTGGAAGGGACCCACAAGAATCATCGAGTCCAACTCTTAACANTGGAGAATGATGTAGGGAGTACAGAGCAAAAGCTGCTCTTTAGACGATGTTTAAACCTTTGAAATTTTGAGCATTAAGTGGTCATAGATATTTTTACTAGCTCAGGTTGTTGCAGTTGATTTCATTCTGAAAAAGAAATATTCAGGCTGGAAAAGGTTTCCAGAGGTACAGGCATCCAACATATTGCCTGAACAATAGCCAAGAGCAAAGTTCTTGGTCAAAATAATACGAGAATATAATTTGAATTCACAAGTATTTATCAGCCTACTGCTAATAACCAGAAGAGATTAGCAGAAATGGTTAATGTGAGAAGTGCAAACAGTTGCACAGATGTGTTGTTTTTCCTCAGTATTTTTGAACAAAAAGTAAAACTTGAGGAATATCTTGTTAGATACAAATGGTCACGATGCTGCGTTTTCAGAAACAATATACACAAACACTACAATTCTCATAAATCCAGCTCATTTGTGCCAGACATATTCCCCTTCACTTGGTTTAAAGTGAAATGATGATCTGATGGTCAACTCACCTTTCTCATGGTTTAGTAAGCTGAATTTTTTGAAACCTGAGAAACATAAACGTTGACCAGCATGATACTCCGGTCACTTATGGCTGGTTCAGTGGCACATCTTTTAATCTGTAGTTATTCAGGATATTTGCAGAGAATAAAACATTTTTGTTTCTTTTCTCCTAATCCTTTCCCTGAGAGATTTGTAGCATTGTCATTCTTACTTCAAGAATTTCAGAGTAGTCCACACTCTAAGTAAGAGCAGTTCCTGTGACAGAAGACAACACTGGAAATTTTAGCATTACAGAAATATTCTCATTAAATGCAGTGTCACTTCTTCAGAGATTTATGCCTTTTTTTGAGGAAAATGTCCACTTTTCCAGGATTCTTACTTGTATTTGTTTTTTCTTGGCCAAAGGAATCTTGTCCAGATGACATCTCTTTAAGGACCCCAAAAGATGTTTATTCTACTTAATTTTCAAAGTCTAATAAACTAGAATATCACAGACCCTTCCTCTTTATCTTCAGAGAGGAGGTGTTTGCTTTAATCTTTGTGCTGGCCTTTCAGTGAAGCTGAACAGCTCATTGAAATACAGTCCTGAAAATCGAGGATTGCTTGTCCATATTTCATTTTAGTTTAGGGAAGACTGACATATTCACTGCATTGTTTAGATGTTAGATGTTAGGTTTTAGTTGCATTATAGGTTGGACTAGGTGATCTTCAAGGTCTTTTCCAACCTTATCAGTACTATGCTACTATGATATCTAAAACGGAGGATATTTATTAGTTAATTTTACCAAAACCCAAGATCATAAATGCTGTTGAATGCATTCCTGTGCAGATTTTTTTTTCTGAAGTGGTTACAAGAGTGACTTTGGCTCTTGAATAAGATTACAGTACTTAGCCCTGTAATCCTAGACTTATTGTCCTGACAGCTGGGGAGCTGGAGAGAGGCAGTGTTCTCTTTCTTTGTATTTGTCTCTTTGGCAACTTCTACTGGTGCGTGGTGGAAACACTGAACTGAATATATCTTCCTAACAACACCGTCAGCTCAGCCAAAAAACAGAGAGAGACAAAATTCAATAATTTAAAGGAGAGGATTATTTATCATAACTGCAAATTATTCCATTAGAATTTTCACAAAGTTTAGTCTATAAAGGCTCAAGAAATTAAAGTTAACTTCCAGTACTGCTTTCAAAATTAGAAAGATTTCTAAGTTTAAGCAAATAAGAGGATATCTAGTGGATGAGTAAAAGCTTTACAAGATTTACTTCCACACTGGGGGCTTGACATCACATTTGGCACCAAATACGTGTTTTGTATTTTCTTCACAAGATGCAGGTTTATCCAAACATGTGCTAACCCATTTAGTACTCAAGAAGTGTAAACAAATTTCATTTGTGACTCTTGACTTTTCAGGAGTTCAGCTCTCACCTCCTACCTGTTGGCATCTGGAACCTTTTCAAAGACAAGTATTTTCACTGCTCTAAATGCTGACTGGTGAAACTATATCATGCTAAAATGTATTCGTTTAATAAAAAAATACTTTGGAAAAACAAAGGCTGAAACAGGATTTCTGGTTAAAATTGGAGCCTTTCCCACTGTAGCTAGTCTTTTACCTGGATTGTGGCAGATAGTCTGGAGCCATTGCTATGCCTGATTTGCTGCACAGATGTGTAAAATCAGATTATACCCTTTGTGTAAATCATCATCTCTTAGTAAAATCATCCTTAGTGATGTTCTGGTTTGAATGTTTTTTTTTCTCTGGCAGCAAAAGAGGGCAGATGGCTGCTGCCTGAGCCTCCGCTGCTGCCAGTAATTCAAGGTCAGAAGCAGATAACGGCACCTCTGTGAACAACATATGAGATAAAGAAAAAAAGTTATTAACAGAAAGTAGATGTGCCAGAGCAGAGCATGTGTGGGGAGCAGAGAAGCTGAAAGCTATGGGGGCCCCACCAGGCCGATCAGAGAAGGGGTAGGAATGTTCTTCCAGGTGTCTCGCTGCTGNTTGCCTGTGATAAGTTTTTTTTCCAGTTTTTTCCTCTGAGAGAGGTTGTGGGTGAATCTCTGGCATCCAGCCAGAGTCAAAACCACGACAAATGATTATAAGAAAAGAAAAATCTTACTTAAAATTTCAAGTACCTACTGCAATTGTTCACTTTTTTCCACGTGTCTGCATACTTGCACCCTTCTGTGTCTCTGGTTATGGGGCACATGTTAGATGTGTAGGGGCTTGTGGCACAAAGCCAGCAAGTTCACATGCCATACATTAGACAACAGTAACACAGAAAGCCATGACTTACAGGGAACTAACTACTTTAACCGAGTATCCACAATGGTATTTGGAGTACCAAAGAATTTAGGTTAAGATAGGCGCTTGTGTTTTGGTCAGCCTTTTTTTCCATCATTATCCTTTTATTTTTTTCTAATTTGCTTCTGCATTTACAGCTTTGGAAAGGCATTTTTGAGAGAGGCAAGGAATCTGACAGTTCTGGGAATAAAAGTCAGATTTCCTGGCTACAAATCATGTGCCTTGACCACAAACTTTTTCCTTCTCAGAAAATCCAATTTTGTGCTGGCTTATATCCTTGATTATTGCTTCTTCTCTTTCTCTCTTCCTGTTTTCGGTTGGTTTGCACAGTGTCATGTGATGCTTCAGATTAATGTCACAGACGGACAGTCTGTTAAGAGACAGTATTTTAAAATTTTTCACTTGTTTTTCTTTGTTTGTTTGTTTTAGCAATGACTGAAGGAAAATTTCACCATTGTCTGTTCAGGATGTGTCTGGTAGTGTGTTGTCAGAGAAGAGCAATGAAGCTGGTGAAGGGTGTAGAGAGTCAGCCATGTATTGAGTGGCTGAGGGAGCTGGGGTTGTTCAGCCTGCAGAAAAGAAGACTCAAGGGAGACCTTACTACTTTTGATAACTACCTGAAGGGAGGTTGCTGCAAGATGGGAGTTGGCCTCTTCTCCCATGAAATGAGCAACACGACAAGAGGAAATGGATTGTAGCTGCACCAGGGACTCATACAACCACCAGATTGGGCATCAGGAGGTATTTCTTTACTGAAAGGGTTGTTAAGCATCGCAGTGGGTTGCCCACTGAGGTGGGTGGTGAAGTCACTGGTGCTGGAGGTGTTTAAGAAATGACTGGATGTGGCACTTAGTGCCACGGGCTACTTGACAAGGTGGTGATCCGTCAAAGGTTTGACATGATGATCTCGGAGGTCTTGTCTGAACTGAATGATTCTGTGGTCCCATAATGGGTGTTTCATTTTAAGTTATAAGTAAATCTATTTTTAAACGGTGCAGAGGTGTATTTGACTATGACAAAAGGTACTTCAGATGCCATTTAGATTTTGAATGAGTTCTTGAGCATGTAAGCAATGCAATCTGTGAAAGAGAGATCAGTAGGACAAGTAAGCTTCCATTTTTATTTGAATGGGTTTGTTCTGGGTTTTTTTGTTTTTTTGGGGGGGTTAGGTGTTTTAAAGTGGGGGTTTTGAAGTGTTTTATTCTTATTTATTTTGGTTTGCCTTTGTGGTTTATTTAGTATTCTTTTCTTTTTGTTTTTTTTCTGAGCTGTTATAGTTATCTTGTTATCTTATTAGTTTTCTAACTCTCAGTGAAATACAAAGGAAAGTGCTTTCTGGATACAGAAACAGGTGTTTTACTGCTGAAGTTCTAAAAGTCCTAAAAGTCTGCTCTCAGAGTACAGTTCATCTGTGGAAAGTTAAATAGCTGATAGTCTTCCTTTGCAGTTGCCAAATTTGAGTACTCAGGAGAGATTTAAGAAATATGTAGATATACCCTAGTTCTGCATTTCAGGACTATTTTCAAGTCTCTCTCTCTCATGCTTTTATTTGGAGTGCCATGCCCTATAAATACCTGGAATTTTCTGTAAAATTGGAGAAACTGTAATGGTGTTTTGCTGTTGTCCAATGTTCTTTCTTCTCAGTGCCTACTGAATATTATTCTGACGCGTAGTTTGCTGATACTGTATAAGCTGCTCTATGGAATATTATAGGTAGGGTCACAAATCAAGACTGTTGGGTACTACGTATTTGGAATTACACGATCAGAGATACGGTCACTCTTTTCTGTGCTGCTATTATGTAAAACACCTTTTTACTTCCCTTTCTGTTGGGTCATTTACATTCATGTACAAAAAGCTTGCCTTAAAATATGGACTTTAAATGAATGCAATATTTCATATATGGACATGTTTGAGGACCTGGCTGAATTTGTGAATGGAGTGAAGGTGCAGATATTTAAAATTTGAATGCAGCCATTAAATAATATATTTGGAATTAAGTGCTACACAAACTAAATACAGAATCATTGTTCCCCCAGCTCATAGGAAATATATGAAAGATGGTTATTGAGTTGAGGATAGAGGGCAGTTACTATTACTTTGTACTAGTAAAAACATCTTAATCAGTTTAGAAAAATTGTACTTCCCTTCATTTTTTCTATCTTGCTTATCATATTTTTAACTGTAATATATAAATATAAATATAACAATGTTCCTCCTAAAAGTAGCTTTATTGTAGAAACACATATTTGTGTTTCCAGAAAGGTATGATACTGCCTTTGGTTTCAAATACCAGTATCTCAGTAGGACAGTTTAACGATCTGCTGAGTCTTCTTGTATCTGAATATTTATCTCTAAAGATGGCAAAGCAGAGGCCATTATACATTTATGTTAATTACAGTGTGATTAATTCTTTCTTCAGTTGGATGTGTGATGTGCCGCATTCCCCGATAGTCTCAGAACTCTGTTAATGCCAGATGTCTGTTCTGGAGTCCGGAAGAACTCTCTTTACTGGTACTTAGAGTATCTGGTGCATCCACAATCACATTTCATGGATCTACTAAGTGCAGTGATTGAATCCAGCTGTTTACATTCTGTGTTTTGCTATCCTTTGCCAACCACTCACCATGAGAGTTGGGCAGGAAACAATGTTCTCATTCCATTAAAATCCCTAGTAAAAAAAAAAAAAAAAAGATTATTTTAAGGGTGTTCCCCAGAAGGGGAAAAAAATCCCAAGACCCAAGATTCACCCCTGAAATAGCTTGTCCTTATGACAGTAACTATATATGTGAAGAGGCAGATTTAAAATTCGAAGCTGGATATCTTCATGAAGTGTTGGTGGTTTTGAGTATATCTTTTGGATCAATAATTTCTTGATGAAGAGCATTTAATGCCCCAAATTACTGGCAATTTCAATGTCTGAGAGCCACTATTTGCACATAAATGTCCTGTCCTTTTTGCAAAGGGTAATTTTTTTTTCCACTTGAGCAACTGTCAAGGCTTTGGGAAAAGCAGACATTGCCCACTAATTTGCCTCTCACCACCACACGTCATCCATGCCTCATGTAGCAGCATTTGATATATCTGCTGAGAGTATGGATTGTATTTGCTGCCTCTTTACTCTTTGTAGTCACTGTCAGTGACATAAATCTAACAGGAATAGTATATAGGTATATGTCTGTTCATAGAGTGTTTAGTTTTGTTGTGGGTTTGTTTTTTGCAAAAGGGAGGATGCAACCTATATTTCTCTTTATATTGCCCACCTAAATTTCAATTATGGCTCTAACTTTAGTGATCCATTTTATTAGTCAAAATATTAAACTGCATTATATGCTATTATTGGTATAATGTATTGTACTTGAAAAGTGCAATACTCTAGATACTGTGCAAGCATAGTAGATGACTTTCACCCCTAAAACTGAGAATCTAAGGATTTACACGCTGGATTTATTTAACCCAAATTTATACTGCAGTGTATAACTTAAAAAGGTTGGCTCGTTGGAAATTCTGACCGAACACATACGGTGGCAATAGAGGTGTTGACTCTTAAGGGATAATGGGAAAGGGGAGGAAAGGGAAAGAATAGACTACTTTTTTTTCACCAAAGTTGTGTATACTTATGGGACTGAAGGCTAGGAAGGCCTACAGCTAATTGTTGTATGAATGATAAACAGTGTACTTGTACACCAGGTAACTATGAATCCTGCAGATTTTCACAGTGCAGGTCAGCGACCGATTGAACACTAGAACTGTTTCAACCCTCTGTCTAATGGTGCTTCAGGATGTCTGTGTGTGCAGGAGCAGCTTTGGTGAATGCAGAATATGCCTGCTTTGGCACCGAATATGGTGTTGTCCCCACTAAATGCAACAATAAGGCTTCCAGCAGTTTTTCCCAATGGCTGAAATTTAATCTGCTTGCTCTCAGGGTGCTTAGAGTATCTGTTCACTCCTCCTAGACTTTTTTGGTAGCACAAATGGTGTGCGATGTTTGTCAGGAAGCTGCCAGTACTTGGCCAGCGTACGTCAACTGCCTATACTGGCACATCTGGCTCTTGGGCATTCAGCATCCTGCAAAGGGTTGGGCAGTACTGGTTTGCTCTAGCAGATCAGCTCTTGGGTGTTCAACACATCAATTTTCTCTCTTTCTGCAGACAATAGGATTTATTGAATATGATTTCAATATCGTATTAAACGTAACTGAAGCCTTTAAAACTTCTGTGTAGGCAAAATGACTAGATAATTTCTACATACTATAAGTCTCTTTTCTGATTTATGGTTATTTCTATTAATTCTGTAAAAAAGATCAGCAGTAATATGAACACAGCAATGAACAGCTTTTTTTTATACTTTCCTTGGCTACTGGTATGCAAATAATTTCTAAAAGATACTGTTAACTTCCCGGGTGGGACAATAAAAATGCAAAATAATTCTAAAAAGTGGAAACAGTTCTGCCCATCGATTTATTTCTTATAATACCAATAATAAGGCTGGCAGCTTCATGATTTCGTTCTTTAAATAATTCGAATACAACAATGACAACAACAAATCAAGGAATATGTGTAAGATATAGACCTTGTAGGGTAATCTTCTCTCATACGTATCTTTTATTTATAGACTCAAAGGCTTTTTACGATACTCCTCCACAGCATAGCTGGGTATCTCAAATTTTAACAACTTCTTCCTAACAATGCTTATCATTTGTGGGAACAATATTTCCATTATAAGGACAGGTAAGGAAAGAACAGGGAGATCAGGATTACCCAAGGTCACAGTGGAAACACACAATAGCAAGAGAGGTGCAGTGAAAACTTCAAAATGTCTCTCTCTCCACAGTATCCTTTCTTCTGCCACACACTCCTTATTTATGAGGAGCATCTCATATTGTGTGATTTAGTTTTCTGTTAATGACTGACAAAGCACTCACAATTTTGTCTCTTTTTCCAATCCTCTTTGAAAATGAGTTCATCAGTACCCGTGAATGTCTCTGGTGAGCCATTCTTGTTCTCACAGCTGCTATTCTAATGGCAGAAACATGCAGAAAAAGAGATTCGCCTGTATGAAAGGATGCCCAGGATGGAAGGTGACCTCTGTCTGTCAGACCCATCGGCCTGGTTCGCTGCGTGATCCAGCATAAGCAGGGCTGACTTCCAGCCTCCAAGCACAATGTGTGGTGTGTGGGGTCACTCTTCACCTCCCTTGCCCCCTGCTCCCAGGCCATGGGGCTGACCTCCTCCCTCAGGGAGTTTGACCCCTGCCAGCCCGGCTGAAATGAGCTCAGCAGACTCCCTGTCTGAGTGCAAGGCTCAGAGCATGGCTTTCAGCAACACAAATGGTAATGGGAGAAAACATTTGTCTTGGAGGCGCTACTACTGCCAAAGAGTATATTCACCTCCATTCTTATTTAAATAGGGTGCATATTCAAGATTTCACTTGTTCTAAAAGCTCTGTGAAATCTCAAGGAGAGAAAAATAGAGTGCTGTCAAGCTTCTCTAGCAATTAAAAGAAAAATAAAGGAATGCGTTTCAGCAGTGATTTCAAGTATAATTTCAGTGATGTGTATGCACATATATATGTATGCATACATACATCTATGTGTGCACATTCTGTCTATGTGTGCAGAGAAAAAAAATAACATGTTGCTGTAGTTAATCATCATTAAAAAATGAGATGTCTGAATTATTTAATAAAGGTTATCTGTGAAATTAGGAAGTTTCGTATGTGATGAATCTAGATTCACTCAAGCAACCTTGTTGAATTCCATAAGTGACTTGTGTGAATGAGAGATGTGTATCTCACTGGAATGAGTCTGGCTCCCTCTTCTTTGTACCCTTCCTTCAGCTACAGATAAATAAGATACTCCTGAGCCTTGTCTTCTTCCAAGTGGAACAGTTTCATTTCTCTCAACCTTTGCTCACAGGAGAGATACACATATTTCAGTCTCTTTATCATCTTTGCGGCCCTTCACCAGACTCTTTCCAGTAAAGTAGAAAGTACTCTGTCCCTCTTTTAGTGGGCAGCCCAGAACTGGACCCAGTGCTTCAGTTGTGTCCTCACTGGTGGTGGCTAGAGAACCATTCTATGTTTATACTTAGGGAGTTTGTCAAGTTGCAGTGCTCCTGACGGTGGAGGGTCTGCCCAGATGTCCTGGCTGGTTTTACAGAGCTCTGCCACAGTTATCAAACAGGCCACCTTTTGAGACTGTGGCAAGCTGAGATAATATGGTTAAAAGCCAGGTGATATTACGTGTACGTTAGGTACTTTTACTAAGCTTTCTCTTCACATGCCACTCGGGTCCTGGTCCACTACCAGCTGACTACTGGTGATGCAGGGAAGATACAGGACGAGCCTTTAAGAAACCCAGTCGTGATTCAACTTAGTTGGCATGGAAGTTGTCACATACTATCTTTCTGGCTTCAGGGGAAGTTGGAACAGACCCTCAAACCCCTCAGAAAACCTAGTGATTGTTGGTGTGTCAAAACTCAAATATAAAGTTTATTAGCATAAAAATTGAATATATGAAAATTAAAACTGTCTTTTTTGTTTCTCATAAAAACTGCAATGGTTTAAACTCTGCAAAAAGGTATGTTGGACAACTGAGATTTCTCAGCAGAGGATCAGGGTTGATTTTATATCCCCCTTTTTCACTAATCTAAAGTGCCTCAGAGAACTGTGTATATGTCAGACTGCATTTTATTTCAGAGCTTAATTGCTGCAAAGGATGATCTATCTGCTAGAATTCTTATTCACATTAGTAAACTCTCTTGGTAGTTATATAAACATTTACTGTAGTCCATTAATGAAAAGTATGCTAGTGCAGGTGTTGAGTGTAACACAATAAAATTTTAGCAGTCAAGAGGTTGTTTATTGTATTTGGTCACATATTCTGTTGTACTCCCAGGTATTGGAGCTGAAACAGAACAAATGAAAAGCCAAGATTAGAGTCTTTTGAAACAGGAAGTAAATTAAAGGAAAATATTTTTAGCCACTGTACACTTTTTTCAGTTGTAAAATATTATTTCTTCAAGAGCCTCTCTATGATTTTTTTTTTTCTTTTTAACATAATAAATCCTGTTGCCTTAAAAACAGTGCTAACCAAGAACTCTTGACAATTCATTTTAGGTCTGGTAGGCTCGAATGTAAGCTGAGCTGCCCAGAGAGAGCTTGTGAAAGAGTTTACTTGCTGTAATTTTAATAAAGGAAATTTAAAAACCAAAATCTGTTTCAAGTCAAAAACAAATAACTGAATATTGTCTTAAACATTTTTTCCTCTCTTCTTGGTATGCTTACGCTATTCAAGCAAGTGGCATTGTTGAACTCAGGATAGAGAGGCTATTTCTTTTAGATAAGTAAAACCTTGTTTCTGAACACTTCAGTCCAGTAATTAAAGAATTGTAGTTTCAGACTCTTTGGTTTACAGTGTAAGAATATAAAATGTAAAAGCTAAGAGTATATCACAAGTAGGGATTAAACCATAGAAGCTGTTTGTCTCTGGTACTGTGCATCATTTGGTAAAGCATACATGCCTAACGGGTTTGATACGATGTTAAACACATCGGTTATTTTGTGCAATATATCTTCATTATTTTTCCCTCTCATACTTTTTCCAGAAAAGTGGCCCTTGTCTGACGGATAATATTTTATATACACATTAAAATATACTATAAAACCATAACAAAATGTTTTTTAAAAATTGTGAGAAAGTGTATTCGTGGCTTGCATTATGTTTTAATTGGAAAACTAAGAGAAATGCCATTATTATTGTTGTTATTAATAATATTAAGAAATAATTATATATTTATAAATATATTATTAGTAGTAGCATTTCATTATAATATCCTTTTTGCATAAGCAAAATATGGATTTCTGGATTTCAGTTTCTAGATATGTCGCATGTAGTTTTCTTTCTTTCAAGTGATTTACTGTCTGAATCATCCGCGCTCAGGGTGGTGCTCAGTTTTACGCTGTTCAGCCATAGGAGGGAGCCTCTACTCTTGCAAAGTTAATTCGGGGAGCTGCGATCGTGGGCCCTGGCAGATACCTTCCTGCCGGTTTGCATTTGGAAGCGTAAATGCTTCCTTTTCTCCTACGAGGCCGATCCCCTGCAGTTTCACAGGCAGGTTCATTTGCATGGGAATAAAGCCTGCTAGTTCCAGGAAGAGCTATACAGAAACTATGAAGTCCTGCTCCTGATGGATTTTAAGAGTGAAAGATCATATTTGTGCACAAGTGAATTCAGTCTTGTGGGGTTTTTTTAAATAGTTAGGTCACATAAATCTCTGCCAGTATCACTGCATCATCCAGCTGCTGCAGGAAAGAATGTTGTTTGCCTGATGCTGCAGAGATTGTACTCTATCCTTTTCCATTACTTCTTTCTCTTCATTACATACAACAAATACTGGACAAGTCAGTAATTCGGTTGTTGTCCATTAATTCAAGTCAGGTTTAAACTTGGCATAAGGTTCACACAGTTCATAATAAGACTTGTGCTTTAACGAAGTTCCTTAAGCAGAAGTAAACCCATGCGTAAGTATATTTAGTAAGTATATTACATGACTACATTGATCATATTGAATTGGATCAATAATCTGTTATGGCAGAAAAATTAATTTGTCAAATGAAAAAGTAAAAAGTAAATACAGAAAGAAAAAGAATAATATAAAATGTTGAAATTGAGCTTAATGCACAAATTAAATTTTAAGAAATTTAGCTTCATAAATCTATATAAAACTATATAAATCTATTCCTAAGAGGAATCTTTGATGAAGGAGTAAATCTGCAACATTGCAGATGTTCCAGCTCAGTACTACAAATTCTTGTTCATATAAGTAGATTTCTTGTAGAGTCTGATTAACTCTGAGACATTGCTGCTGTTTATGTTTACAGTAGTTTGCAGGGCATTCCCAGTAAGCCATTTATACCATGTATCAGTAGACCACTTTGTTCCTTACCTGTCCTCCCTCTTCCTAAATATACCCAAGTTCAATATATTAATTTCTCTTTGTTTTGGAAAAATGGGCAAGAATGCCACTAGGTAAATGATTGTGAACATATTTTCACTGTAGTAATATTCAAAAGTTGGAATGCCAACTGTGCCTCAAACCTCTGAACTACAGGCAAAATACGTACATGTGTGTTTTCTGAAGGACTTAACAGTCTGAGTCTTCAAGCACAGGAATTTTTTATGAAGATATTTGCCTTTAAAGACAAAAGGAGTTGCAAAAGTCTTGATGGTTGGGCTTTCAAAGACCTTCCAGTCTTCTCAATATCTATGTCTGTATGCCTGCTTCTATCAGTCTGTCTGTAGCACAGTTGTGATGACAATATCTGCCCTCTGAAAAATGTCAGGGTCTCCTGACCCCACTCTACTCACTCATCCTCAGGCTGGTGCAGAGAACTGCAGAAGATGGGCTGGATTACAGGGATTTTTCCTGGCTATACCCCACTGTCCAAAGTGATAATGTTGGCTCATCTTTGACTCATCCTTCTCTCACCAGCATGCCATAAACGCCAAAGCCTCTGAAAGGTACTCAGAATGTATTTGCTAGCCCAGTTTATAGACAGAAAAATCCTTTTTGCTCTTTGCACCTTACCACTGGAGGAGGAATGAAGAATTAGTGTCGTATAAATCACATGCTGTTATTTCCATTTGCTGTTTTAATTTTGATCTTCTATCCTACTTTAGGAAGACTGACATGCTTACTGAAGATTGCAGGCTAGATGCACAAGCGTTGGCTGATGTGCTTTGAAGTTCCAAGCTAGGTATCCTCAGTTTCACACATACACTCCTAATGTAAACCCAGCTGCACTACTGAATCCTTCCTTTCATCCAACTCTGAAACAAAGGCAGAGTGGGTTTAGACTGAACTCATGGAGACAAACCCCAGGGATGCAGTACTAGAAAACCCTTTACAAATTGAAACACTGACCTCAGTAACATCCTTGCTCAAGTGACTCTAATGATCAGGTTTTAATTTCTTTCCCTTTTATCCAACTATGTTTTTTTTTACTGTGTTCTTCTCTCATTGCTAATGATCATCCTTCTTTTTGGCAAGTCATTCCTCTTCCAGTTTGCAGAGTTGCCACCACGCAGTTTTCTCAGAAGAAAGATCCTATCAAATAGATAAAGAATATCTCTGAAATTCAACATACATATGTTATAGGCTAGCTGAGTACAGATGTTAAACAGCCTTACCACTGAATTGTAAAGTAAGACATAATATTAATTGACTGTGTTAAAGAGCCCATTAAAATATGTGCTTTCTAGAGCATCTACTGAATTTTTATGGAACTTGCATTTCTCAGTCAAACCCTTAAAAGTCAGATGCTGTAGCCCTAAAATGTGTATTTCCCTCTGTTTATAAAGATATGCTGCCTCCAGATGATCTAGATGATCTCTAAGGTCCCTTCTAACCTAAGTCTTTCTATGATTCCATTTTCTACTGCAACTAAGAATTACTGTGAACTTCCTTCTAGGAGAAGGTAATAAAAAAAAAAAATCAAAGAACTGCAGTGAATTGCACTAATCAGTCACACCAGTCAGTCTCAAAGAACTTAGTAACCTTTAAAGTTTAATTTTGCTGAAATGTTTTTCAGTGAAATTGCCTGCATCACTCGGCTCGTTGAAAAACATTCTCGGAAATACTCTTATGATTGCTATTAAAAATGTATGACTGTTGTCCAGATGAAAGCCTTATCCAAAAGCCTTACGCTTTTGTTTAATCCAAGAATCATGGGAAGGAGTTGTGCGAGAAAAAGTGTTTTGGAAAGATGATACAGATAAAATGACAGAGTTGTGAGCAAGCAGAGAAAAAACTACGGAGCAGAGTGTGTAAACTTGCTGATATTTCCTTAAGCTCAGATTTCCTTCAGATATTTATCATGAATCTGAAAATAACTTTCTGCTACAAAAATGAACTCTTCCAATATTTAGTGCATTTTCTTTTTGTCCTCTTGTGAATTTTGTTCCTCTATGAAAACTCAATATAACTGGCTTCCAAGTACAAGGGTAGCTATACTTTTCATGCTTCATCCTTTTGATGGGTATAGCTCTTCTCCATTGTGCATATCATAGTTAACTACCTGCTGGATCATATAAACTTTTTTATTTAGAGGGTTTTTTATCTGTAAAGATATAAATATATATTCGTCTATAAAGAGATCTTAGTGTTTCTAAAATATTTAATGTATGTCCCTGTTTGCAGTGGGGATGCTCTCATATTGTTAAAGAAGCAATGGTGGCAGTTCAGAAGCTGTAAGTGGGAATAAATGTTTCACAAGTACATGTCTTAAAACTCCTTTTTAAAGGGTGTCATTCACACCACTTCACTTTCACTGTGCCAGAGTCCCCCTTAAATCCCTAAAAGGTGATGCCTAAAGTGAGTGTGTAATTCTAAGGTTGTTCTTAGGAAAAAAAAATTGGAGTTGAATTTATGAAACAAGATAAGATAACTGCAGGTACTCCTCTGTATAAATCTGTTAGGTTTTGCTTTTGAAAGAATGAACAGGAGTCTATATGCTTTTGACAAATTTTTGCTACTGAAGTGATTTTGTGTATATTTTTTGACAAAATTATGAATTATGAATCCCAAACTAGAAAAAAAAGTGACATAATTTGTGTGATAAAAAATAGAGAACATACAAAACTTTTATCTCAAACACAGAGGAGACTAGTCTGTTTTCAGAAATCATCTTTCAGAACATGAGGATCACTGGAGCTGGGATGCTTGAACAATCTCTGCTGGAACACCATAGATTTGACTTCCTGCCAGAGACTTCCTTGAGCCAGGTCATTTGGCCCCAGTATCCATATGTAATATCAGAGGTTCAACACCCTCCAGTATTATCATAATGTATCCATCTGATTAGATGAACAAGCAGAAGCAAAGACCTAAATATATTAGCAATCTGTGCTCCTCTCTAAGGAAATTAAAGGCTGATTTCAGACATTAGAGTGTCTGTTAGTGAACTCAAACCTAAAAGGTCTGGAGCCTTACATTCTGGAGTTCATCCATCATCTTGCTTTTTCCGCCTTTACTGTGGAACGGTAGTTTCTTCATGAAGAGTTCTGTGAAATCTGGCAGATTTTTTTATGTCAAATATGTTAATTCTGTAAAAAGATTTCTGAATTCATTTTAACAGAGAATCTGCATTCAAATACTGAATTTGCAGCCACCAATTTTAAGATATATGAACCCTTTGCCATTTTATGATGTCTTTAACTAATAAATAAGAGACATCACATTGCAAGTGTTTTCCTCAGGTGCCTACACTGAGGCCTTTGTCCATGAAAGAATTGTTCAAGGTTCATGGTTAAATAATTATCACAGTTGAGACAGTTCACAAAATTCACACCCCCAGTGTTCTGTGGTCATAAATGAAACAAACTGAATTCATTCTTTCCTTCTTTCTCTACTGATGTTGCTATGTTGTTAAACTAAAATACAATCTAGTAAACTACAGTGCAATTAATTCCTCTCCTTGGAGCCTTTTCCTTATCCCTTTAGACCTCAACCAAAGTGGAATTTCACATTTTCCTGGGCATTTATTGCACGTTTGATTCATTTTCACAGTTAAAATGGCCCTGTGTGGTGGAGATTCTCCTTTGCTCCTGCCTTCTCCTTCAGCTAAGCAATAATGCGGAGACAGGGCTGTGAAGTCACAACCCGTATTGCGAGAAGAGATCACATCCATCAAACTGTCACCTCAGTTTTCTGTCCAGGGTCACAGAGGAACAAAGTCAGCTTGTGTCAGGTTGAAATAGCATTGGTAAGTGTTAGTGTGTGTGAAGCTGGTGGTTTGAAGTCTATTTATTTTGTTTGAAAGGCTCAAACAGCATGTTGCCGAGCCGAGGAACAAGCAAGAGGAAGTCTCCTTATAAATTATTACTGGAAGGCTCAGAGCCAACATTTAAGATGTGAAATTATGCCATCTGCTTTTCTAGGTCTTTGATTTACTTTGTGGCAGCTGCTTGTTTCTGAGTTTTTGCACCTCACAGAGAGGTAGAACTAGTGTTAAAATCTAACATGACAACAGCATTTATTTAACAAACATTTAATGCTTTCTTGAAAAGCAGAGAACATGCAGGGGATGTTATCTCAATGTCTATGTCATGCTTTTAAGACAAATGATATGAAAACAATCCTGTCTCTTTTTACTGGGAATGAGGATAGAAACATTTTCTCATTGTGAAAAATGCAATTCCTTGTCCTGATTTTAGCTATCAAAAGCATTTCAGGGAGGCACCACTCTTTTTTTAATACGGTGACTTCTAATGTTATTGATTTTGTGTCTGTTGGGGTCTTTTATCTTGCACTTTATTACTGATTTTCTGGAGAAGCATCCTTGTTGTTGTTTTGCTGTTTGAAACATTTAAGGTTCATTTACATGTTCTTTATTACAAAGAAACATCTTAGGCCAAGCAACAACTTTAGGAAGTCATGTAGTTAATTTTAAAAGGAGAAAAGAAAGATTGACTACTTCCGTGTAGGCTAATTGGGATGTACGTGGGGTGTGCTCCTTTCAGAAATTAGTGACTGAGAGGGTGATGAATGGAAACGTGCACTTTTCCCTGCCTTGTCCTGACATTCTCTCTGTGTACGGGGTGTACTGCCCAAGTGCCTGGGAAGCTTGTTTGGATACCCTCTGTGAGGATGCTGTATGGCGGCAGGGTGGGGGGGCTGAGTGGCAGCAGCATCTCTTCCCCCACCCCCCTGGAGAATCGCTTCTGCTGAAGTCATTTGGTGCGCTCTGCTTTTTCCTGTGCGAGGATTAGGGAGTAGGAGAATGGCTTTGTGAGGAAGCTCGGAGAGTGGGAGCCGAAGAGAGGCTGAACAGAGGGGTCGAAAGACTTCAGCCTTTCATAGTTCTTTCAGTCAATTCATTCTGGGAGACCAATTGCATATGATACGGCAGCTGGGGGTTTTGTTTTCCTTTCAGCTATATACTGTAGGAGAAGCTGGTAAGGTTATTTTTTTCCTTGTTCTACTGTTCCATGATGCTATTGTAATTGCTTTATCGAAGCAACTGTTTGGTGAGGAAGGGAAGTTGGTTAATGATGCTGAGAGTCCCCTGCATTGTCTCTGCTTTGTGCAGCTGCAGTCTGGGGAGAGGCACTGTTTACAGTAGAGGGGCTGATTTCCGCTGAACAACTTTGCTGTTAATTTTCCGAAGTTGTTGCAGCCTTTCTTTCGGCAAAGCAAGGAAAATAGGCAGATAAACAGACTTGGCTGTTTAGAAATGGGTAAATTTATAGAGGCTGCAATTTGTTGAAAAAACAGTTCTGCCTAAAGCCCAGTTTCAGATGTGCTTCTTTAGATGTTATCAGTTTTGTTACTCTGCTGAATCAACTCCAAAACTGGATTTTATGTGGGAACCTTACCTCACAGATCTCTTCATGTTTTCAGGAGGGATAGGATAGGTCACTTAAACTGATAAAGGAAAACAAAACAAAAGTGTATCTGTGGAAGGTGAAAATATTTGGGGAAAAGAAAAATCCTAGGGGAACTCCAGAATTAAAAAATAAATGAAGAAGCGCTAATTCTTGGCTGTACTTTTTAGCAGAATGCTCCTGAACACTGTAATAGGAAGCATGTGGTTAGACAGAAAATATAAATACTCTTTCAGAAGATTCAAGATGCACACATTAGTAACCTGTCTAACTCTACCCGTCCAAAGGAAGTTATGTATCATATTTATCCTCTTTAAAGGTGGGGGGGGAGAAGAAAAAAAAAAAGAAAGAAAAAATTGAATCTAAAGACCCTGGCTATTCTACTCCTTTTTGTGTTGTTTCTAGAATAGTGACTTGTGTTGGTCAGACTCTTTTATTTCCTTTCACATTATCGTGGGAAACTTTAGTTGAATTGGTTTGAAATACGTGAGCGCAGCTTGGGGTATACCAGGTCTATTCCACAGGCAGGCTATGAAAACCCTGCCTGTGACTCAGATGAATTGTAAAGACCATAATTACCAACAAAAGTTCCTTTTGTGGCCATTCAGAAATCACAAACAAGGTAAGAACGAATGATTGACAACAGTTACACTACTGATTGACAGAGAATCAAAACCTTGGTTGGTGACTTGCTATATTAGTTTTTTAAGAAGTGTTGACCTTTTTCACTATTATTCTGTTTTTTCGGATGCACTAATCCCAATTCCTCTATTGAAAATAGAATTTCCTTCTAAAATGTGGCTTTGTAATTACTGCCTATAGTCTGTACATCTCTTTACAATGATATGCTTATTTGTTGATGCGGAAACAAAATTGGGAGATGCATTGCAATCAGACCTCCATGAAAGAATGTGTATCCTTTATATGCATCACATGCTTAGCTGTTGATTTCAGCTAGAGATTTCACTCTTATGAAGTAATGAAGTGCCACATACAAATCTTCCAAATTTCTACTCACAGTTCTAGCTGTTAATAATAGAAGGCCCAATGATATCAATGTGGTTACTCATGTGAGTAAAGATTTGGAGACTCATTTCCAATTCATGAATGAAATGGTTTTGGAAGTGCACAGTTACTATGGTTTTCATTTGGCTTAAAAACAAAAATCTCCATTAAAACAACCACTAATGAGATTTGGTAGAGAGGCCAAGGATAGGAAAATGTAGTGATTTAATATAAGAATGTGGTAGACCCTTGACAGTAATGTTTTAAGTAGAATTTTAACCATCTTCTCTCTCTTCAGCTTATTAACAGCTTTAGAAGCAAGGGAAATGTAATTCTTTTTTGTGTTGCAACACCAGATACGGACATGATTCTCGAAATACAACCACAACCATGAGTTACACCTCCCCTTGAGAATGAAAGTTTGAGTGGTCTTTATCACATACTCACTCCTACTTCTAGTAATAAGTGTCAGTCCTAGAAAATGGCAATAAACTGATATTTCTGGTTAGATTTCTCCTTGTTGTCTGTAGGCAAAAGTAACAGCTTCACCAGTATGTAATGTTTATTTCACATCCTTGGGTTCACTGCAAGCAAACAAGGCAGGATGTGTTCTCTAGCTATTGATACACCAGTTTAGGCTTCTTAGTTCTCTAGTAGAAAATTTAGTTTGGTTCAGTGTTTCTTAAATGTTCAACAGTATCCTTTATTTTATAGAGGTAAGAGATGTATTTGCTGCTACTTCTTCCCTAGTTTTCAAGAATTCTAAATTTCCAAAGTGTATTTTGGAGAAAAATTGGGCACCTAACTTAATTGAACTCACAACTGATATCTCTGCATCCAGATGGTAAAGGAGCTATACTAAAATTACTGTGCCAAAAAGCCCTAAAATCAACTGCCTGAAACAGAAAAGTGGCTATCCTATCAATTTTTATAAAGCAGAGATACATATACTTATGTGTAGCCATTTTTGTTGGAAGAAAGGCTTCTAATTTTAAATGAAAGATCACCCCTAATATCACATTTGTGCATAAAGAAGTAAATCTTGACTATAAATATCTTTTAGTAAGTGGAACAAAATGCCAAAGGTGGAGGGAAACACACACATTTACTCATACAATTAGAGCAATCTAAACATGTTCTAGCTATCAGTTCTTTCTCACAACTGAAAGCTTTAGGCAGATCAAAAAGGTAATACTGCTTCTTGAAACNTCTGTGAAAGTAGTTAGGTACCAATTCAGTCATTTTTTACTCATGAAGTAATAGAATATAGAACATGAATACTTTTGTCATATGTAGTTAAAGGATACCTATGATTTCTAGATTTTATGTCCGTGTTTCATGATATGTCCATGTTCAAAACTTTTTGATGAAAATCTGAAAACCAACTTCCCCTTGTGTGCATCCTCCAGCACCTTGGAATCACAATGAGCTCTGTATCTTGGGATTCTCCTGTTTTTAAATCCACTGTAGACAAGCAGAAGTTGAACTGCTGAGTAGGAGATAATCTGCAGGACGGTTTGAATGCAAGGTTCTTGGGAGAATGTAACAATGCTAGGGGGTGTAGAACTGGATGATCCTGTGGGTCCCTTCTGGCTCGAAGTGGCCTGTTAGACTGTGAGGGAACTAGGTTTGTGTTTACCGTTCTGGGATGTGCGTTCGGTCTCTGCACGGGTGTTAGATGGTGAGTTGGACTAGATGATCCTTGTGGGTCCCTTCCAACTCATAATATTCTGTGAATCTGTGAATATATGGCTAAGGTTTGCAAAGCTCACAAACATTCCACTATCTTACCTGTTGAAAACATCCGAGTCCAATTAAATATAATTCAAATTTTTTAATTAAAAAATTATTAAAATGAGACAAAAGAGCAAGGTTATGGCACTGGGAGTCACTTTAGCCACAAATGCCAAGTGCTCATTTTGGCTAAAATATCTCTGACTTTTATACTCTAGCACCTGGAAGGAGTTAGCTTTGATTGGTATGAGTCCTCTCTTGAGAGGTGGGGTGGGTTCTCATAGGTCCTGGTCATCTCCCAGAGGTAGAGCTGGTCTCTTCATGGCATGTGATTGGCTATGTTCACTCATGCTCTGTTCATTTCACAATAAGTCTTTGAACAAGCCAATTCTCCCTTAACATAGGAGTAAGTAGTAAAATCTTACCTTGACTATTCATGCATAATTATTCACTACTTCACCTATTTGCGAAAAATTAATTAATCAGTTATTCATAAATATTTCTTGTTGACACATTTGTGATTGTTCTGCTTCATGGAGAGGCAGCGCCGCCACTCCCCACAGGGGGGCTGGGCAGCACCTCTCGCTTGCTGGGGACAGGCAGAGATGGCTCCCTTATGAGTGTTGCAAAGGTTCCCTGGTGTTTATAGTCCTGCCATGAGACAGCGTGAGTCTGTGTGTCTGTGTTACTTCTTCATGACTACAGGCAAGGGGAGGTGAGCAGCCAAGCCAAGCTGCATTCCTGCATATGTGCATTTGAATAGCCTCAG
>WEKX01005042.1:205390-216327 GCA_013390025.1 Pitta sordida
CATTTGAATAGCCTCAGGCAAAGTTCTCCTTCCAGTGCTAGTTGTGGGAGTTCAAGGGAAAAAATCCTTAAACTGCCATGCTCCTGACTGCCTGGAAGGAGCAGAGGGTGTCACAGCATTCCAAATTGCTATATTTCTGGCAATAATTTGCCATATTAATGCCTTGCCAATATTTGCAGACAAACTTCCATTACCTGCCCCCTAGAAAAGCCAAAACCAATCATTTCAAACAATGCTACATAGTCATAATTTCATTACAGTAATACCTCACCCTTCGCAAGGAACAGGTCTCCTGGGGGTCTCGCAAAATGTCTAATTTGTGAACACGTGCAGGTCAGTAATATGCATACAGGCNCTGGCCTTTGAGTAACGGGACGGTGTGACTTGTGGCAGTGCTGCGCTGGGTGTCAGTGGCTGCCTGAGGCATACCGTGGTGCGAGCCTTCCACTGTAGGGACTGGGTGTGGAGACACACAGGAGTGGGGCAAGGATTGGGCATGGCGCCACAGGAGCATAAACGTCACAGGAGTGAGAGGCACTGCGCCCCCTTCCCACGGGGCCGGGCCAGTTCTGACCCACAGCGAATGCCAGCGCCACCCCTCGGCAAAGCAGAGGCACTGTGCATGCGTTGGCTGGGAAGCTCCGTGAATCACTGAGGCAAATTTGCGAGAAAAATTTCTCACAAACCAGTGAGGCCACTATGGAGGGGTCATAATGCAATGCGGTATTACTTCATTAACAATCTTGAATNATGCAGTAAGTTATTACTGTAGTAGAAAATCACAATAATTCTGCTTTTAGTTGTAAATTCACAATTCTTAATACATCACTTTTCACATTACCTGAGTGTTCTTCAAAGACTGTATGGCCATATCCCTTCACATTTGAAAACCTGTAAAGTTTATAACCTTGTAGTTCCTCCTGGTTGTATGTAAGGAAATATCTTTCATCTTTGAAGTACAGCGAGTCCCTGCATATTTGTGATCCGGTATTTGTGAGATCCAGTATTTCCGGGTGATATTTCCCTGAGCTGTGTGATCTCGGCGTGTGCGCAGAACCTACCGCGACCTCAGTCTGATCGGCTGCTGGCCCCACCATTCATGAGCCACCAGAACAAGTTGCAGGGGCGAGACAAGCCGCGGGGACTGGACTAGCAGCAGCGCCGGGACTGCTCCAGTCACCGCTCGCCCCCTGCCCTGGCGGACCACAGCCAGACACCTGAGACAAGCTCCGCTCTCAGGACCGTCTTCCAAACCTTATTAGGGGAGGGGGCGTGGTTATGGGCGTGGCGTACTTGACTATGTAGTGGGTTCACTATCTTTGCGGATTTCACGACTCGCGTGAGGTGGACCAGACCCAACAGCCCGCAATTAACGGGGGATCACTGTATCAGTCTTTTCTAGAAAGGTAGTATTCACTTCCATGATAAGCTTCCATGTTTTAAGAGATTGGCTTGTAGTCTATTACAAGTTAAAATTCAGACCATGTGGTGCGGCAAACTGGTCAGGATGTGGTGTCATAGCTGACGCAGAGTGAAATCAGAGACGTATGGTCTTATCCAATTAAAACTGACTGAAATGTTAATGGACTGCTGGCCGACACTTTGGGAAAGACCACCAGTGATTTCCTAAGGGCAAAGAACTTTTAGCTTCCAGCCATACCTGCATCTGTTCAAGCCCAGTACATTATTAGCTGGCATCTATGGAGACTTGTAAGAGCTTTTGAAGTTTTCTGGATTGCATACAGACAGAATAGAGAAATGGATTATTTTTACTTCCATGAATGGGAGTATCATAGTTCAGTGCTAAATAAAGGAAGCTAAGGGTCAACCTGTCAGTCAAAACTCATCTACGTTACAAAAATGTGGGAATTTTTTTCTGTGCTGGTCCTTCTTACCCAGTGCAAACAAACAGATGTAGAACTGATGTCAGCCGAGACTTTGGGACTCCAGGAGCTTTCGGAACATTCTCAGGAGGCAAAAGAAGGAACAATGAATTTTGACTGATTTTGCAGTTCTCCCAAACACTACACTTTGTCCTGAATGCTATTGCATTTTGTAAGACTATATCTGTACTCCACACCTTTTCCAGTCTAAATTATAAATTGCCTAGAAAGCGTTTTGAAATGTCAGTAGATGCTGAGAGAAGGGTAGAGTGAAAGCTGGGACCACATGCAATACAACTTGGGTGGGATTTGGTTACAGATAAAGATTCTAAAACTTGGGCATCTGTGCGTAGATGTCTACATGTGATTAAGCTCAAATGACGGCTGACACAGTTCAATTTTTTTACCCCCTGTATTGGGTCTGTCTGAGCCCATAGCAGTCCTCACAATGCTGTGCTTTAGAAGGGTGTTGATAACACACAAGTTAGTAGTTTTGACTACAGCCAGGAACACATCAAACTATTGTCCCTTCCCCCCACTTGAGGATAAGATTCTGGAAGGGTACATGATTAGGCCAGCTGACCCAAATTGACCAAATGGATATTCCATACCATATGACTGTCAGCTCAGATGTAAAAGCTGAGGATGTGAGAGTGGGGGCATTCATTGCTCTTGATGGCTGCCTTTTAACATGCATAGGAGCCCTGCTTCCCTAAATGTCGATGTGGACACCTCTGCTGATGGGAAGTAGAGATTAGTTCTTTGCCTTTGCTTCTAAGTGTGCTTTTGCTCATATTTTGCTTATATTAAACTGCCTTATTCCAATGCACCCTTTGTATATCATCTTATTATTTGGGACAGAGCGACCGTTTGGGCCCCTGGCATCTAGCCAGGGTAAACCTGTTACACCCCACACAAGCATCTAGTGCCATTAGAGGTGCCTTAAGGTACCTTAGACATCCCTATGGGACGGGGAGGTGACACAGGACAAGTGGACACATAACCCTTCTAGAGGAGTAGCTCTTCCAGGGCATCTGAAATGGCACTTGGCATGTGTGTGTAGGTCCCTGAACAGGGAGGCCATCTCAGCAGCTACTCCATTCCACTGCTCATATGGACTAGATCATCAATGGCTACAGTGCCAACTTTCATAATTAGCTTGTCTACAGACAGCTACCCACAATTTGAGTCACTGCTGCCTTTTTGCATATTTTATTATGTCACTACTATTGAAGCGAAAGAGCAGAGTTATTTAGGGACTAACATTAAAGTGTTCTTGTTCATTATGGTAATAAAAGGAAAAAGGAAAGAAGGAGGAAATTGTACCTATTCTGGACAGGGCAGGCACCTACTTTGAATGCTTAAATTAGGGCACTTGGAAGTTTTGTAAACAATGGAGGGATATGTGACCTTATCTCAATTTAATTTCTGCGGGGAGACAGTCTCCTTCGACTGATTCAGGTGGCCTTGGTAAGATGCTGAGCTGGTAATAGCTAAGACTAGTTCATAGGAAGCATCAGGCACTCTGATTATACCTTAGGTCATTGGAATATGACACGCTTTCCTGAGGTTATTCTAAGTTCTGTTAATATGTGTTCAGACTAAAAGAGATTGAACCAACAGTTCTTTTCAAGATATCTGTCCTTCTATTCTCGTAATCTAATTTGGCATGACTTACTTTTCTCTTAAATGATTTGAACTTACCTTTCTTTGTGAACTGTGTGGGACCATAGCCTCTGAGAAATTAATCTGAGGAAAGAAACATTTTCCTTTTGTTTTGCATCACGAGTCCTTTTGCTGATGTATCTTTAAACTTCTACATTGTTTATGCATATCTGTAGTGTTTGTCTAATGTACTCATGTGTATTTTGAAAAAATATACATTTGCACTCTACCTCACAATTCCTTTGTGCATGCCAGAAAATAATTTCCCTAACTGAACACTATATAGTACAAGTCCAGTTTTTGTCTCCTTTGGTGCCCATAACTAGAGCTCAGATGGTGGGGCCATTGCAGAAGAGAGTTTACCAATTTACATGTTAATGAAGCATAGTTTGATGGATCTTGATTAACGTAGGCTCAGGCAACATCTTAATTAGCCAGAAGCACATTATGAAACATTGGTCTTCACACCCCTGAGATATTTTGCCAAGCAAGTGCAGGTTCCTCAATAGCTGTTTTGTGTAGTATTGTTAAAGCTAAGACCTTAATAAAAATATAAAACCTACTTTAGTATAGTGGTGAGTGTCCCACCAGGACAGGGTTTGATTCCCCACTGGGGAGGCAGTGGTGTCGTTTAAGAATTGGATCCTTGTGGGTCCCTTCCAACTCAGAATATCCTGTGATTCTGTAATTGTCCTAATGAGGGAAGTTAGTTAAAAACTGTTTGGCCCTGCATAGAACACCAGAGATAGCGTAGGATCTTCATTAGAGGGCAGATCCCGGCCAATTTGTTACCTGGATCAGGTATGATGTTAAATAACAGATTTGCGCCCATAAACACATTGAGCACAGAATATGGTTTTCAAGAGCTGCAGATGGTTTTATCTGATTGATTAGTTCCACATGTACACAGCCCTAGGAATCTCTCCACAGGACTCCACATGGAATCAGGATAAGCACAATTTAAGTATGCCTTTGTAGTTGAGTAACCTGCTGGGCAGGACTTCATATCTGCTAACAATGTCTCTCCTGATATTTTGTTTAAAGGCTTTCGAATCTGCAGCTGATTTATTTTCCAAGTAAAAATCAACTTTTTTGATACAGATATGTTTTAAAATTCCTTGAATACTATCGAATATTGTTTTCAAAAGCTAGCCTGTCTGAGGACTAACTCCCAGTGAGACTAGAAAATGCTTAGACCTTTTCCCCAAGTTGATCCCTTGCTGCACATCTTTCGCTGCTGCAAAATATATGCAATAATATGTAGATTGAAATGTTAGGTATATATTTATTTTCATTTTTAAAAGGAAAATCCTGGTATGAAATGTTTGATTTTAGTGGGAAGTTTAGTTTAGTAGTGTAGGGCTGGATGACCCTGGACCCCTTCCGACTCGGAGTGGCCTGCTAGACTGTGAGGGATCTAGGTGGTGTTACGCTCTGGGATGTGCTCTCGGACTCTGTACGGGTGTTAGGCGGTGAGTTGGACTAGATGATCCTTGTGGGTCCCTTCCAACTCATAATATTCTGTGATTCTGTTCTTTTATTGATGAAACCAGAAACTCTACCCCTATTATTACGTTTCCACTACCACAAGTGTGCATAAGTGAAAACAACCTGTATACTGTGTGCAATTCCTGTCCTTGCTTTCATGTTAGCTAGTGTAAGAACTAGTGTAAGAGGTGACAAGGAGAAGAACGTCTGTTGTGTTGTTTGGAAATGACATCTGAGTGAAAGAGGGAGCAATTTATGACCTTACATTTTCTGCTGTCTTCAAGCACAACATTGTGATTTTCTGCTTGGTTTCTGAGGGAAAGAGATAAGAACTATCTTTGAAATCACTACCAGTCACTGCATAAATGTCGGGTGCTATCTTGGCCTTCCAGCCAAAGGGACTGGTATCACAGCCTCCCATATAGGAAGTCTTCCTTCATTACAGAAATGCAGGAAAGTTTCCCTGAGATCAAAGCCACTTACAAATTACAGATATCTCTTGTGAAAACAGAGAGAACTTATTAACAGAAAAGACCCAGGAAGCTTCCTTGGTCTATTTGCCTGCCAGTGTCTTGTTATTTCTTATACCTTCTCAAAGGCTGCATTATGTTCAATTCACTCCCATAGGTTTCAGTGGCAGTCTGGCTGCTTATTTAGAGGATTATTTTCATGGTATTAAATGTTCACTTCATGCTTATGCTTGTAGTAAAAATCATCCTGCTCCCTTCAAATCAGGTAACAAAACAAAAGAAGTACCATATATGTAATTATGAGAACATATTTATTGCATTTCTAAATATACTGTAAGCTTCAGATGAATGATGAGAATTTGCATTGAATCATTTTGTGAAAAGCTAACCTTTAAGGTTATTGAAGCCCTAATATTTACCATCATAAAATAAAAATTTCATGCCTTGAAATATGGAGTGATAGAAATTGCCCTGACATGTAGTACTTGAAATATCTTAAGCTAAAAAACATCAATTTTAATCTTTATTAAGCTAACCATTAAAAAAATTCAGCGGCTATCTGCTGTTCCCATATTGCAAGAAAGTGGATGCTACCAACGTTTCTCGACCTAAGTACAAAGAAATTGATAGGTATAATTTTTTTCAGCCTAAAGACATACTGATAAAGCTGCCACTGAAGTTGCTGCAGTCTATGGATGTCATGTGGTTACTGAAAATGTCTGTTTGGATGAGTATGACATGGCTATACCTAGGAATCTCCATCTTTAATGTCTGAAAAATCTAAAAGAAAGTACCCTATGCGACATGTAAACATCGATTCTTGAGGTGATTTTGATATCTGAAATTTGGATATCTTTTTTTAGCTATGGACAATAGCTCTGGAAACTGTTCCCTCTAAATTCAGAAGGAAACTTTTCTAACAGCTTGTTATAACTTCAGCCTTATCTCCTCTGGAACATCAGTGGAGGTAACTGTGATTGGTCTCTGTTCTATTTTTTGTTAGATTTGTATTACTAATGCACTTTCTATTATTCCTCATTACCTTTCCTTCTGATATCCATCCTGGATAACTAATTAAAAATGGGGATTTATCTCTACTAACCACTGTGAATCAAAATGACAGATACCTTCACTGTTAATTCTAAAGGATACATCTTTTCATACGTACCTTCTGGAGGTTTGTGTCTTCCTCCATTATAGGAGAAGCTCATGTACCTAGATTTGGCCCCTAACTTAAATGTTTAAAATATAAGTGAGAAGATTTTTTCTTTAATGACTTAATTTTGGTATCATTACACGTAGTATTCGTCTGCAAAACTACCTTGACATTTAGTGACATAAAATATGATCCCTACACAAATAAAGTGCAAAAGATTTTAATAGAAGAAACATTTAATGTATTTAATCACTGTTTGAAATTGAGAGTTAACAGTAAAAAGTGCTTATTAATGTGTAACCTGTTTTTCTCTGGAAAGTTGCAGCACCTGTTTTCAACAGTCTTAGATCATTATTTTTGTAATGTTTTTTTGATTTCTTAGGTTAACTATGCAAGTGAATGCAATCAAGAAGCAAGGCAAAATACCTAGCACTAAAATGTGGTGAAGTGGTGTGAGCAGAATTTTCTTAAGGCGCTTAGTTTGCAAGTCCTAATAGTGAACAACTGATTTCAACAGTAGTATGGTTTTCCATTTAAGTGCTTACAATATATTTCAATGAGAAAAGATATAAAACTATTATGTGTCACACACCAAATTCTTCATGTTGATATATTGCCATAATCAGTAACCCTCATGGAAGTATTCAAGTAGTTACATTATAATTAACTTAGATTTACAGAGTGTTTTTCAGTATAAGGAAATCTGTACAAAGTGCTCACATTTTACAGAAAGGAAAACAAGGACAGAGGTTGGTTCAGTGTTTTGATCATAATTCCGGAATTTCTGAGCCAAGTAGGTCTAGTTTTCATGACAGAGCTAAGGACATCTTTCACAGATGATCCTGTCTCCCCCAGGAGAGGACGTTTTCCAAGAATCAGTCCCAGGGAGACATACTGAGGGAGCAGGTGGAGTTTTATTGATGAGAAGACACAGTTGTTTGAATACAATTGTAGTCATTAACAAAGCAGCCATTAAGCTGAATATACACAGAATGTAAATATTTATGTGACTGGTGATCTAGCTGGAAAAAGTGGAAAATGGGAAAAAAAGTCTCTTTTAATTATTTTCAGTTACATCTCTGAATCCATTATGCCATTTCTATGTTGTCATCTTTCTCTAGAGCTGTAGGCTGGAAGGGCCAGATAAAATCGAGAAAGTTAAAATTAAAACCCCAACTAAATGTTGAGAAAAAGAAGACCAAAAAACCCCAACTGGCTGTACCTAATACTGTTCAGTGTTAAAAATGTGGTTTAATCCTCTCTATTTTTTTTCTGTAGGAGATCATTAGAGGGCTTTATGGTCTTTCCAGATCAGTACAAAAGACATTCAATATCTTGATGTGTCTCCATAAATTTGAAAGATATGACCTCCATAGGGGATACTACTGTTGGTTTTACATCATTAATGTTTTCCTTCATTTATTTCTGCAAAATACCTGCACCATCTTTTAAACTGGGAATTGCCTGGGGTGGCAAATTGAATCTTGAATCTTTGCACCTGATGCCACGGGAGCCTATAAATTAGTTATGGGCTAGAGAGATACAATACTAAATGTTTCTATTTCTCATGGTAAAAAACAACCCTTGGGGTGGCTAGCCAAAGAATGAAAAACCTGGACTTGTTAACAAGAAAGCAATTAATTATTTACACACATGTGAATATTTGCCATTAGCATCTTTAGAATAAGGAATCCTTGTTCTGCTAGATGAATTTCTGCCCTTGAGACTGTATCTGTTACAAAAAGGCATTTGTCAACCCTTTCTGATACCAGGAAATGTATACAACAGAAAATACTATTCTAAAGCAAGGCTATATGTGTTTGTTGCTTTTCAAACAAAATAAAGATTAAGCTATCTTATTGTAAAGCTATAATAGTGTGGAATCACTAGTAGTAACTGTATTATCACCCATATGGTGGTTTATTATTCTATCACATTCATGGCCAGGATGAAGCAAATAAATTATTGAGTGGTGTGGGTGGTTTCATTTATAATATATATGTGTGTCATTGTTAGAGCAAACAGTAAAGAAAAACCTGGTATCCTAATATGACTCCCGTGGGGAAATCTTAATGCCATTCAGCCAGGTGGAGCTTCTTTGTGCTTTTGTTTCCCCATTCACTACCATCCACCTATCTATCATAATGCCCTGAATACTTTTCATCCAAGAAATCTCCCTGCTATAGCAATATATAAGCTTTGTAAATAAAGTCTGGCACCCCTGAGGAGAACAATATAGACTTCTAGGAATTCTCGTATATGAATCTATTTTAAGGCCTGAAAACTATATTTCTGTAATAAAATAATTTAAGACCTTTTTTATCCAGGGAAATTTCTTTCAATGGCAGGTGACCTGTAGAACTACTGCAGTTATGAACATTTAGGGTTTTCAAAGGTATGCATTATGATGCAGGCATTTTTTAAAGATTACTCCAAGGCTGAATGACCCCACCCCCGTCCTCATTGCCCCTGATGTTTGAGCAGTTTGAAAGCAGAAAGGCTTATATTATCCCTGCAGATAGAGAGAGAAAGCTCTTAATGGCTACAGCCAAAGCTGCATG
The DNA here is from genome assembly GCA_013390025.1 of Pitta sordida. NCBI lineage: Eukaryota > Metazoa > Chordata > Aves > Passeriformes > Pittidae > Pitta > Pitta sordida. Next base: position 214,614 of record WEKX01005042.1, read on the forward strand.
TGTGCCATCCAAGGGCAGTATTTTAGTTTTGAAACCTAACTAGAATATGAGAGAAAAAAACTGGGGTTTGTACAGCCCTTTTCATACTTGCTACGGCTCAAAGCATCTTACAAGGAAATAAATGAGATACTGCTAGCACATGGAGCATGTAGGAAGGCTGACAAGACATTAGGTGCTTAGCAGGAGATCACAAAGTTTCAAAGAGCAGAGCTTGATTTACTAAAAAAGGCGTTCAGAAATACTGGTGTTATTTTCATCTGTTTCCACTTCCTCCATCTCTTACACCCATAAAACATGACACTGAAATTTTAACTTCAGAGTTTTGAACCCACTATCTTAAAGCTATCAACTTTTTCTTTTCCCATAGGCCTTGTCTTCTGAGGATTCAGCAAGACCTACCTGGGTGTTAGTTTTGAAAAATGAAATACCTTCTCAACTTTAGTCCCATGGCGTCCAATCCTTTAGTCTAGACATGTTGACATCGCACACACAGCTACACAGTAGAATATTTGCAGTTATTTGGAGAAAATACACTTCTAAGCAATTAAGCAAAGTGGGCAGTTTTCTAGTAGATTCTTTAGGTCAACCTGCAGTAGCTGAGCAGAGACATCTGAGCTAGTTCTGTCTCTGCTCATTGAAGACTCAGGGGTGTGTGCAGTACCTGAGCTGACAACTCTTGTGGTGAGCTTGAATTCAGAACCTATATTATCATATTCAGCTTGAGCAAATCACTGGCTTATGAGTGCTTCCAAGATATTGGACTGTTCTGCCTTACAGTACGTAGGATTATGGGAGGTGCCCTTCAGTAATCATCATGATAATAAGATACTAGATATCTTAATAAGATATTTGATGCCTAGAAGCATCCATACACACATGCACATACTACGTTTACTCTTCTTATATCTGATTTTTTTAACAGCTCTACTTTAATTGCTTGGTTGCTTTCTTTCTTGATTCTTATAGATATCTATATATCTTTGTTATGTACCCTTCCTACTGTTAGCCTGTTTTAGATGGAGATGAGGGCTGTCAGTACTCCTGCTGCAGGACTAGGTTTTTCAATGAGGTAGTGACTGGGACATATTTTGCCTTATTAATTCATCCAAGGCTCCCTATTTATCTGTAATTTTTCACTTGGGTGTTGCCATGGGAGCTGAAACAAAAATAAGAGGTATGATAAGAAGTCCAGAACTCTATAAACTATAGTGGTTTAGCTGCAGTTAGGAGAAAATTGCTGCCCTTTTCAGATCATGTCAGCATTCAGGCAAAAGTCATCTCATGAAGGGCAACGTGGAGCAGGATCAAGGTGCTCTTCCAGGGGGAAGATTTGGGCTAAAGAGAAAAGTTGCAGAGGAGAGTCAAGGCAAGACCTCTGGGAAAAGAGACTTACTGGCTTCTCCAGCTGCTGAGGGAAGGGGTGTGAAGGGCTGAGGTGTTGGGAGCAGGCTGGCAGAGGTGTAGCTACCCCTCTTTATTCCTATGGGGTACTCACTGGCTCCCACTGCCTCTTGGAAAACCAAGCAGCAAGGCCAAAGCCACTTTCCTGACCCAGCATCTGACTTCTTCCCTTTCCTCCCACCTAGAAGTGGCTGGCATGGCTCATATGATCTGTGAAATACTGGTGAAAAAAAGGAAAAAATGTAACCCTCAGAATCACAGAATCACATAATCACAGAATATTATGAGTTGGAAGGGACCCACAAGGATCATC
>WEKX01005042.1:221247-274038 GCA_013390025.1 Pitta sordida
GTGGCCTGCTAGACTGTGAGGGATCTAGGTTGGTATTACGCTCTGGGATGTGCTCTCGGTCTCTGTACGGGTGTTAGATGGTGAGTTGGACTAGATGATCCTTGTGGGTCCCTTCCAACTCATAATATTCTGTGATTCTGTGATTCTGTGATTAAACTGGCAGATACACTTAGGTGTGCAAAGAAACATATGTGATGGAAATTGGTCTCTAAAATAGGTTTGGTTCAGGTCCCCAGTTCCAATGTTTGTGTACTGCTGGCTGGTGAGGTTGATCTGCTGTCTGAAGTCCGTATTTGTCCTGCTGAGAACCTGAGCAGTGTCAAAACAGATGCACTGGGAGTGTTCAGGAGCATCCTGGCAAGATGGAGTCTTTGTGAAGCATGCTTCTGTGTTGTATGTGTGAATAGCAGAGTGGGAACAGAGGCGCTCACATTCAGAATACACTTGATTCCTAAACATTTCAAGAAACTATTTGGCCTTTGACATTGATGACATACCATAGATTGCTAATAATAGCATGCCTGAACTTTTGTTAGAAAAATAAGCACATCCCTCAGCAATTCCCACACTCCTAGGTTAAATCACTACAATATCATATTAATGCCAAGGCTGATGAGATACAGAGAAAGCGTCAGTTGAATAAAATTTGTTCTCCCTTGAGAGGTTTTTTTTGAGACTGAAAAGAAGAACAATAAAATGTCAGCTGGTCTTCTGTCAGCACTGCTGCTCTTGGACACAGATAGGGGTGACACGATGCTCTTGTTATCCCACTTTTTTTCCCCAAAGCTGCTAAAGTTCTGCTGAATTATTGTGGCAAATTCAGTTTTGTTAACTACCCCTAAAATAAAGGAATTGTGAGCAAGAGAAAGAATTCACTGAGTTAAGATAGAGTAATACGTAAAAGGATATATAGTATTGTGAATAGATGAGCTCAGAGAGAAAGCTTGGTCTGAAGATTAGGTTGTATTGCTTTTATTTGTTTTTTGTAAGATCACTAAAATCTATCTCCAGGGGGAGGTCAAGCTTGGATATTACTTATAGATTTTCATGTTTTCTGAGCATATAGGTAAGGACTCAGGCTGTTTGCACATGCAAATAATATGAAAGTGATTATTCACAAAGGGAGGAAATAGTGGGATTTATGCCAAAATTCCCTATTATTTACTATTCCTGTATCTAGGAAAAAATGAGCACCAGAAATCTCTGAGCGCAGACAGGGATAAAACTTTATTTCATTATGAGGAAACCTGGTTTTTACATGAATCTTGGAGGATGTAGCAATTAATGTAATAATATAGTTTCCACAGGGTCATTATATAGGATAGCTGCCCTGGTATTGACAATTTCTCAATAGTCTGGACATGACATTCAAAGTTTGGTTGTTTGTTTGATACAAAAATCCAGTGTTCATGTTTGCTGGGTACCTCTTTTGAAGGAAAAGAAAGAAAGTATGTGTTAGTCAGAAAAGCCAGAAGGAATATGAAAATGAGCAAGATGGATTGATATCCACATACTTTTAAGTGAATAGTTTGAGTTATCCCAAGGTTTACTTGCTGATGTTTGTATCCCCTTTATGCTGACTACCAGGATATTCTGTTGCTGTAGGCTAATGTAGAACATGCTCTGCATTAATAGTCAGGGTTCAGTGGTTTTATTGTATTTTCACAAGCTGGTCCTTAACAAATTTTTTTTTGTCCCGAGGGGCTAAGCATATGCTGGGAAGAAAATGTATCGCAAATTTCAAGTATGCAAACTCTTGTGGCCTTCTAAGACTGTAACTACAGAGGCCTCAAAACATAAAGACTTCATGGTGATACGTAATAGTGCTGGAGCATTAAATGTAACCTAGCAATTCCTGGTATGCAGGAATAGTGTACTTCCTCTACAGTTACTTAAACTAGTGAAAATAGTTGCCAGTTTGAACCTATGCTGTCTCCTTTTTGTGTGTATGAATCAGCTTTAGGCATTAGAAAAGTTGAGAAGCAGAGTTGATGTCATCTCAGGAAGAAGTGGACTTTACAATGTTATAGATACCATTACATCAGCAAGAATCGATAGAAATGCCTGCTGTATATGAGTTTTTAAATTTATTTGAACAATGTTAAGTTTGGATCTGATGCTCAGTTGAGAAATAAGCTAAACTGTAGAATTTCAGACTTTCCCTACAAACAGAAAATCTGTGCACTTTCTACAGAAATCCTGGTGTTGCGGGTACCTTGCAAGGAACCCACGGAGTGCTCCTGCTCCTCTCCGAGCTGCTGGACATGGAAGCATGCTGAGTGTCCTGGGCTGGGCAGGCCCTGCTCCCCCCCGGGGGCTGCTCTCGGCTACACGGAGTTAATTACATCAATAAATAACCTTTGAAAAGTCCATCCTAAACTAGCTGCTTGCCACTGCAGATTTTCCCCACACCCCTCCCTGATTTGTAGTATATGGGAACACTTTTGGGGGTTTTCCCCCGAGCATTACCTCTTTTCCTGAGCTTATGGTGGCTTTTTCAGTTTGCATATATGCATGAGTTTGGTGTTAATGAGTTTGTTATTCTATTCTAACATAGATGCGTGGGTTGTCAGCCTGCCCAGGGAAATGGTGAAGTCACCATCCTTGGAGGTACAGTATTGAAAAGTACATGTAGATGCCTGCTGTACTTAGGGACATGGTTTAGTGGTGGATTGGCAGTGCTGGGTTAAGGGTTGGACTCAATCTTAAAGATGCTTTCCAATTTAAATGATTCTATGATTTGCATGGAAGAGTTACTGTTTCCTCTTCCCACTTGTCTGTCTCATCATTTATCACCTCATCAATTTCTTCCTGCTTATTCCTCCAATCATCACTAAACCTGTAAGTGCCATACGTACCCAAACACTGAAACCAGTGGCAAAATCATTGTGATAGAGGATTTCTGCCTTGGTATATGGAGGTAGGTCTGAGAACAGATTTCATGAAAATTCCTTAGCCTTCTGATGGTTGACTTCACCATCACCTTCAAACTTCCCAAGTCTGGTTTTGTGTGCGCTGAGAAACAAGGGGGCAACAAAGGCATTCTTACACTTCAGAAAGGAGCCCAAATGCAGAGTGAGTATGAATGGGTTATTTTGTGGGTAACAAAAGTGGTGGCTGTAGAACAAGCATGAGAATTTTACCTCTGTTTACTACAGAACAAAAATGCCTCTTGCTGAATGCTTATTATTGTACTTGCAGATTGACTTCATATGTACCACATGTGCTTATTATTGTTGCATTCTGATTTCATGCTTTTATGAAGTGATAAGCCACATATTAATAGTTTTAACAGAGGGTTCTCTAGTTGTTAACATAGTAACACCTTGCATGAACAACGTTATATCCATTTTTTGTTCAAGAAATATGCAGCATTCTGCACTTCAAAATATGTAAGGAAAGTGCCTATTTAGTACTCAGATCTGCTCAATATATTATCTTCCATTCATACCCTGTATTTCAGTCTTGCTATAAAAATTTGTTGCCTCGAACTGTAAAATATTAATTCATTTCCCAGGAATCTCTTTGGATACAAGCTGTGAAAGCAGATCTAGAAGTTGCAAACACATTTGCTCTTGCTGAATCTTTCTCAAAACTGAACTGATTACTAATACTGTTATAGTAACAGGTGTTCAAATATATCCAACTCTAAATTATTACCCAGGCTTGGAGGATTGTTTGTTTCTCCCTGACCACACTGAGGTTATCAGTGACATATGGATGTAATCCTAGTCATATTCAGCTCAGTACAAATTGGACCATTATTAAAGTAGATGAGTTTCATAGTATCAGGGTTCCATTGTATGACTGTGGCTGATGCCAATGAAAATTTTCAAGATAAGGTGCCAGGTGTATAATGATTACAGCGGCCCAAAGAAAGTCAAACAGTGATGTTGTGAAAAAATAGGAAACCTTATATTTATTTGCATTCTAGATATCTTAATAAACATAATAAAATTAATCAGTGTGTTAAAACTTCTGTTTAGTTGCATCACAATAGGACAAAGAGGTATAGAACCATGACATTTGATGACTTTATAGTAACTCCGTTTAACCTGCCCTTCCAAGGAAGCATTTGCCCATGACTAATGTATCTTAGTAAACGGTCACGATTTGATGTGACACATTTTTCTCCCAGTTGGCATACCAGATAATAGATTTCCTAAATAACACCTTCAGGTCCATTGGCAAAAAAGTAACCAGTCTGTAAGAACAACTGGATGAAATCTCGGTGATGGGACAATCTCAGGTCTGTGTCTCAACGGGAGACTAACGGTTCAGACCATTAAAAGCTATGTCATCTATTGCCATGCTAATGTTTAGTTCTTTGTGTAGTGCAGACTTGTTTCCTTTTAAACATGTTTCCATGACTTATTAAATCCTCAGAAATAAAAGTTCTCACAATTTTTGAATTATAAACAGTTATTTTTGAATTAAATTATAAACAGGCTAGATCATGAGCTACCTAACTTTTCTCCTTTCCTTAAGGAGGAAAATGGTTAGGGACCTCTTTTTTTGTAAACAGTATCAAAATCCACTTTATTTCATGTACAAAGGAGTGGAAAGTCCTTGGCAAAATGAAAGGGGTGCATAAGCAAATGCCAGCTGGGTGACTAATATTTTACATAACAAGTAAGAATATATATTTTGTGAGCCTCTTTAGTATTCAGCTTAAGAGAATATAGTAACCATAGCAACCCCTTATCACCTGTTTGAGACACTGCAACATCTTCATGAAATGTGCATCAAATGCCCTGCTAATAGCTGTAAAGATATTATCTCTTGGAGAGAGCTACACTGAAAGATAATTGTGTAAAAATGCTTCTGATTCAAGATTCCTCTGTCTACTGTCTTCTTTCTCCTTGCCCTTCTACTTTATTTTATATAGCAGTTTGACTTACCAAAAGGTAATGGGTTCAAGAAGTCACTGGAGGGAGCAGGGTGGTGCACACACATTGCTGCTCACCCACAGCATGCCCATAATAAACATCCTCAGTTAAGTGTGCTGAAAGCTTTAGTAGTTTGTGGTGGCCAAACAGAGCCAATATAAAGGGAAAGGTTTCCCAAAAGGGTTGAACATAGGACCTCACAGGAAGGCACCCAGAATTATAAGGTGAATGCAGGTCCCTTCTTTGTGGCAGTTATCAATCTAAAAAGACTGAGTTGTGCCATTTACTTTATTTGCGGCCTTTCAAATTATATATCAAGCTGTAACAGTAATGATTTTCTGACTGTAGTGACAGCTTCTGTCATTTTGACTTTGCATTTTAGGTGCTCTCTCTTTTCAGCTTTGAAGCCGTAAGTGGCTGAAGTTTTACACTTCTGAAGTCTAAAATGCAGCTAGAAGAATTTTCTCTGGTATTATTTCTGTGTCCTTCAGCCTTTAGGGCTAAGGATGCTGGGATGGTTTGGAGAGCTCCTCTACTGAAGTGTTGTCACCTTTTTCCAAAGGACTTGGTGCTTTGTGCTTTTTTGTGGTGGACTGTCATTTTTCCACTCAATTAACTCCTTGAGAGGCAGGTAGTTATCAGTTATCCAGAGATCCCAGTGAATTCTGAGTTCATTTGATGAAAGAACTATGGAAGCTGTGCTTAAATCACAGGGGTGTTTAATTTTTAAATCCTTAGTGTGGTTCCTTTTTCTCTCTCACTTCAAGTGCAGTACACTGTGTGTATATGCTTCCACTCCTGAGTATGGGTGCAGGAGGAAAGCAAACTCAACTGTTGCCAAATGATCTGATAATTGCGCAACTTGGCTGCACAATTCAGTCTAATTCCTTTATATGTGCTGAAGGGTCTTCCTGTCTCATTTTGGTCTGCAGCACCATACAGCACCAAGTTATTAGTTGTTAAATTCAGGTGATAGATGGGAAACTGAGAGCACCAAAAGCTTGAGTTGCTGAAGCTGACAGGATTATTAGGACATCACTCCCCATTCCTACTGACATAAAAGACCTTCTTGATGCCCAAGAGATGTGGAAAAGCCTTTATGAAATGAGAGTTAGGATTTTTGCCTATCATTGCAGTTTCATAGTGAATTACAGTAAAATACAAGCTAAGGAAGATGTTGGAACACGAGGGAGAGAAAATATGAGCATAGGTGACAGTGTGGCCCTAGGGATCAAAATCTGCATGAAATATGTAATTTAGAAGGCATGCATTAACCTTCATCACTGGGGTGATGGACAGTAGCAGCTACTTCTGTATTTTTTTCCTGTTGTTGATGTAAAATAGTGATGTTGGAGAATGTGTTGCTGGCAGGGGTTAGAACGGTTGAGTCTCCCTGTAAATAAACACTTGTATTCATGAAATAAGACACTCTGGGCAATATCTGCAAATTTCGGCATTGAAATGACAAATGCGGACTCATAATAAACTCTGGAAGTAAGAGATGTATAAAAGCCTGCTGCTGAGCATTTTATCTGTGCTGGGCTTCACTTTCCATGAGTCTCGCTTGAATCAGATTTTCTGGGTTACTCAAAAAATCTGATGAAGTATGTTCATGAAAAAAATTAACACCGATTATGAAAACATAGTTTTCATTGACCAGTCTGTTTTTTTAATTTTAGTGTTTTTTATAAGGGCAACTTATAAGAATCAAAGGACTGGATTGTCAAACTGGTTTGCTTGGAACCTGGAGAAGTACACTATCTTTGCTTTCATTGTCTTTTACTGCCAGTGTGATTTAAAAAAAGGGAGGACTGAATCACATCTGGAAATATGAGCTAAATAAAGTAAAAATTCTTTTGGAGGCTGGTAAACCTTCACAATATACATCTGTAATTAAAAGGAACAAGGTATAGCGAGTATCATCTGAAAACATTTTAGAAGTTAAAAAAGGGCTACTTGCCACAGATAGAAGGGTGAGAATCAACCAGACAAGTCCTCCCAAGGAACCTATTTATAAACACACCATTTGAAACCTCTTCTTGGCTGGTGTACACATAAATAATTAGAAGCAATGCTCCTAGTGAGAAAAAGCATTAATGTAATAAGCAAAGGATCTCTGAAACTGTCTCCTATTTAACTGCTGTGACTAATGCTTCGTATCTGCCCACATCCTTGAATTACTTAATTTAACATCTTCTCATAAGATCTTCTTAATTTTTTCTAAATTCTTTGCCTGTTTTTCTCATTTGAAATTAGAAGAATACGAAGTTTTTGGTGTTAACCTTCCCACATAAATATATTACATGATCAATACCAAGGGCTTCACTGAAGCAATATTTCATAGGTAATCTGACCTTGACAGTAACCCCAGTGAACCCCAGAAACTTATGAGTCAAATCATGAGTCACATATGTTAGCAAATTCTGTTGTATAAAGTGGTTTTCCTAGGCAGAGTCTAGTGTTGCACCAACACTGCAATCCACTGGCTTCTTGAGTAGGGACATATTTTTGCTCAGCTGTAGGGAAGAACACCTTAAGACTTAGCTCTTTTTTCACTGAGAAACTTCAAGCATATACATTTATTTTTAATTGAAGAATGTGAATGTATTTCTTTATACATTCACAGGTGTGTACACACAGAGGCACACATTTCTAGAAATAATTTCAGCATTGTGTTCTCTGATCAATACTGTCTTCATTAATAAACTGTCTTAATAAGCCGTCTGTTTAATACTGCACTCTAAATACTTAGATTTAGCTCAGAAACTTGTAGTCACATCTACAGATTAGTATTTTTGCCTTTCCCTCCTGCTTATGGAAGAGCCTGTGCTCCTCTGATTACAATAATGTGTAAAGATGTTTTATCTTTTATAGATTTATTCCCTCCTTTATTATCCTCAGTAGTATAAAGGCAGCCTGAGTAAGCAGTTTGAGAATTCAAATGGAGATGAAATGCTCTGCCCAAAGGACACAAGTACCTCACAGGTTGCTTGTGTTTGCGTTCCTAGTGTTTAAGATATAGTAATCCTGAGTCACATCATTTCACAAGCTTCCCATGTGACCCTGTTCCTGCATAGCTGGCAGACAAGTAACTTTTGCACCTCCTGTCCCAAGAGGTTGCCTGTTCCACAGAATTCCTTTTTCCACAGGGCAGGGGGCTGGCATGGGTAGTCAGAGCACGGAAAGAAGAGAGAAATAAGAATTCCCTAAAGGAATGTTCTTGGGATGTTCATCTGCAAAAAGTAATTTTCTCATTAAATTAGGTTTCTCAAGATGGTGCAGACTGTTGGCAAATTTCTATGACTAGAAAAATGAAAAGAGATATTTTAGTCTGACTTGAAATTTTAGACAACTTTGCCTCCATTTATCTGAGTGGAAATATCTGATTTGAAGTCAGTTGTCACTCCATGGCAGTTGACTTCATGGGGTTTGTAGACAGATGCCTGAGGTACTATTTTTACCTCAGTATGACCAAAACTGTGTAGTGTCATTCCAGAGAAATACAGCAGGACTTTGAAATATCAAATATTTTCTGAGAACAAGAAATGCGGGTAATTAAAAATCATGCAAAAATATTCCACTTTTTCCACGTTAATGCCTTGTCTCAGGTGAGAGTTTGAAAACATGTTAAAACACGAGCATTTCTTCTGTTTTGAAAAGTTTTGCAATATGGAGTTAATCTCTCTATAATTCTTCTTGGGCATGTCATACACTCAACATTGCTTAAAGTTTCTCACTTCTGGCATAAGACATACCATGGCATATGGTATGTCTTACCTGCTGTATGCAGGTTGAAGAAAAGCTGTTTTAGAGCAGAGTGGCTTAATTATGAGTGTTACACATTTTTTTGCTAAACCTGTGGTTAGAAGCTTTCATTTCAATAGAAGGATTTGCAGGTTTTGATGGTCTCAGATAATAACATGCAGAAAATGGGAATTTGAGTAGGTGCCTGCCTGCTTCAGGTGACAATTTATCAGTTTAGGTTTTAACTTGTTTCACTGAAATTGTGGCCAGATGACTCTTCATTGAATCTGTATATCATATCTGCTGAAATGGTAGAACAGTATTGATTTTGACAGATACTGTTTGATGTTTGACTCTAAAAGGCATGTATCATATAACTTCTGCTATTTGACCAGATCTTTATTTGCTTAGCTTGAGTCACTGCATGACTGATTTTTGCAACTGATCACTAAATAAGCAGTTGGTATAAAATGCAATGGAATAAAGTTACTCTCTCTCTTCTATGTTAATAGAGGTTACCGATACACAAAGAAATTCTTGACTTGTTACTTTATCATTCTTGTTTTCATGAAGGCTTCTTAGGACTGGAATACAGTTGGGTCTCCTATACCATGGTACTGTGGGTCTTGGCCCCTATCCATGAAGCCCTCCTTCCATGTAGAATATCAGCTCATTAATATGCAAATTTGCCCCACACCCTCCCACGGCCCCTTGGCGCTGTTTCGGCACTGCATTGCTGTGTATTGGTTGCCACGGCGGCTGTGCCCGGGATGGGGAAACGGTGGAGCCGCTGCCACAGCTCTTTGGGTTGATTTGTGTATTCATGAGTGCCTAATGGAATATTCATGTGTGCCAGGTCACACATGCGCAGTTGCGAAAAGGGACCTCTTTAATCGCTGAAAAATCATGCTGCTAAGATGTGAAGCCACGATATGGGGGGCGTGAAGTGGAAGAGGGCTGACTGTACTAAGAAAATAGTTATGCAATTTAAGTATTATCTACTATTTTTAGGAGTAATGAGATATAATTATCACTGAAGTATCATATAATTGTAAAACCCTAGGAAATACACAGAAGAAACGGCGCTAAACTACTGATTTTCATTTAATTCACCATTTATATATACCAGAGAACACACGTTTTAGGAACTCTGAACCCTTATAGCATCCTTGTTTGTTAGTCTTTTTAGCCTACTATTCTTCCATATAATTTTGGAATAGACTATCAGAGTCGTCTGATCACTAATTCATTACACATGAATGTGCACCAACTTGTTCAGCCTAGGCAATCAAGTATCTGCCTCATAGCAGATGTAGAAGAATGAAATCCGGCAGATATTATTCTTTTGATTAAAAGGCCTTAATCAAAAACTCTACTCAGTGTAGTTGTTAAGGCAAGTACAGAGGGGTCATTTTTTAGCCACATTTCTCTTTGGGCTGTGAATTACATAGGTTGCGTAAATGATGGAGGAAAAAGCTGCCCTGAAGATATCTTCCCTTCTGTCCTGCCTGTGGCTGATGCAGCCCCAAGTATGATGATTCTGTAAATAACTAAGCAAGGGCACATGATAATGTAAGGATTGCTTTGAAAAGGGGACCGAAGGATGCCCCTATCTTTCTCATCTTTGTCTGTTTTACTGATACCCTGCCAAAAGGCTGAGTCATCTTTCTTGAAGGGTGATGAATTCCCTTCAGGGCATCTTTGTGCGCTGTGGCTTTCAGTGTATATGTGTAAAAGTAAGGATGTCTGACATTGTTGGTCTTCTTTTTAAACCTCTGTTAGAAAATGAGTGTATGGTTAAATGTCATGACTCAGACATTCTGCCAGAGTAGTTAGCTTATCTTCATTGCACTCACTGCAGTGATGTCGATAAAAGCAGTTAAGTAATGCTTTGTGAGATCTGGCTCTGTGCGTTCTTACATTCACAAATACTAACTATATACTTTGGAATCATTGTGTGATTCGCATCTTGAGAACAGTTTTTCATATTCAAGGTATTTCAGAATTTTTTCATTTTTTTATACCATTTTATCAGAAATTTTTCTTCACCTTGCAACCTCATGTTTTGTGCCAGTTTTTCTGGAGGTTATTTTTACCTTCCAGTGTTGTCTTGAGTTAAGTATTCCAGAATGACATGGGGTTAATAAGTAGTATTTTGTATTCTGGATATCCTGTTCTTCCTGCAGGTATCAACTTAAAACTGCCAAGGGAGGGACTATAAAAACCATTAGAAATTAATTTCAACACCAATAGTGTGGGGGTAAATATTACCTTTTCCTCTCAAAGTGCAGCAGTCCAGCTGCTTGTCTTACTTTGAAAAGCATGTCTTTATCAATTGTCTATATTGTCAATTAAAGGCAATTTATTTGTTATTAACTTCATAGCCGAAGATGCTGATTTCCAAGGTGGGATTATTTCTTTCTAACCTAGGTGCTAGGTTGTATTTTTCCCCGCTGCAACTTTTTCACTCCTACCATATAATCAGATCCTGGGGTCTGGTCTGTCTCTGTTTGGCACAGCTCTGTAAAGAGGCAGAGCAGTTCTTCTGTCTTTAGTGTATATTAAATTCTCTAGGCCCAGGAGGATTTCCATGGCAGCTGGAATTCAGCTAAGTGAGAGAAAATCCTATTCCCCACTTCCTGTTCTGTGCTCCCCCTGCAGCTTACCTTGGTCTGGACTACATAAACTTTGCATTACACCAAAAAACACTCCAGCAACTGTGTAACTCCACATTAGATGGATTTGCATTTGTTCCAGCAGTTCAAAACAGTTCCTATGTTTGGTAATTTATTAGAGCAAATAAAGGTAGTTAAGGTTTAGTTAACAAACCAAAACAAGTAAAAGTTTTGGGTTCTGAAAGAATGCTGATTTTTTGTTATCAAGATTGTTCTCCTTGACTTGTCACAAGTTAAAACCTTTAAACTTGTCCACTTCATTGATAAGCACTGGACTAAGCCTCATCTCACTAAATTCAGCTGAACTCTTCCAGAAATAGTTGATGTGCTGACAAAGAACACGTGACACTGAGTTTACTACATCTCCTTAAAAATATATATATATATGTACATAATGTACAATTTGTAACTAGTACATATTACCTGGTGGTGGCTTTTGCTGCACATTTATAGAAATTCTCAAAGCTTTTTTGCTACATAAGCTGCGTCTGGACACATGCTAGTATGACATCTTTGTCTTAAGTAGCAGTAGGAGGAAGGATTTGAGTTAATTCTGTGATTCTGAGTTAGCACCCAATACTCTGAGTTCTCACAAGTACCTGCTAACTTCTTTTGTCAGGTCAGGAGCAGAATAATAGGAACCACACTGAAGTTCTTGCTGATCAATGCTGCTAATAATGGAAGCCAAGCTAAAATTATCCTGCCTTGATTCTGCTTTAGTAAATGGGGCAACGTGATGCTTGAGACATGAGGCTAGACAGAGGGCTTGTGTCTTTGCCCTTTTTGCCAGGGAGGTGCTGGGTGTGTGATAAGGACTGTGACAGACACCTTCCTTGAGCAGCAAGGTCAGAGGTGTTTTAGTATTTCTGTATCTGCTGGTATCACTCATAAGTCCAAGGGCAGGTCAAACTGAGATTTGGTAAGGAGAATGGGATCATTACTATTGATAACCAGTAACATAAAACTGCCAATGGTTCGGTGTACTTAGGGCCATTCATCCTTTAATTGATTCAATAAGAATCCTCTAAACCTATTAGGCTCCCAACCTTGATTTTGATCCGACATATATAGGTCTGTGCTACCAGCGATGCCTGAATTTACACGTGGAACCCTTTCCTCTGGCTGTCCTTGACTCTGGTGGTTCCTTGGACAGACTATAGAAGTTCCCTCCTTCAGGGACAGAACCTTCTTTCACTTCCCCAAAGACCATGTGACTTCCTCATGTACACACATACACTTGGATTATAGATGGGAAGCTGGATATTCAGAGGAAGGTGTTAAAACTGCTACCCGTCTATTCTTGCATCTGAAAGAGCAATTCCTCTTGCTGCACCTAGCTCTACTATTGTGTCTCTGGATGCTGACTCCCTTCAAAACCACTGTAGATATAGACCTTCTCTTTTCCTCTCATGACACTCAGAAGACTCTAAGAAGTAAAGTGCAGGGCCTGGTTTTCTGATACTCTGCAGGTGACTGTGCTGCTGCTGTGTTGGTTGATAACATTCTGTCTGTGACACTGGGTTAAAAAAAATAGTCTGCAATCCACACCGAACATAAGTCATTGACAAGTTGTTATGGTTTAGGGGGTTTTCTGCTGTTCTGGCAGCAAGGGGGTTAACAGCTCAGTTCTTGCCTGGGCTCTCTCTGTGCTGCCAGGGCCTTCAAGGTTATAGAGTAGAGATAAAGGCGTCTCTGTGAATAACATACTTGGGAGAGAGAAAAAAAGTTCAGTAGTAAGATGTAGCGTGCCAGTTCAGAACCTGCGTCGGGAGGCTGAGAGATTTGAAGGCCCCCAGGCCCACAAGAGAAGGGGTAGAGATGTTCTTCCAGGCATCCCGCTGCTGCTTGTGAATTGGACCGACCATAGCGAAAACCTATGGACCAGAGATAGAGAGAACCAGGACCGCAGAATCCATCTAAGCATCTAAGACTGAAGATGGAGAGGTAACGCTGGANATCCACACCGAACATAAGTCATTGACAAGCTTTAAAATTCTTTTTGCTACTACTAGAAATGAGTTTTCATTCTATAGAACTAACTCATTTTTGATGCCACATTCTGAATTTTCAGAAAAATGCAGTACTATCCCATCCTGTAAAGAGTGCATGTTGTTCATGAAAATGTGTCTGCATTTCCAGAAGAGTCATGTGAGTGTATTATGTTTTGTGAATGTTTTATGACTTAATGTTTTGAGTTCTTAGAGAATCTTTTGCCTTGTTCCCATGTGAAACTCTGAATCTGCCCTCAGAATACCCTACAATCAAATACAAGGTTTGGGGGGTGAATCCTTTATAATCCTTGCTAATTTTGTGAGTTTTGCACTTTTTGCTCCATCCCCTTCACCAGGGAATTTTATCCCTAAGGCCGTAATTACTTTGGAAAAGCCTTTTTATGTTTCCTTTCAATATATCCTGAGAGGATTCTCCCAGATTTAACTGCAGTAGAAGGTCTTCACATACCACAGACTCATTTCAAGTGACATGTATCTGCTGAGCTATGCTTGGGGAACAGAGGACAAGCATTCCTGTTAAGTGCTCTTAATGCACCTTGCTCTGTGCATTGCAGCTGCTTCAAGCTGCTGTGCAAGTGTACAGGACTAGACCATCACTAGAGCATCACTAACTTGTCTCCACATTGGCTAGAGGATGGTTGGTCTTACCCTTACGCAATGTGCTGTGTTGATCCCTAGAGATGGTTGGTGTTGTATGTTGTAGCATATAACTTGATTCTTCCACCTGAGGACATGGGCTAAACATGAACTCAGCTAAACCTGGATAAAGTGCATTAGTGGTTTAAATCAAGTTTTCCCTCCATCAATGCCTTGCTTCTAAGCTAGGCTACTAATATTATGCAAGCTTCTTTTTTTGCTGCGTGTTTACATTTTGCAGATCTTTTCTTCCTTGCCCTACGACACACCCAGTGCTGGAGCATATCACAAGTTAATCATAAATATATTTTTGGAATCCTTTAATTAAAATCCTGGCAGCACATCATTGTAACTTTTTCCCCCTGTGGCTCATTCAGTAAGATTTCTGGTACTGATAAAAGTTTTTCTGGATAGTGACTAATTTTTGCATTGGTAGATAAAGCCCTTGCAGAAGAAAATTCATGATACTGGGATTTTTCTTCAGGCATCAGATCTGCCTGATTGTCCTCTGAGATCAAAAAACAGATTTCCATTAAGAGCGGAACAGAGAGACTAACAGGCTTCTGAACTGACATTAAATTAGAGGTCTTCTTCACTTTGGAGAAGACTGGATGGTATGAATTTACAGGTTTGTATTTCTCTGCATTTTTTTTAAGTCAGTAAATATGGAACTAGATCTTCACGGTCCCATCCAATCCAAACCATTCTAAAATTGTATGAAAGGTGTAACTCAGACAACAATACCTAGCACTTCATATTTGAGATTTTTGCTTTTGCCTTTTGTTTGTTTATTTTAATGAAAGCCACTGAGGGGCAGCAGATAGTAGCTGATCTCGTTAAAAGAAAAAAAAAAAAAAAAGAAAAAAAAAGTTGCTTTTAGAATCACAGAATCCAGTGTTTTCTTGCACGAGGAACTAAGCTTCAGGAATGAGGAAATCACCCTTCTTGAAGAAGGGAAAGCAGACAACGCACCGAGTGTAGGGATGATTAAACATTTATCACCAAAACAAATAAAGCTTTGCAGCAAAACATTTCCAAAGCCTATGGATTCCCACATGCACCTCTGTTCCCTGCGGTAGATAGGCACTTGGCCTTAGTGTAAATAGCTGACTGTATTTTACTTCCTGCTCATGTTATTAAGTAATTTACTTTTTAACCTGACCTGGGGAAATCTGACGTGGAGTGCGTGTGGCTCCAACTCAGACAGGATATTGCCACTTTCCTGCATCACTCTGATGTTGCAGTAATTTCAACTGGACATTTACATATCCTTGCTGAAGTCCCGGCAGTCCGTTAAGCTTCGAGCAGACTCAGAGCAGTTACATGGGAATGGGAATAATCTCTTACACCGCAAATTGACTTCACTCTTTGTAGCCCTAGACACTGTTTCCAGCTGCTTTCAGTATTTTAAATCCTTGAAAGCTTTCCTAATCCTAGTGTAGGCAGCAGCTTTTATGTGCTCTGCCTCCCTCCCCTTCTTCCTGATTGGCGAGGGTATTCCATGGCCCAGCTCAGCCAACTACTCCGTCCCTGGGCTGTGGTTTGAAATCAGAGCCAGGCGGACAGTTGCCTCCCCGCTCCCGACTTTTAATAGGCTGGGGAAAGAAGGTTGGGAAACTTGACATTGTCTTAAGACTCCCCCCAGCAAAGAATAAAAAGGGGGAGAAAAAATAATAGACAGGGAAGAGGAGGGAGGGACGGAAACTTGCTTACGGTGGGAAACTTGATGGATTTGTGCCCTGCCGACAGCAGCGCGGTGTGAGCAGCCCCTTGCCGGTTGGATGGATGATGGGAATCTCACCATGAGGCAGGTAAGGAGCCTCATGCCCTCCGGCCCCGGATACTACCGGTTCCAATCCCTGCGGAGCTTGGCTGCTTTGTTTTGTTTTTTTTAAGAAGACCAAACAACAACTCGTTTTTAGTTAGCATTGTCTAAAGTTTCTGTGGTGGAAAAAAAATTAAAGATAACAGATTTTTTTGTCTTTTTCCCCCCCTTGCCTTCTTAATCTTCCCAGTAGGCAGGGATGCCATGCAGGTCATGGTGCGTTTGGGGTTTGTAGGGAGTATGGAAGCGGTTTGCGAGGTATGTAAATCAATTCCAGTTTGCCATGGTTTAAGTGCATTGTTTAGGCTGTCTCATAGCCCTGTTTGTGACATGCGAAAGGCAGGAACTCGCTGTGTTATAAGCCTGAATATGCCAATAATTCAGCCCAGGGATAATTTATTAAACAGCTCTGCATGAGTTCCTTGCCTGCCAGTGCTTTAATCTTCTGATTGTTTTAAAATGTTTTAAAGACAGTTTCAAGCTGTCTTACAGCTTCACAAAAGTACTTTAAGATGGGTTTTCTAGGGATTCTTTTTCTAAGATTATTCAAATGAGATTTTTTTTTAAGACTTCTATTCACCTGAGGAGACAAAAGGAGCTTTTATTCCTGTTCTTGCTGTTAAAAGGCACAGTGACAAAATGGTTTTGATTCTCGTTGTTCATACTTTTACAGCAACAATGTATGCTTAGAAGAGCCTTGTGTGAGCAAGAAAAACTGGTTTTATCTCAAGACTGAATCAACGATCCATCCTAATTTAAAGACCCTTGCCAGTCCACTTCCGAAACTTGCTCTTAACACGTTATTTTCTAGGTAGGCAATGGGTAAATATGAGGAAATGAGAGAAGTTTTCTAGGATCTTTTCTGTGTGGGTGTTATCCATTCAGTTCTCAGTGGGACTTTTACAGTACATGTCCAGGGAATGCACGTGTGAGGATTTTGCACCTGCAGTACAAATGGAGCGTTTGTTTTCCACTCACTTTCTGAAACCATGGTGGGAAATCCCAGCTTTCTGTAAGTTGCTAGAGGTGAGGCAGGGTGAAGAAAGAGAGAACACGGGTGACGGGAAGAGGAAAGGAATTCCTTGCTCTCACTAGCCAAACCACCACCTTTTATAGCTTTTTAGAGAAAGAGGGGAATTCTTGTCCTTGTGAAGCACAATGAAGGGCATTTTATATAGTCACGTTGGTCAGCTGGATGCACATAGTCATCAGAAATCATTATCACCACAAGAGGGTACTTTGGCACAGGGGGTTGCCAATGAGGAATGCGGAAAGAAGCAGAAATGGTACAGGATGGCAATAATAAAGTGTAAAGTGCCCTGTGAAACGTGCAGTTTACTCTTCTGAAAGACTTCTACCTAAAGAATAGGGCTTCATGAAGATTCGTAGATGGTGGGTTAAAAGAGCAAGTCGGAATAGGGAGCAGGGGAAATGCTAAGGCACACACGTTCCCTCCTTTCCCCCGCAAAAGGGGAGGAGGGTGAGGGGAAACATTCCACCCTAGAGAGGTGCAGGCACAGGCGGGCTCGTTCTTGCCGGCCCCGTCCCGTCCCGGATGGATGGTGCGTGCCTCTCCTGCTGCTCCCTCAGGAGCGCTGCCGAGGGGCCCCGGTGCCTCCTGCGGGGGGAGCGGGGTGGAGCGGGGAGCACCCGGCTGAGGCGCGACCAGAGTTTGTTTAAACACCTGCCTGCGAGTGTTGTTTCTCTTTCCCGTGCCAAGGGATCAATTCGGGAGTATTTCTCTGTGTTCAGTTGGTTTGCTGTGCACAGACATTTTCAGCTTGGCATGGGAAGTCTGTGGGCGCTGCTGCGGGCCGAGGGGGAAAATCCAGGGAGCTGGATGTCAGGGGGGTGCTGGGCTACTGTGTGCATCAGCCCCCAGCAGGAGAGCTCTTAGTGGGAGCTGAGGGTTGTGATGGGCCGTGAATTAACCGTATAAAACGTTTAGCAAATCCATTACAGCAGACACTTGGAAGCCGGCAGTCATGTGCAGCTGGAGCTTCACTGCTGCTTCTAGTTGGAAATTGTTATGGGAAGGAGGAATATGCAGAGGGTGACTTTTCCACGGCCCTTTCGTGGCTTTCCTATTCAAAGCAACAGAGAGCTCTTTTTTACGTACGCTTCTCCCTTACAAACCCTTTTCCCTACCTGTCCTGCTGCTTTTGTTGATTCTTTCCTTATCCTTACAGCTGCTGGCTATAAGACAATGAAGGGTTGAGTTAACTCCTTGCTTTTCTCTGGCTCTGGGAGTGGGTGCTCCCACTTTTGAGAGGCTCTTGGTGGGGCTATAGCTTAATTTGATGTTGCAGGGTTAACAATCAAGCAGTCAGTGTATTGCCGCTGGTGGAATGAAACCATGTATTATGCTGATGACTGATCTGACCCAAGGGTAACATGTATGTACTGAACAATAGCATATAGGGAAACAAATGCACTAATTTCCCCACTGGAAGAGGAGTAATTACTGTAAAAAAATGTAATATGCAGCCTGTTGAATTGATAAGGTTCAACCTACCTAATTATTGTATCATTCCAGCAGTCTCTACCAGGTCATAGGAGCTAGTGTAAATGTTATGTTGCAATTTGTAAATGACACAGTATAAAGAAGCCATCATTTTTAGTTGATAGTTGAACACTTCTGCAAGGGATGCCTTCTTGCTATTTCATGGAATGACCTTACAAATAAGCTCCAATAACCACAATAGGAAAATTTCTATCCGCTCTGGGAAGGTATGCCAATCCCCAGGTACCTGTAAAAATTTAAGTATCCACAGGAAATATACCCATTTGAGTGTTCTAGCTATGTTGTAAGACTAGTGTTAGGAGCAAGAAGTGCAACTTTTAAAGCTATGTAACATGTTTGCAAACAAACAAGTTAACTAATGAACAAGAAAAAATATACTCTTTTGCTTTGCAGAGTACTCATTCAGTTTATTATTTGTAAAAAAAAAATCCTTGCTAGTGATGGGAACTCTTGAAAGTATGTTCAGCCTTCATGTGGTCGAGCAGGTTTTGTGTGGCTGGACGGAGTTACACGGCTGGATTCCCTGTTTGCTGCAGAACTGGAGAGGGCACTGTGGACTGTTTAAAGTTTCCTAAGTCTCCTTCACAGAAAATCAAATGTTTGATGAATTTTAATGCTTCATTTGCACTCACTTTCAATCACTTGCACTCACGTTCAATATATCCCTGAATTGTGAACTGTAATTGACAACAAATGCAATTCTTTGTTTTGGTCTCTTCCTATTGAAGTACCATTGACTTTGACTGAGGCAATCTTGAGGCCTTTGTCACGTAAAGAGATTCAATTAAACAACTGTTAACTGACAGGCCACCCAAAAATGAAAAACTGTATTCCTGAGACACATGGAACCATTACAATTGCTTATCATGACTGCGTTCACATGGCTTTTATCGTGCATATATAATTCACCAAGTGAATAAAGGCTGCATACAATTTCAGTGCAAAAACATATGCAAAATTCAAAATCACTCCCTTTCCTTTCAACTGTTTAGATTCTTAGCATGTGTTTCTTATTTCCTATTTTCTTTTGCATACCTTTTAAAATTCTAACGTGTACCTCTGTGGAAAAGCTGTATTCTTATCCTGAAGTGTTGCAACCTGTAGCCTTGTGTTAGGAAATTCTCTTTTAAAGTTCATCCTGGGATGTTTTGTTGTTTGTTTGGTCTGTAAGGCAAGAATGAGCATCTTGGAGAATGCTGCTTTTTTGTGTGTGTGCGTACCGTGCAGAATAAAAAAAACAAGTGTAGAGAGTCCGCAGGCTGTGAGTGTATCAGTTAATTAGTGGCTGGACATTGCTCGGTAGGAAGCCTGGGGACGATTTTTTGTGTGTGTATGTGTGTTGTCTGCTCCCTTTGATCACTTGTGTGGTAAATAGACATGCAGGGTAACTATAGCAACATGTGCTGTAGGTTGGTGGGAACAGAGGGGATGGGATCCCTGGACAAAGGGTAGTTTGTTAGGGTGGTTGGTTCTGATTAGAAAAAGGTGGCACCAATCGGGGCATTTTAAAACATCAGTTTTACAAAACACAAATGGATGTTACCGGTTTCAAAGTAACGCTTGTTTCTTTAGCTCTGCAAGGGTAGATCATAGGGAAGACCAGGAAGGAAGGGGGAGAGATAATAAAAAGCAGGAGCAAAACTCATTTACACTTTTGAATGTAAAAATATTCATGCTTTTTCTTATGTTGCTGCACTGTCTATGCAGTTTCCAAAACATTTGTAGGAACCAGATTGCCACAGATGATGCTGCAAATAGTTGTAGCTGTAGTTGATGCTGCAGCTTCAGGAGGCAGTGATCACAATGATGTTGTGCACTGCATCTGATCGATTAGCTTTCTCCAGTTGCTAAATGTTCTGTGCACAATTTGGGATCTCAAGATACTGTACCTATTTCAGCAGCCTTCCTGTAGAGGTCAGACTTGAAACTCTCAAAATCTTCCTGTGATAGAATTTCAAACTAAAGCTATAAAAACACAAATCCAGGCATAACCACTTTCCTCATTAACTTTATGTGGAATACTTTTAAAATAATATTGGTTTGTCAGTGTTGGATTATTAAGTAACGCTTCATTCTGCATTGATGGCAGCCTGAAATACATTGAAATTCAGTCTCATCTCACAGCTTGAACAGAACCCAACCTACAGCTTTTATTAGTGCCTGAATTATTTAGATGTGTATCTCTGTCTCTCTGATCCCCACTAGGCCTCCTACCTTTGATGAGATCTCTCTGGCTCTCTCCCTCCTGCCTTCCCAGCCCTGTGTTGTGCTGGCTGCTGGCTTCCCACTGCTGCCTGATCCCAGGGCTTCCCCACTGGGAAGGGACAGGGAAGCAGGCTGTCCCACAGACAGCTTCAACAGCTTCTGAGCTCTGCAAAAAGTTGTCAGACCTCAGAGTCCCTCCACAGAGTAGCACCAGAGGTAAGGGGTCTGCTGGAATCTGGGCTCAAAGAAAACTAAAGACTGGGAACAAGGAGGTTCTGGTTGAATGCTCAGGGAATATGCTGAAGCTCAATAAATACTTCAGCATTTGGAGAAACGGTTTGATTTGGCTGTGGGTGAAGAGTGAGCTGAGAGAAAGGAGCAGACCAGTATTCACATATAGCCATGTGAATGCCCTTTTGAATGTGTGCTGGAGTTTGTTTGAATTGAATTTCAGACTTCTTAGGGTACTTTAGCCTGTTCTTGGTGCAAAGTTTTATTACACTCGTGCAGCTTAGACTTTATAATGCTTTAGCAAACTGTAAGGAATTACTGTATATCCCTGAGATCTCTGGCTTATGCTGTAGAATCCACCCTGTCTGAAAGCTGGGAAAGCCGCTAAAGGGTAGGAAGTTGGTTTTGATCTCTTTTCTAAACAGTAAAAAGAGTTCTTAATTCTTTAAAATTCTTTACTGTTGTGTCATGATTGTTTATCATTAGTATTTTTATCTTCCAGTGGGGATGTGGGAGGACAAAAAAGCCGGCAAAGAGGCAATGGTTGTTTGCCCCTAAAGTGTGATAAAACTTTGTTGATGGTATAAGTGTTGAGAGAGCAAGAACAATTTTAAGATAGCAAAACAAGTAATAGAAAGTCCAGGCTTTTATTCCTGGCTTAGTAGGACAGTAAATGCCATGGGGCTAATAGGATATTTCATTGTAGTGTGATAGATGATAATGAAAATATTTATGGAGGGATGTTTCATGGCCTCAGAAAGGAACCAGTAACATGCTATGAGAGTCGATTTACATTTTGGAGTGATGAGGTCAACATATTTGTCACGCGTTTGGTGGCACCATCTTCCCGTCCTGCTGCACTCAGGCCACTTTATGCTGCCCATGTATCTGTGGGCCTCCAGCCTCCCTTTGGCAGCCCTGCATCCTGAGCAGGTGCCCATGACTAATAACATTAACTTGACTCTTTAAGTCTGCAGGTATTTAATTACTGAACAGCTGCAGCAGGAGCTCAGAGAGACACCCCCCACCACCAGAAGAGTAGAGTGGACTCATACGTGATACTGGCAAGCTGATGCACGTTGTAGAATGAAGGGAAAATTTGCTTGCATGAGACACCCCATATCTTTTGTATGGTCTCCCTTTCTGCTTTATTTTTTGTTAAAACCTTTATTTTAAGCAGCATTTGGGGCTGATGCTTTCTTCTGAAGTGTACGGAAGTATTTTATGGTAAAATTGTTCTCAAAAAATGCTGGGTTTTTTCAGTGATTGGCCCATATGCAAATGTGATCCCTCTTGTTTGTTATTTTGATTGATATGGGGGTTTGTGATTGCAGTTCTTTGTTTGGTTGGGTGTGTATGTGTGTGTTGTTTTTTTTTCTTTTGTTTTGTTTGTTCTTTTTAATTTGGTTTGAGTTGTGTTATTAGTTTGGGGTCTTTTCTTCCTGGGAATTAATTTCAGACATCAAAAAAAAGCCCAACAGAAATAAAAGAGTAACACTACCCGGTTTTGTACATATATAAGTCTATTTAGAATTGGATTTGCCAATTCAGCCACTCCATCACAAGAACTGCTAGTATCCCAGTTTCAAGGAACTCTTCACCACCAAACAAGCTTCAAAAGTGTTGGAGGGTGTTTTGGTTTTATCACTGGATGGTATTGGGTTTTCTCTCCCTAAGATTATGACCTTATTGCAAAATCTGTGTATTTTACAAGAAGAGATAAACTCTATTGACAACTTCTCTGTAGACAACCAAGGTTATCTATCTTCTGCCTCGGCTTTTTTCTTTATTTACAACCAGCTCCAGCTCCCTGGGTGGTGAAGCCTCAAACCCTCAGCCTGGTTTCCCATCCCACCTCAGCTCTGGAGGCAGGCATACAGACAGATATCTCTCCTACTTCTGGTGTTTCTCTTCTTGTGGGAGTTGCAAAAGGCTGTAGGCAGAAACCTTCACAATTCTGTTGGTCTCACTAAAAAATACGTGTGCTACAAATCTGACATGCCGAGTAATGCTGAGAGCAGGGGAACGAAGGCTGCCCTGAGCAAGAAAAATAACTGTTCCTTTTAGGACACTGCATATGGTTAAAGCTCTTGGGCAGGGACACACGATGGCCAAGCACAGAGCAGGTTTGTCCATGTGATGCTTGGGATTGTATGTTCCTGAGTTTATGCGTTGTGTTAAATGCCACGGAAAATAGTGTACACTTGGCTCGCTGAGAGATGTTAGCTAGTGGACCTTGGTTTTGAGCAACTTAGGAAGCTTAGGTTTTGACCTGTATGGAAATTTATGCTATTCTGCTGGCTTGGTAGCACCTGTTGAAACAGGTAAAGGGTTAATGATTTCATTTCTAATTAGAAAACCTCAGAATTAGAGTTTAGACAGAGATTTCACACTGGGAGTTAAGCAGTTCAAAAGTGCACTGTATTGTTTTGGTCTAATTAACACAACATGGTGATGAGACATTAAAGCAGAGTGACAACATTATACATTGATAATAGGGGACATTAATGCCTGCAGACACAGTCTACATTGTAAAAATCTGAAAAAAGGGGCTTATTATGTTAGATAGGTCAATGTGATTTGACCTAGTTTTGCTTTGCTGCTTGGAAATTATGTCAGTATTCGTTATGTCATCTCCTTGGATGAGCAATTTAACATCCTTTTTGCATTGCAGTGTTGTCCTAATATTTTATATATATTTATTTGCTCTCTAAAAGGATCCTTCAGGCCAATTCTGGAGATCTGTGAAAAACTGATACAAAACAAAAACCTCCTGAAACAGGCATCCCTTTTATATATGTCCTCTGTGCAACAAGAAGGAGTAAATCTAGTCACAGCAAAATTATAGCTACAAATTCTGAAAAGTATCTTATCCCTTTTGCTTGTAAATATTATTAAAGTTCATGAATACAGAATGACTGTGCTAACTCATATGGCCATGTACACCTTTCTTGTAGAGGTTTTCAATTGCTGGAAAGCAGCATTTTTAACTTCACCTAGATGCTTATTTAAAATAGAATGACTTAGAGGAGTCATGCCATATACCTTCCTGAGAAGTAGGGTGTCATGTGAAGTCATAAGTATTCCTCTTGGAAAAACTGAGGTGCTTCTTTTAGTTTTCAAAAAAACCACAGGGGCTTTTCTTCATATTTATATTTACAATGCTCTTTTTTCCTCTGCTTCCATCTGGACTTGTAAGGTAAGACTTTACATTTACCAGGACTCAAAATATGGTGCATCAGAGAACAAACAGTTCTGTTACTGTTCTTCACTCTAATGGAAAAATAATCTATTGGTGTATTTTGGTAAGTGCTAGCGAAGGAAATCTCCATCTGCTCCTTAGTTTTGCCTGTCCTCCCTCTCACAGCTATGCTCCTTAGTTGTGTTTAAACAATGCAGGGTGTTGCAAGGTTGTACCTTTTGCTTCTTAACCTTTCTTGATCCAAAATGAACAGCTCTGAAGCCTAATTTTGCTTCTGCTGAGGTCAGTGCTATTGGAGAGGTTATTGTAGTTATTGAAGTACATCTGTAAATTTGCATTTTTGTGAAAAATGCTGAATGGATTGGGTGATAGTGTGAAAGAAAAACCAGGCATTCTTCCCCAATTAATTTTTTTTAATAATTTTTATTTTAGCTCCTACTTTCTTTAGTACTAAGAAGTTTGTTCTTGAGTTTTATCATGAGCTTGTTCCATGCAGTGTTGAAATACATAATGAGCTAAGTTAAGAGCTGTACAAGTTCCTCACCATTTCTTCACAAATACATCTAATCTTCAAAAGGTCCTGCTTACTCAGATTTTTCAGCTTAAGTAAAATTTAAAATTGTAATAGCTATCGGAAGTCTTTGAGTATCCTTCAGATGCAAATGCTCTTCGTTCCCTTGTTAAATAGCTTAATTGGAACAAAAGCCCAATATAAATGAGTGTTCAGAGGTGCCTCTTCTGTGCTGTTACATTGGATCTTGATCCCTAATTAAGCCTTGAAACTGAAGGTTAAAAATATCCTCGCACAATATAATTCTCCTTGAATGCCTTGGCTGCAAAAGACATTGTCAGGGGAGAAGTCTGCTCTTGTCTCCTATGTGCCTCCTCCCTTTAAAGAGAACTAAAATGTGAACTGCTTATGAAAGATTAGCAATGACTGGAAATAAATACAGTCGGCTCTCTTGCGCTTCGTGTCCCATATATTGCGGCTTCATATCTTAGTGGCATGATTTTTTAGTGATGAAGGAGGCCCGTTTTCACAACTGCACATGCGTGACCTGCCGCAGGTGGCCAGGGCACAGGCAGTGGGGCAGTGGCACAGGTGGCAGCAGCACGGGTGGTGGCAGCGCAAACGGCTGCCATTCAACGCGAAAGTAGGGCTTCACAGACCCTGGTTAAGACTGCGGGTTCGCAATATGGGAGACCCAACTGATTCACATATTCCCAAAGTATTAGAAGCCTCATGCTTGCAGGAGAAGGTGATTGTGGGCAGACAACAGGATTCACATAACATGACTGTGCATGGATTCCTAGAAAGTTCTTAATTGTACTCTGCAGATTATCTGCTCAAACCTTCTCTTCAACACATGTTGCTACAGCAATTTGCACAGTCTTGAGCATTTCCAGCATATGAAAGCCCACTACTTCCTTTGGCAGCTTCTTCCAATCTCCAATTGCTCTCATGGGGAAGTTTGGTTTTTTTTTTAAATTTTTATCTTATATCCAGACAGAATTTCTCTCAAACCAACTGAAGCCCACTGCCTCGTGTCATGTCAGCAGCCACCCTTGTCAGGAGACTCAAGAAGTGTTATTAGATCCCCTCTGAGCCTTCTGGTCCCCAGGCTGAACAGACGTGTTTCTTTCAACCTTCCTTCATATTTCAAGTGCTCCAACCCCCTAATAATCTCAGTGGCCTCTGCTGGACCCTTCTCAACTTCTCCAACTGAGGGTACCACAGCTGGCCACAGTATTCCAGGTGTGGTCTTGTAAGTGACAAGTAGACTGAAATACGTAGCCATATTTCTTGAGTTATGGACTGTAGGGAGGCTGCTGGCCACCTTCCCTGTCAGGACACACCACTGGCTCCCATTCAAGTTCACTTCCTGCCACCACCCCCAGGTTCCTTTCAGTGGAGCTGCTCCTCCAGCCCATCCGTCCACGGCTTGTTCTTCTGCTTGGGATTACTTCTTTCCAAGTGCAGGACATTACATTTATCTTTGTTAAAGCTCACATTATGGCTGTGTTGATAAAGTTACTTTACAGCATCTGAGAGGGGCTTCCTGGTCAACATACTAAACAAAACCAAACCCCAAATCTTTCCCTGTTTAACTTCATCTTATGGCATGATTTTACACAAAAGGCTTTAGTTGTTTCTCAAGCATCATCTGTTTTTCTGGACCAGAAATCATGGGGTATTAGTCAGTGGATCTCATCTAATTTGTTCTTTTCCATAACTTTTTCTGTTCTCTATTTGTATGAATTTATACATGTAAGTATTGTAGAAGAGTAGTTAGGAAGACCGATTGTGTCATTTTAGTCTAGAAAATCTGGAAACTGTTACTAGAGAAAACAGATTTGTGGGAAAATGTACTTTATTTCCCAGTTGTCTTGAGCTGATGAGGTAGGTATACGTCAAAAGAGACTAATAACCAGTGGTGCCAATTTTTTTGCTTAAGGTTCCCTTGAGTTTTCAGGCTAATCCCAGTACACTTTCTTAGTCCAATGATTTTTTTAGTTGTTTGTATTGAGCCTTTTATTGAGTCCAGCTTTCACTGCTCCAGGTTTTCTATTACTATTTCCTCACTGCTCTGTCCCCAGTTCTTTGGCCTTCCACTCCTTGCCCAGATATCTGGACACTACTTCATGGAACTGTAGGATAAACTCAGGGGGAAGAGAGGGGAAATGCCATCTCAATCCCTCAAATGTGCTTTTAACCTCATCAGGGAGATAGGCTTTGCCAACCTAGGACTCCTGGCCCTGTCAGTGTGTAGCTGGAAATTTGAGCATGACAAAGAAGCAGAGAACGGATTTGTTCGCTCTCGTTCCCTCTTTTCCCATCCTTCTATCATTGAACTAGAGTTGCAAATTTTTTCTTAACATTCCTAAGATTGAAAGTGTATTTTAGTCTTTTCTTAACATCTTGTGGCAGATGTTTGTGCCATTGGTTTAGTCATCGGGGTGGTTCTCATCCCAGCCTCTGGAAACCTATTTTCCTAGCAGGCTTTTCTTTCTCGTGAGTTTCAGGAAGACACTGTGATATTCTGAGGTATTGAGTTTTTAATGTCAGTAAAATTAGCTAAAATATAAGGCTTAGTTTTCTCATCAACCTGCAAGGCTTCTGGCTTTTTCAGTCTTGACGTCATTACACAGTGTGTGTAAGTAAATGTTTTCTATGAGACACTGAAACCTTACACATGAAGGGTAGAGATACACATAATCTCTCAGAATAATTTTTACCATAAGGTAAAAGAAGCTGCTAAAAGAAGCTTCATTCCAATTACAAGACCATTACTCTTAATGATCTTGAAGGTCTTCCACTGTTACCCATATGATTTCATGACTGCAGTTATGTGGAAAAAGTTAGGTTTTGTGATAAAGATGTCTGATGATGTCATCTCAGTAAAAGATACTATGAAAGGTATAATACAGTTAGAAGGTTATATGGTATGGGCAGATGTACAATGCTGTGCTTCAGGCCAGGTGTAAGTCCAGCCATTACAGTAGTTGAAAAGTGACAGACAATGAATATACCTAGCTTTGGTCTGTTTCGTTTGAAAGTTTTGTGCAAAGACATTCACCGGAGATTCAAAAGATAAGTGTTAACATGCTATACTGTGCAGATCTGCACTAAGTGGTATTGGGATGGCATATGGGCTACAGGAAATAGAGCAGTCTTGGGGATTTGCTCATATTTACAATAGCCGTTTGTTTATTTAATGTGTTCTTTCTTGTGAAGGGTGAAAAGGTTACATATGTCTTCAGGTGATAATGGACAAATTATTTAATTAATAGATCTGGTTTTGCTCCAAATCAGAAGGTCAAGAATATTTGCCCAGTGTGTGGGAAAGAACGATACTCGGAGTGATTAACACCCAGAGGAAATTTCTGAGTTTATTTTGGCTGATGTATAGCTGATCATTCCATTGGCTAAAGGAATGCCTGGCTGACCATTTCCAGAGCTTAGCTTTTAATAGCAGTTATTGGTCACACATATTGGCATTGTAAACTCTTGTTTCAGAAGGAGGATGCAAAATGGCATATAGGTAAACTGTAGTATTGGGGGTTTTGTTTCTATTTTGTTGTTAATGAAAGACTCTAGTTTTTTAAAAAAATGAATTATAGAAAGGCGCTTGGTGTAAATCTGCTTGTATGAATTTAGGGACTCTTCATACCATGCTACTTTGTTTTATGGACAAGAGAAGTTCAAGAGAGAGAGTTAAGGAGAATGGGAATAACTGTAAAAACTGCAGTAGCTCAGAATGTACAAGGAACATCCATTCTCCAAATCCTAATTGTAAAAGTTATGAAATGAGTCACAATATCTCATAAAATCTTAAGGGAGGTGATATAAAAGATCAAAAGCCATAAAAGCCTCCAGAGTAACTCAGAATGAGAAAGATAAATTCCGAGTGTTCTTGCACTAGTAAAAAATTGTGGTGAAATTGCAAATGATAATAGGAAGTAGACTATGCTCATAATAAAGGCTGCTCCATAAAACATAATCTAGAGCCCCAAATCTGCCCCGCGGAATTTCTGTTCAGGTTCTTACGTGCGTTATCAGTTTAACTTTGAGCATATAAGATATGTTGACCATATTTTTCAAAGATTCAGAGCATTTTGTTTCAGTGGATGAAATATTTCACAGATGCCAAAATTTGGCTGTAGTTTAAAGTCTCATTTCAAAGGTTTGGTACATGCTTGTGTTTTTAATATTTTGCAGGTTTAGCTTTTAAATGCAAATGTGCTGAGGCAGGAATCCTGGACTTAGGTCAGTCTGTGGCTCTGTTACAATTTCGTGTTTCCATATATCCATGCTGCAACTGAAGAGTTTAGTTTTATATTCATTTTGTTTGGGTGGTGAACCCCAACTCTCCAAATGTAACAACACAGGCATAAGTGTAAAGTAGCTCCTAGTTCTAAATTCATGTCAGCCACTCTGTGTCCCTTATTCACCTCAGGAGAAGGACACAGACTAAATGAGTATATGCTGCTAGTTCCACTTTACAGGATCACAGGATATTCTGAGTTGGAAGGCACCCGCAAGGATCATCTAGTCCAATTCCCAAGCAAATGCCCACCTAGGGATCAAACCCACAACCCTGGAGCCATGGGCACCATGCTCTGTCCATCTGAGCTTCCCATTATCTAGACCATGTAAATGAGTTCGTCATCCAGTGTTTTCTTAAACACCTCCAGGGATGGCAACTCCACCACCTCCCTGGGCAGACCATTTCAATGAGAGATCACTCTCTCAGGGACAAACCTCTTCCTAACTCCAGCCTAAACTTCCCCTGGTGCAGCTTAAGGCCATGTCCTCTTGTTCTGGTGCTGGCAGCCTGAGAGAAGAGATTTACACTCACCTGACTGCAACCTCCCTTCAGGTAGCTGTAAATAGCAATGAGGTCACCTCTGAGCCTCCACTTCTCCAGACTGAACAGTCCCAGTTCCCACAGTCGCTCCTCATAGGGCTTGTTCTTGAATGACTCTCCAGGACATACTTGTCTACCCGGAGTATGGAGAGACCAGGTCTACCCACTCCAAGAGACAGCGAGACAGCATTGCGGGTGACTCCCCTGCACCAGTGTTCCGGGCCGAGTGGAAAAGGCTTTTTTCCCAGTGTGGGGTGGCCATGGGCACTGAGAAACACCAACACAAACACCAATACACAGCAGGGCAGTGCCAAAACAGCACCAGAGCACCAGAGGGCCATAGGAGGGTGCAGGGTAAATTTGCATATTAATGAGCTGCCAGTCTATACAGATTAAGGGCTTCGCGGATAGGGGGCAAGACCCGCGGTACTGTGGTATAGGAGACCCGACTATATTGTCACTGAAAGTGAGATATCTGTGTCTTAGCTTATTTGCTGGAGGCTTCTTTTGTAGTCCATGGATATGGGAACTTCCAGCAAAAGATTCTCTTCTACACTAAAATAATACAAAACTGATCAGATTGATTGCTGCCTTGAAATGCCTAGTGGGTTGAATAGGATCTCAGGATTAATTGGATCGTATCGTCTGTAGGCTTCTGTACTTCACCTCTGCTTCATGAGATGAACTGAAATTTAGTATCAATTAGAGTAGGTTTTGTTGTCCTGACATGTATTGCAACCTATTTAAAGATGGCTGTATAAGACATGCAGAAAAATCTTGCTTTATGTTGGGTTTTTTTTATGTTTGTTGTTTTTCTGATCTAAAGTCAGGTGAGATGAATTTCAGCCTTTAAAAAGGGATCAACTAAGGTTAGCAGAGTGACTCCTAGCAGCCAGGAATGATTTCTGCACTGGAATTCACACTACATCATATTTTCAGTACTCAATAATACAGCAACTTGAGCGAGAACACAAAGTCATAATTTAATTTCAAAAATATCAACTTCAAAAATGCTTCTCCCATCCGGAATGTAACTGTGGTTGAGATCTGGATTGCACCCTGGAGGAATCGCAACGGGAACCTTACCTGCGGCAAGAATTCCAGTCATGAGTATCTCCTGTCTTTTCCCACTCATTCCCATTACATTTTTCTGTATATTTTATTTCTGAAACTCCATGTCCCCCACTTTCCAAATTTGCCTGCACCTGAATTGTTGATCCGATTTTTCTGAAGGTGGCAAGCTTTTGGCATCTCAGTGCCTGTCTCCACATTATCAAGTCAAGCTGGACCAGTTAATAGCAGATCAGTAGAATGAAATTATCAGTGCAGAGAATCTACTACCCAGACTATGCACATTTTGCTCCCATACTCCATTCCTTATCCTCAGGGCATGAGGACTGGATATTCATTAGCAGCTTTAAGTCCTCATGTAGATCTCATCGATCTCTGTTACATATTTCATCTGAGAGGATGAAATTTCATATGCTCCGGCATTAGTCAGAGGTGTGAATCTAAGCGTGATTAATGGGGAGGACTGGGCGGTTGCTTCAAAATGTTCTCATGAGCTAAACTAAAGCACCACCAGAAAGATGTACAGAAGCTTCTACTTTGCAAGGACACAGATACCCTTGAATTATCATATGTAGTGCTCATTTTCATAGCCAGGCTCATCTTGAGTGATGGTGTTAACAATGCAGATACAGCTAATGAGCAAGGCACGTTTAGGGGCTCGTAAGGCACAATGGCATGACTGTCAAGAGAGGAGGTTAAGTTATACGTGAGTGAACTTGGGTATTCTGGGCACGGTAAAAGTGATGAAGGGCAGGCTTAGAAGGAGGAAGATTGGTTTTGGGTCAGCCTGGAAGAGAGGGGAGTACTAATGCTAAACACTGTTATAGTGCTAATCCCTTTAACTTCCTCTCTGGACTTTGTTGCCAGACTCCTGTTGGGACCTGATTATTCATACTTCTCTCTGTCTTCCCAGGCATCTGTTTTGAGCAGTGCTTCCTCTTTCCATAGTTAATAGGAAGCTGAAACTGCAAGAGTCAACTAGCATTTCTTCAAGGTGGGAGACAGTTTTTGCTGTTAAAACATTGTCATTCAACCAAAGTAGCAGAATATCTGCTGACCAAGCATATGCATGTGCTTAGTTAGGACTTATACTGCTCAGAAGTATGGGAGTACTGTATCTGTGTTGCATTATTTCTTATCTCTACTAACCATGGAAGAGTCTCATTTATACAAAAGCTCAGGAGTACATAAAGGCACTGTTGTTTCTTGGAGTTAGTGAAGCTATGAAATGCATGAACTTTGCTCCTTGTCTATACAAAAGATTTACCAGTTCTATGAATTTTAAATCCATGGGAAATTTTGGTTGCCCTCGACTATTGGGTTTCAATGGCTAAAACTCTTTTTGAAGTTATGCTTGAGTGCTGTTTTCTTTATAGCCTCCCAAATGACACCTTATGTTTTTCCTGCATTCATAACCCTGAAAAAAAGATGAACAAGTGCTCCCTGTTCAACCAGCCATCATATATCATCTGGTCTGCTTGGCTCTTTGAATGTAGTGATTAAATGCCCATAACTCCAAGAAATAATAAAATGTGTTTCGCAGTTTGATGTTTTAAAATTTGGGAATAAAAAGCAGATGTTATGATCCATGAAGGAATAGCACTTACAAGATGGGGCTAGGGCACAAGGAAGTTGGAACTGTTTCTTGGGTAATTAGCCATGCATGGCAAAGACTTCAAGGCTGGCAGCAAAGCATTATCTACAGTGATGTAATCATTTTGTGTTCCATTAAGGTCTTCTTATTTTAGAATTTAAACAAATTTATGCTTCAGGGAAACATGCAGCCTTTTGCACAGCTCTGATAAGGAATAACATCAAACGTCAAAAGATTGGGCTATCATTTAGGAGAATTACATCCATCAAATTTGGATTTTTAACTGAGTATTTTGGAGATGAAAGAGAGACAACTTTGATTCAGGAAGGAGATGCTAGCATATTGAGCACTGGAATTGTCAAAGCATACACGAGCATTTGTGAACGGCATTTTTTTTGACTATGTGACTGCAGCTTCATTTCTGCTTATTCGAGATGATGTACTTTCAAGAGTCACTAGAAATGTGTTAAATGGTTCTGTTTTCCAAAGAGTACTGAGAATATGCTCCTCAAAATTGGACACAAGCTGGATAGATAAAATTATATGTTATAATATGCCCTTTTGAAAATACAGTTAAACCCCCTCATTTGCGAGGAAGGGGACAGCCCAGAGGTCTCACAGAAAGCCAAACTTGCAAAGAAGTGCAGGTTGTTAATATGCATGCAGGCCACACCCATTGCTCCACACCCCCAGCAGTCCAGAGCACTCCAGACCATTTTCTGCCTCTCTCCTCGGATTCTCAACACAGAGGGGCAAAGGGAACTGTTTCTGAGCCCCCTCTGACTCAGGAGACACCTCCCCCCCGCCCCCGAGAATCTGTTGGCTTTTCCGGGCTGCTGCATCCGTGTTCCCACAGCACAAATCCCGCACCGCGGCTCCCCCACCCCGACCCCGATGCGCATGCCCACGATGTCCCGGCATGGCATCTCGGGCCACTGAGGCTGCTGCGGGGCTGGGGGCTGCTGCGGGTCTGGGACTGGCATGGCCCCACGAAGTGGGTGGGCGGCACCTCTCACTCATGGGGGACAGCCACACATCACTGCCTTACGAGTGTTGCGAAGGTTACATGGCATATATAGTCCTGCAGCACCGTGCCATGCTACGGTCCCCTGCCGTGGTCCCTGCCCTGTTCCTGTGTGTCTCCATGGCTAGAAAGGCTTTTGTACATAGTACATCATACGTAGTCCAGCGCACCTGGTGGTACATAGACGTAGCCCCAGAAAAAGCACTGCTGCAGCACTGTACCTACCGTCCTCCAGAGACTGCAACCGGAGCCACCGTTCACTTTCTCCCTCTGCCCCACCCGCCCATGTGTGCTCTCAAGCGGTTGTCCACGCAAGCACCTTTCAGGGACTGCCTGTGTGCATGCGTCTGTGCGTCCATGTGTCTGTGCATCTGCGTGCAACTTTCCATGGCTACAGGCAGGGAAGGCGATGCTGACAGGTGTGCTAAACTGCAGTGGAAGCCAATTGCCAAGCGCTGTGTACTGGGATGGCGCAGCGGCAGGATGTGTCCACGCTGTTGCTGGTGTGCCAGGACGCTTCTGTTCTGTTCCCCCATGCCCTCCCTCTGCTGTGGCAGGTGGAGCCTGCATTCTGCTGTCCATACGTACAGTGCTGCCGCTTCTGCTACTATCAGTCCTCAGTGCGAAGAGAAGCCTAGGGATTCTCTGGAGGNTCTGGGACTGGCATGGCCCCACGAAGTGGGTGGGCGGCACCTCTCACTCATGGGGGACAGCCACACATCACTGCCTTACGAGTGTTGCGAAGGTTACATGGCATATATAGTCCTGCAGCACCGTGCCATGCTACGGTCCCCTGCCGTGGTCCCTGCCCTGTTCCTGTGTGTCTCCATGGCTAGAAAGGCTTTTGTACATAGTACATCATACGTAGTCCAGCGCACCTGGTGGTACATAGA
This sequence comes from Pitta sordida, assembly GCA_013390025.1. Taxonomy (NCBI): domain Eukaryota; kingdom Metazoa; phylum Chordata; class Aves; order Passeriformes; family Pittidae; genus Pitta; species Pitta sordida. Next base: position 255,142 of record WEKX01005042.1, read on the forward strand.
CGTAGCCCCAGAAAAAGCACTGCTGCAGCACTGTACCTACCGTCCTCCAGAGACTGCAACCGGAGCCACCGTTCACTTTCTCCCTCTGCCCCACCCGCCCATGTGTGCTCTCAAGCGGTTGTCCACGCAAGCACCTTTCAGGGACTGCCTGTGTGCATGCGTCTGTGCGTCCATGTGTCTGTGCATCTGCGTGCAACTTTCCATGGCTACAGGCAGGGAAGGCGATGCTGACAGGTGTGCTAAACTGCAGTGGAAGCCAATTGCCAAGCGCTGTGTACTGGGATGGCGCAGCGGCAGGATGTGTCCACGCTGTTGCTGGTGTGCCAGGACGCTTCTGTTCTGTTCCCCCATGCCCTCCCTCTGCTGTGGCAGGTGGAGCCTGCATTCTGCTGTCCATACGTACAGTGCTGCCGCTTCTGCTACTATCAGTCCTCAGTGCGAAGAGAAGCCTAGGGATTCTCTGGAGGTCTCCCCAGGCAGAGAGAGCTCAGAAACGGTTCCCTTTGCTCCCATGTGCTGTGAGAGCCTGTGTGGAAGAGCGGAAAACACTCCCCAGCGCTCTGGATTGGCTGGGGACAGAGTGATGGGCACGGCCTGTATGCATGTTAATGACCCGTGACTGCTCGCGGATTACAATACAGGGATCCTCCACATAGTCGCGATCTGTAATTTGCGAGATCCCATACTCACTGTTAATTTTCCAGTGAGCTGTGGGACCTGGCGTGCGCGCAGAAGCTACCGCAACCCCAGTCTGCTCTGCCCCCAGCCCCGCCGCTCACGTGGTAAACACAGCCATCCCCAGCGCCCGCCTTGGCACTCACCCCTCCTGCCCCACACTGGTGCCGTCCCTGTCCCTTGCTCACCGCACCAGTTCTTGCCCCTGTCCCTCGCTCGCCACGCCGGTGCTCGCCCCCCCACCCCGTGCCGGTCTCGTTCCCGTGCCTCACTCACTGCGCCGGTGCTCGGTGCTCGCTCACCCGCCCCACGCTGGTTCGATCCCCATCCCTCGCATGCTACGCCGGCCTCGGCGCTCACCTCCCTGCCCCAGCACTCACCTACCTTGGCGGAGCACAGACAGATATCTGAGACAAGCCCCGCTCTCGGGACCATCCTCCAGACCTTATTAGGGGAGGGGGCGTGGTGTACTTGGCTACGTAGTGAGTTCGCTGTCTTTGTGGACTCCAACACTCGTGTGAGGAGGACCAGACCCAACAGCCCATGAGTAACAGGGGATCACTGTATTTGCAGGACCCCAGGGAGACCCATACCCTGTTGCTACAGAGTTATGACTGTATTTTGCTACTTCTGATACACATATATATATTGCTATATTGTTTGCTTGTTTATTTTGTAGATTTATTTGTATCCAATTTCTCCTAAATGACTTTTAAAAATCAATGTGGAGAAAATATATTTGTTCTCTTGTTAACTAAAAAAAAAAGATACACTGAGGATAGCATTAAATTTTCTTTCGACGTTAAACATATAAATAATGGTTGGCTCTTCTGCTGCCTTTTGAATTCACGCATGGCTGCAAAAACATTTAATCTCAGGCTTTCTTACACATCTCAGAGATACTAATGTGAGGAAAAGGTTTTGATTTCTCATCTTTTTCAAAGAGTGTCTCATTTAGTGATTGGTACACTCAGCTCCTTGAGCAGAGAGGATAATGTCAGACAGATGAGCTGGAAGCTCTGAGAAGCTCTGCTGCTACCACACAGATTCACCTCATTTTCCATATTTTTTATGTCTTCTGGAAAGGAGAGATGCCTTGTTTCTTGTCAGGAATTTGTGCTAGTCTTTATTTATTAGAGGTGCACATAGTTTAGAAAAGGAAAGCACTTTTGAAAATACCATGAAATTAGTCTTTTTACATATAAGATGTCTATATGTGTCCCTTTCACATATGCAGTATTGCTGATCGAGTTGAAAGACAAGAAAAAAATAGTAGCAGCTTCTGTGAGGATATTTTCAAGCCTTGGTTCTTATGAGCTGGAAATGAGAGCAGCTTTAATAGATGTTCTAGATGCTCTTCAATATTGCATAAGGTAAGCTACTGAAAAGAGGCTTGTGTGGGTATTTTTATGCCATTAAGATGGAATCTCCCTTCACCACTGCACCTGGAAGTCTTTCAAGTGCATTTACAGGTTTAGTGGAATTTGGAAATGTGCATTGAAACAACCTCTGCCTAATTTTCCTTGGCTTGAGGAGATCTAGCCTTTGTGAAAGTCTTAAAGAGGCACTGGGTCTTCCTTTCCTGATGGCAATCCAGGAACCTAAGCAGGCTTCAAAAGAGGCAATATAAACTGGATATGAACTGCAATTGTTCACTGCAATTACACACTCCCCTCTTCTCCAGAGAGGACTGGTTTAGCTTTCTGAACGTCAGAAACCCAGAACATCCTGGATATGTACTGTTTTTATCTGAGTTAGTAGTGAAAGGGATGGTTACCTACAAAGAGACATTCATGCTATTGTATTGCTTTTTCTGTGGCTGGGTTTCTGGTAGCGGGGGGGCTATGGGGGAGGCTTTTCTTCAAGAAGTTGCTTGAAGCCTCCCTCACAGCTGGCAGAACCAATGCCAGCCAGCTCCTGGCTGGACCCACCGCTGACCAAAGCCAGGCCAATCAGGAGAGGTAGAGATGCCTCTGTGATAACATATTTAAGAAGAAAAACAAGTTAGAACAGGAGGAAGATAATCATGGCTGTCAGAGAAGAGCAGTGAGAAGCTGTAATAACAAATGCAGGCACCAAGGCCGGGGTCGAAGGAGGGGGAGGAGGTGTTCCAGGTGTCTCCCTGCAGCCTGTGGTGATGACCATGGTGAAGCAGGCTGTCCCGCTGCAGCCCATGGAGAGATCACAGGGTTGCAGAAATTCACCTGTAGCCCACAGAGAGAGGAGCCCACACTGGAGCAGGTGGATGCTGAAGGGAGGCTGCAGCCCTTTGGAGCCCACATTGGAGCAGGGTCCCGGGAGAGACGTGTGGTGCGTGGAGAGGAGAGTCCATGCTGGAGCAGAACTCTACCTGGTTGGATCTGTGCCTCGGTAAGGGACCCATGCTGGAGTAGCCAGTGGTGAAGGACTGCACCCTGTGGAGAGCTGCTGCCCCTGGGATTGGACTCACTCTGAAGAGGGTCATGAAAGACTTTCTCCCATGGGAGGGACTCCAGGGAATGCAGGGGAATGGCCTCCTCTCCTGAGCAGTGGCAGAGAAATACCAACTGCCTGGTTTTCCTCTACTCCTGTCCCCCCCTGTCCCCTGGAGGAAAGGGGGAATGTGGTATCCGTTGTAAGAGACAGAGTGGTGAGGAAGAATGTTGCCTTAAAGATGATACTTCTCACTTTAAGCTCCAATCTTGTTAGAAATAAATTCTTTATATTCCCACCTTGGAGTTTGTTTGCCCTGTGACAGTAAAATATTTCTAATAGACCTCATTCCTGCCTGAGCAAAACTCCTCAGGGTTTTTTTTTTTTCTTTTCCTCTCTCCCCTGTTTGTATGGGGGGGACGAAGTGAGAGAGTGGCTGTTGGTAAGTCTCTGGCATCCAGTCAGGTTCAAACCACCGCAGCTATCTATTTCGGACATCTATGTCCAGAGAAAGATTTATCCCATCCTGGGATGCCTACTTCACTCCATTTCCTAGGCAGAACCTTAAACAGCTGACTAAAATTCTGTCTAACTTTTTAACAGCTAAAAGTAAAATTTGTCTCTCACTCATGTCTAGAGGAAGTTCTCTCAGAAACCTGCCTTTCTCCATTTGCCCTTTCTCAAACTTGTTTCTTGACCATATAATCGGCTCTGTGATTTGAGGATTCAGAATATTTTATTTTAGTGAGCTACGTAGAGACTTAGAGATTTAGGGATTTTTTGTGAAATAGTGACATTTTAGTGAATTTTAGAAGGATTTTAGAAGGATTAGTAGGTTTTAAAATCATCCACTTGGCCTAAAAATTAAGACAGAATACAGTCGGCCCTCTTTCACTTCGCACCCCTCCATATTGCGGCTTCAGATCTTAGCAGCATGATTTTTTAGTGATGAAGGAGACCTGTTTCGCAACTGCGCATGCGCAACCTGCCACCACGACGTCAGCAGCGGAACAGGCGGTGGTGGTGGCGTGGGTGGCAGCGGGAGCAGCATGGGCGGCGGCGCAGCCACCATTCAGCGCAGAACTAGGGTTACGCAGATCCCGATTAAAACCCCAGGTCCGCGTTACAGGAGACCTGACTGTTTTAAAGGTGAGAAACTTTGTTTTTCCATCCTGAATGGTAAACAAGAGGATTGTGGTCAAAACAAAGGGAAAAGATTATGAAACATCAGAGCAGATTTGTTGAAGGGCTCATGGAAAAGTGTATATTTATGACATAACGTCAAAGGGATGCATATTCGTGGCATAATTGCATATGTATGGAGCATGGTTATAAAGATAGGTGGAAAGATCTGGGAGGGGCATTTGGCACCTGGCAGGTCTAAGGGGGTACTCATTGCTGGACAGTGACCTTTTTTCCTTGTTTCTTGGGCCAAAAATAAACTTTTTCTATAGCATGCATGCAACTGCCTGGAGTCCTGACTGATTTTCCTTAAATCACTGTGCTATCTGGTTCATCCTGTGTCTACAAACACAGTAAAAGGAGCAGCGCCCTTAACACATCAGTCTTACAGGATATAACTAATTAACTTCCAGTGGCAGCAAAGAGTTCTTTCTGGCATACGGTAGCTATTTCTTCTCTCCAGCATCTTGGGTAGTACAATAACTTTTCATCATGTCTTGTGGCTGGAAGGAAGGTGATGAGTGTTCATGTTCTGCTAGGGGGATTTTCTCATCTAGGACAAATGCAAACAGAATATACTATTAGGTTGATTTACCAGAAAACAAAACTAGTGAGAAAACGGGACATTTATATCCTTACATCCACCTGTAAGAGTCTGTGGTAAGTTTCCTGTCAGGGGGAGTTATCTGCCAACGAAATTGGTTTCCAAGAAAAGAAGTCTCTGCAGGCTGTCTACTGTTTAATAAGTGCATTGTGGCCATTATTCAAGATTTTGAGCAGATTCCTTTTGGTTGTTACGGAAAAAAGGCAATTAATTCTCTCTTTGTTAAACAAAAATCATCATGATCCTGTATTTATGACAGATTCATAGAAGTTAGTACGAAGTAATCCAAAGGTGGGTTGTTTGGCCTGTCTAGTCCTCTTTTTTCCCCCCCCTTCTTTTTTTTTTCTCCTTCCCCCAAGTCGTGCTCAGATGTCGGATGTTGCTGAACCTGTTTGGTTGCTTTGTGAAATATGGAGGGGCATGAACTGCCACCTGGAGCAGCTAGCCAGAGCAGCCCCTAATATGTCTGACTAGTTCACAAAGACACATTTATTCCGGTTGGCATTAATTAGATTAAGAAGGTAGGAAAGAAAAAGAGAGGAAAAGAAGTTATTGCATTCCTGCGCTGATAATATATACAGGACTGACAAGTGGAGAGGAAAATTGCAGAGCATAGTGGCTGTCTCTACTGGCAACTGAAAACTGAGCTAAATCAACAAATGCGGCTAAACAATAACCTGACCTTTGCAACCCGTTCTTTGCAGTAACTTTGTTTTCAACAGACTTATGCTTCGTCTGTTTGAGCTAAAGAGAGCTAGGTAGCATAAACTGACAATAGCTATGACAGGTATATGTTCCCTGGAATGGAGAATTGAATTTGCAATTATGTAAAATGAAAATCATATAATCAGGATCCTGATTCTGTGAAGCTTCAGTATGCAAAGGACTACTAGGCATTGGGGGGTTTTTTTGTTTGTTTTTGGTAGGGGTTTTTGGTGGTGAAATTATTGCTCAGCTGGTCCAAATCTTAAAATTAGCAGTAAGTCTCATTGCAATGGCATGTTGTGAAGGGCCAAAGTATATAAAGGCTCTTAAAGGAGTAACTGACGGAAGATGGGCACATGGGTGGCTGTCCAGCTGCCTATTGCCACGAGTAGAGTGGGTATTCCTGGAAGAGAGGTTCAGGCAGTTACTGGTTAGTTCCTCAGTTTTCTTCTAACTCACACACCTTCTATGAGACACAGTCATTCCATGGCAACAGTGAGGAATATTGGTTAGTCTAATTTGACTGTTTTTTATGAAACAATATATTTATATTAAAAAATTTGAGGTTGAAGGAGATGAAAATCAGTAGCTGTGATATGTATTATTCTCAGTTGGTATTCTCTGTAGTATGTTAATATTAATTCTGTGTGATCTTCAGCTTTTAAAACATGCAGTTGACTGTATGGTGGCCTTTTTATCAAGCTTGAAGTTTAACACCCCCACCAGTTAGAGGATTTTGTCATTAATTTCAGACTGAAATTTTCATGCCTGAGACTTGGAAGTTTCATAAACATTCTCCCCTAAAGATATTGCTACTAATTAATAACCGCATTTTGGTGGTTTTTTTCCCCCTTGAATCACTACTGGAGCCTTTGTTCATTGGATTACCTGCTAGACTTTGCTGTTATTTAAGCTTTTTTCTTTTCTCTTACTTGAGCACAAATGCACTGTTTCCTATCATGCTTTTAGTTGTAATTTATCTGATATTTTATGGTAGGGTACAGTAACAGGAGATTCTTTTGAAGAAGAACAGAAAGGAAACTATTACACATATAGACTATGGTTATAGTGATATTGAGAACTGCAGGGACTCTGGAGAGCCTATAACTTGAGTGACAGGCTCTTCTTTCAGGCTGATGCTAGACAATAGTTACATGAGTCCTTAATCTGAAATTTGGCAATGAGCTTTTTTTTCGGCCTAGGTGCAGGTGCACCATCTTGATGAAGACACAAGAAAATAAAGAGTAGAATATGACACAAGAGGAAAGTTGCCAGATAATTAGAGATTTAATAATAAATAGGAAAAAAAGGCTACTTTGTTGCCCAAGATTGGTGCTTATTTAATTCCTTGCAAATTATGAGTACATTTAAAGGGGGAGAGTGATTGATGGGATTAATTAGAGCTATATGTTTAACAAGTGCTCCTAGATCTAATGAGCCGTTAATTAAAACTTGAACTTTCCTACAAAGTTCTTTGCAATCCATATTGGTTTATCAATTCTGTCTTGTTTTTGAATGGAGGAGAAATTGGATGAACAGGTCACTAGTGCATAAAAAAATAACATGTAATGCATTACAGTGATTTATATTTCTTTGGAGTATCAAAAAAACATGAATCAACACATAAATCCACAAAATCAGCAAGGCCTGCCTTTGTGGAGATATTTTCTTTAGCGGTCTTTGGAGGACTGTGTTTAAATTCATCTTATATGAGGTTACAGGAATCAGACTTTAAACTAACTGTAGACTACAGTCGGCCCTCTTGCACTTCGTGCCCCCCATACTGTGGCTTCACATCTTAGTGGCATGATTTTCTAGCGATTAAGGAGACCTCTTTTCACAACTGTACATGCGCAACCTGGCACACATGAATACTCAATTAGGCAGTAATGTATATGCAAATCAATCCACACAGCCACGGTGGCGGCAGCGGCACTGCCACTTTCCTTGGGCCTGGTGCTGCGGTGGCTGCAGCAGGGCTGCTCCTCCCCCCAGGCGTGCGGCAGTCGCGGTGGGGTCGCTCCCCCGGAGCCGCCGCCATGCAGTTGTAAAAGATTTACACACTCTCAGGTGTCCAAGACTTTCTTGAGTGACTCTCCAAGTCACTCTCTTGTCTACCCTAAGTATGGAGAGACCAGGTCTACCCAACTGGACAGACACCGGGACAGTGGTGCAGGCAGCCCCCCGCACCCATGTCCCTGGCCAAAAAGATTTTTTTTCCAGTGTGGGGTGGCTGTGGATGCCAGGAAGGGCAGACACAAACATTGATACACAGCTACACAGTGCCAAAACAGCACCAGGGGGTCGCGTGAGGGTACAAGGCAAATTTGCATATTAATGCATATTCATTGCTGCCATTCAACACAGAAGTAGGGCTTCACTAGCCCGATTAAGACCGCAGATCCGTGATATAGGAGACTTGACTGTACATAATTTTTATGTTTAATCAATTTTCTTTCCTTTGAGAACACTGAATATCCACACACTTCTTCATACTTGCATTTGTAAATAGTCATATGTCTTCACTTGAGAAACTCTTAGAAAAATAACGAGTGTATATGCTTCTAGGCAAATTGAGGGTCACTGTCCTGCAGTCTTTGCATATGCAAAATGCGCTTAATTCACTTGACGGACCCTGTGCTGATAAGTAAGCATCTGTGTTCTCTGAAGTTTTGCTTTGTTTTTCATGAGTTAATGTTCTTTATTAATAGGCATAGCTTTCTTTTATTAATACATTTCAAGGCTATTCGTTTCAATTTTCTAGTGGTCCTCATTGCTTTAAAAATATACTGGTACAGTGAAAATGGGAATATAACTGGAAGACAAAAGACATACCCACAGGACTAAAGATTATTTCATTAGCATGCACTTGCTTTGGTTCTAATCCTCCAAGTATTTGTCTATATACTTAGCTTTATTTGTCATTCCCAAGAAATTCATGTATCCGATGCTGTCTCAGTGTCTGTAGAGCAATTATCTACTGTTTGTCATAGCAACAGAAGGCTGTTGAACTATGGCTTTAGTTGGAAACAGAACTGAAGTTTCAACTGTAATTCACCCTTGTACATGTGAATGAGAGACAAATTTATCATGGCTGTGATAAATTGTAACAACATTTTATTAATAGGCAAATACGAGATTCTGATATTTATGCCTAGGTTAGCAGCTACAGTAACAGTTTGGTAATATAGCAAGCTACGTACTTCACAATAACTGTGTAGTTGCCTTGGAATACATCAATTTCTATAGGACAAAGCATAACTTGCAGGAAGGATATATGGCAAAGAGAAATGTAGTTACACTTGGTTCTGTGTAGAGTGCCTGAGTCAGTGAAGACAACATATTACAGTTGGGTCTCCTACGCCACAGTACCACAGATTTTGATCCTCCTCCGTAAAACCCTCCATGCGTGTTGATTGGCAGCTTATTAATATGCAAATTTCCCACTGCCCCCCAGTGCTGTTTCATGACTGCCCTGCTGTGTGTCGGTGTTCGTATCAGTGCTTCCCGGTGCCCACAGGCACCCCACACTGGGAAAAATCCTTTTTCTGCTTGGCAGGGGACACGGGTGCAGGGAGCCACCCACGTCGCTGTCCTAGTGTCTTTCCGGGTGTGTAGGCCTGGTCTCTCCATACTTGGGGTAGATGTCTACCCCGGGAAAGTCTCAGACACCACGTCTAACCTTCTAACCACATGTAAATCTTCCCCCGAGTTGAGGCAAGTAGGTCAGGCAGCGCTCGAGCCAAGCAGCTGCGGGAGTGGCGAGCACTTGGCTCAGCTCTGCTGTGGCCGGCCCGGGGCAGGGGCCTGCCCTGGCTCGCTGTCCTGAGCCACCCCGGCACCGGCACCCGGGGTGGGGGGAGAGTTTGCATATTCATGACTGCCTACTTTGAATATTCATGCGTGTCAGGTTGCACATGCACAGTCCTGAAACAGGCCTCCTTAATCACTGAAAAATCATGCCGCTAAGATGCGAAGCCACAATATGCGGAGCGCGAAGTGGAAGAGGGACGACTGTATGTCTTAATATCAAGTTTAATAAGGACATATCATATCTACTGGTCTTGATCACTTTTCTGTGGTTTTTTCAGGATTTTTCAGTAAAATGTAATTTTTGAAAAGAAACTTTGACCTAATTATTTATTCTTTTTGTAACTCAAATTTGCATAATTTTCAGCAAGGATGGTTGCTTAAAAGTAAAGGCTGAAGTCTATTTGAAACTTACCAAGACATTTGGACATGACAATACTAATTGTTGCTTATTGCACTTGAGACAGTGCTTGCCTTTGGGAAACTTATGTCTTTAATTTTTAACAGTGAAATATCACTATTTCCTTCAGTAAAACTGAGAATTTGGGTATGAGGCTAAAATGCACTTACACATAATTACTTGAAGTGTGGATTCATGAATAGCACATAATCTTCCTGTGATACTAAGGGTTATATTTCAATGCTTAAGAAAATAAATTTACATTGCTTATCTAATATAGTTCCTTATGACCATTGTGTAAAAACATGAACAGATTCAGGCAGTTTGTTAAAGTGATATTTGCATCCTGGTTTTCTGAATCAGATCACATAGAGGTAAAGCATAATCAGACACTCTCTTCTTGAAGGATCTTCATCAAAGAGACTAATCTGCCTGCTATGGTAAAAAAACCTTTTTTTTTTTTAAGAGCAAAAGAGTGGAGGATTTAGATATGACCAGGAGCCTCAAAATTAAGACTAACCTCTAAACCTTCCACAATTTGGGGGTTTTGTAGATGTTAGATCTTAATGTCCTCTCTACCATATAAGATTGTTTTTTCAAGTACTATAGCAGACACTGTGACTTTAGATCTCTTTAAAAACTTCAGGCTTCATGTTTACTAAGTGTCAGCTTAAGTTTGTTTTGGCATCCTACCAGTAAAAAGCAGTTAACAACAAAGGAAAAGAAAATAATTTTTCTTATCTTTTCAGTACAAAACCTTTTCCCTGTGATGAGTTTGAAAGGGTAAACAATTCTTTAGGACACGCTTCAGGGAAAGACAAAAAGGATCAAGTTCCTGTGCTCTTGGCTGGGTTAGTTTTATCTTTTTGCCTCCATTTTTAAACATATCCTTGCACACTGATATTCTTCAAATCTTATTTTAATAGGTCCTACTGATGTTTTCATACTCCTGCTCTGATCATTCTCTCAATGGCCTTCAAAGGTTCAGATTAGAATTTGCTGCTGTATTGTTAATCTAACAATTTAGAATGGAGTAATTAATCTTCTCTTTCTCTATCCAAAACCCAAAATGCAGCACTGAGCAAAAGGTTTCCTCGATGGCAGGGAATTGTTAGAAATTCTGCGTAGCAGTAAAATGAGCTGAGCGTAGCTTTTCTTTTTCCCTTTCCTCACCTCAACTACCCCCAAGTTTACAAGCAGGTGCTGTACAGTGTTGTAAACAAGGCAATATTTTGTTTGTGACTTACTTTGAAGTTTAGAAAGATAGTCTTCTGTCTGAATTGGGGAAATACGATATTTGATGGAGCAGTTCATAATCTGTTCCTCAAATATGGGTCAAGTACTACATGTTTCTCCCCCAGCAAGACATAAATTTAGAATCATATGCTGCTGTTGAAACAATTTGCCTTTCTCCAAAGAGCCTTAATGGTGGGTCACTTACAGTATAGCTTATTGAGCCAAATTTAAACAGTAAATAATGTTGTAAAATGCAAATGAAGCATTAGAGGGGAAACTGTGTACCTACCTACAGTCACCCATCATTGTCTTAGGAGTTCCATCAAAGAGACAAGAAAAGAGGTAGTTGTAGATTAAAGAGCAATTAATATTAAACAACTGTTTGAGGGAGAATTAGTACACAGCATTCACAAAATAATTTCATATTAGGAAGCTCCTCATGTTGTATCACATGAGTTGCTCTTGCTGATGTGACATTTCATAATATTTTTTAAAAACTGGGTTGCCTTTTTTATCCTCTTACAGCCTTAGTGTTCAAAGAGAACTGCAAGGTGAACATGCTGATTAAAAGCAGGAGCATCTGTATTTTCCCTACTTATTTTCCTTGGGCTGAGCAGAGGGTGTAACTAATCAGAAATGTACTAAAAGTATTTGCCCAGAGCAGGAAAACTGCATCTCTGACATGGTGATCAAAACAGCAGTGAGGCTGCTCTGATTTTGGCCCTGTTCAGGAAAAATATGTTGCAAATGTCGTTTGGATCAGCCCCTCTGTGCTGACTGACCATATGGCAAGAGAAGAGTGGAGAGATACTGTTTTTAGCCAATCCACTGTTGGTTTTCTTCACCGTAAAATCCTATGATTAGCTGTATAGAATAAGAACTTTGTGATTGTGCTTGCCTGTGAAAAAGTTACAAACAGCAGAGATATTAACATATTTGTTCGATTTGTTAATATTACACTTCTACTGTGATCTCATTAAATTACACTGTAGCATCTGCTTTTCATAGACAATGGACTGATTGTTTAGAGACGGCACCTAAAAATGCATGCCCCCATCCATCAAAATAAGATGAAATAAAATTTTACAAGTAATTAACTTCAAAAGAAAGATTTTATTCCTGTATTTCTGCTCTGCAGATTGAATGACTCATAGAATGACTCTTTTGTGGGCAGATAGCAAAGCAGTAGAAACGAGATTTTGGAAACTGGATATTAGGATTTCCAAACTAGCAAGAAAAAAAGTCTTACTTTCTAGCTTTCTTAAATAAGTCTTAGAGCAATTTTCAAGCCCCAGCAGTTTTTATCAAGATATTTATGCCTGAATTATTAGCAACACAACTGAACACACCAAAAAGCTGTACTGAAAGGGTCAGGAGTGACCCTTCACTATGGTTTTGTGCCCCATCTAAGTTGCTTCTCCCAGTCAGTCCCGACATTAGTATCTTTTCCTAGGAATTTAAATGTTTTGTGGAAATAGGATTTCTTGTTACCTGTTTGGGCACCTGCTTGTTTCTATCCTGTTGTTGATCGGCTTCAGCTCCTAAGCTCTGCTTCTTGATTGGAAGGAGCATTGTAAGCAGAATAACACTGTGTAACTACACAGAACAACCATGAGGGGAGCAGAATAAGAAGCATAATCCACAGAATATTCTGAGTTGGAAGGGACCCACAAAGATCATCGAGTCCAACTCTTAAACAGCGCCACTGCCTCCCTGGAGGGAATTGAACCCCTCGTCTCCTGCATAAGAGGCAGGGACACTCATCACTGAACTAAAGTGTACTAATTAAAGAATAAGTTTACACTGGCTCAGTAGATGAACTTTGTTAAGTGTCTGAACCTTAAGCTATATTAAATTTAGATACAGTAACTTATCTATTAATATATTAGCTCACGGTCTGAATTTCTTCTCAATGTGTTTGAGCTAGAAACATTGCCAGTTGAAATCTGCTGAATCCTCTGGACGCAGTTTGAGTTTACTGTTACTAGCTATCCACTTCATTTCACTCCTGTAACTTACTGCAATCATATACACCTTAAGCAAACATTTTTTTGTAGTTTATACCATGAAAAGAAACACTCGAGCTGTGGTTCAGCACTTAGTCTGCTGATTCTGTCGTGAAGGTGGTAACTTTTAGCAGGAAGGAGCTTTTGGTGACTGAAGTATTTTCTATTTCCTGAGTAAGTTTCACCGAAGCTCTTGGTGGATATGCTAAGTATGCAAATGCACAGCTGTGCTGGCTCTGTGCTCTAAAGATGGTATATTGTTAAACTGTGACAATTTGATTATATTCAGTCATATATCTCCGTCCTTCTGCTGTATGAGAATTTAACTCCATGTCCAAAGACCTCTCTGTTGGGGCTTTCATGAAATTCAATAGGTATTGCAGAGGAGGAAGGCTAGAATGCTGTGGATCCTACTGAGCTGCTTATAACTTGACTTGTCTGTACATAATCCATGAATATATAATATAATGGAAAATAGTTACAATAATCGTAACCTCTTCACATTTGTCTTGCTTTCTGCATGTGCAGTTCACCTGTTAGAACTGCTATTCCACGTATAAGATAACAGACATTGCCAGAAGAAACCTTTAAAAACCTTGTGAAGAATGTGCATTTGTATGAAGGCTCTGATCTATTGTTTCAAGAAAATTAAATAATCACAACAGTTGTTTATTGCTTCGAAGAGAACAAAGTGCAGGTCCTTGCATGGAAGTAAAACTAAATACAAGTGTGGATTTGCAACCTTATGCTCAAATGTCTGTTGTGTTTCACTTTGTTGTGTTATCATTGTATAAAACAGGGCATGGCAACATGGAAAACAGAGAACATGAGGAAGCAATTCTTTCCTGCTGTTTTCACATTGTGTGATTAACACCTTTGTTGAAGACCGAATGTCTGGTGTGGCTTCAATCAGGATTCTTCCCAGGCACTTTGCTAAAGCATTTGAAGTGTTCTGTTGCTATTTGCTGCTTACATGCAAGTTTAGATAAAATATAAAAATATTTTTTAAAAAGGGGCTACTGCTATCATTTTGTTTCACGGGATGAATTTCAAAGTGTGATCTCCATGGTGTTTGTAGATACAGAAAGTCTTTCCTTCAGGTGCTGTGCTGTCTCAGACTGTCCCCACTTTTGGTAGACTCTCACTGTACTTTGCACTGATATGTTTTTGAGTACTATTTGAAGAAAACAGTAAAAGAGAATTGAAGTAATTATTTGCCAAAAGTCTGTCATGCAGAGTTCTTCCGTTCTGGAGTCAGCCTCCTTCTGGCCGGTGAGAGTCAGCTGGGTGCTGCCAGGTGGGTAATTGCCCCCAGGGCCGAGCTCACTGTCCCACCACCCGGCACGGGTTGCTGGGATGCTCTGCAAGAGAATCCATTTCTTCCTGGCTTCTCACCCTATCAGGGCTGCCCTTTGGGAGGGAGAAGAGATGTTTTGCTGTGGGCGCAGGACGAAGGACTGGCTTTGGGAGCGCGGATCCTGGTGGAGGCAGTTAGGTGGAGCGGGTTTTCCTGCAATTGTAGGGGAGATTTTCCTGTTGTGTTTCAGCTGTGACTGTCTCGCAGTTGCAGACGCAGTCAGTGCTGCCACAGGATTACTGGGAGGGTGGTGTCTCCTGCTGCCTGTCCCAGCTGGGCTACCGGTGGTTTCTGAGGGTCAGCGTGGTCCCTACCTCCGCAGCAATGTTTCTCCCAGAAGATGTAGGGCAGGATCCAGCGGTGGGTATGCGGCTGGGTGGCTTCGTGGGAATGGAGCCGATGAATATGTGTAGACTTGGCATTCCAAGTAATTTAGGAAGTGTTTTATAATGTGTTTAGCAGTTGTAGGGAGGAGTTCAGGTTTGCTCTGTTGCTGTGATAAATTATCTTTTTGGTACTGGAAAGCCTGGAAAAAATGGAACATTTTTGGCAAAGAGTATTTTTCATCTTGTTTCCAAACAAGGACTTATTGTCTTGTTAGTTGTTATAAAACCCGTAAGAAAGATAAAGGGACATTAGCATCTGCATACTTTTAACAACATCTGGAACTTTGTATTTTGTTTTTTAAAATAACAGATGAAGGCTGAGATACATGTTTACATGAGAAAAATGAAAAAAATACAGTCATTCCCTGAAGCCTGCTTTGTTTCTTGTACAAAGCATTTCAAAACCCATTTATTTATTTATAACTGATTAATTTTTATAACCTAAGGTGATGATGTTCTTCAAGTATGATGACCGAGAGATGATGTTTTTTCAGAGGATGTGTGTACTTCTGGCACCAGGATGTTCAGAGTGATGATCTGGTCACTAAAGTTATTTTATATGCAGGTTCTATATTCACAAACGCCCTCAAAATGCAGCATACCTTTAGGGTAATCAGAAGATACAGTCCAGAATTACTGAATTTATAATGTGATTCTCCCAGTAAAATATTTCAAGACGAGCAATTGTCTGAGAACAGGGTAAGAAAGCTGACATTCAGTGAAATTTTAAAGTAGATATTTAAAAAACTGCTGGAAGAAAAAACTGGATTGTGTAGATGCGTATCAGTAACTCACAAGTGCTTCTCTAGTTATTACAGTAACACTGACTTGCTTGCCAGCTGACAGGAAACATACAATTTATTCTTTTTTGAGATAAAAAGTGAAACTTTTTATGTCATTGATGAAGAATGTCTCAAAGGGATGTAGTTAAGCTGTTGTTTTCCCTTTCCATGCTGTCTTAAAAGCTACTTAGTGAGTGTCCCCATCTCATGGGGGAGCATGGGGATTTGATTCCTGCCAGGGAGGCAGTGGTGCCGTTTAAGAGTTGGACTTGATGATCCTTGTGGGTAAAAAATGAAGACTTATGAATTTGCATATTATGAATTTGTGCATGCTGGGTTGGGATGCCAAACCGTTGGGTCTTCGGGGGCAGAACAACTGCAGCTTGTTAACCACTACATGCAGTTCTGTAGTTCTTTCTCTTCTCTGCTGGTTTTCACTTTGTGTCTCTTGTGTCATGGTCGAAATTTTTGATCATGCACTATTTTACACGTACCCTAACCATTTTAGGTTATTTGGGTTAGTGCAGCCATTTGATAACGCCAAGCAAGCTGAGGAGAGGACTAGTAAAGTAGTTCCTACACTCCTTGGTACTGAGAGTGTGGGAAACTTAAGCCTTTGAAGCCTATTAGAGAGTTGCAGTAGGATGGCAGGATGGACAAGGATGAACAGTTGGAAGGACAAGGGTCTTGAACCCGATTCATGATCTGCATCAAGGAAGCAGGAAGAAACTACTATTTTGTAAAAAAAGCCTATTAATAAAATACGAAAGTTGAAGCTAGGTTTATCATGTCAAGCAGGTTTGTCTTAAGACTTACTGCACACCTGGTCACATCTGGTTCCCAGGAACTATCCACATGCCTTTTACTCTAGCTGGGGGTGTTGGGCTGGACGGTACTGTGGGTCCCTCCTGGCTTGGAGTGGCCTGTGCACCCGTGAGGGAACTAGGTTTATGTTCACCACTCTGGGGTGTGCATTCGATCTCTGTACGGGCATTAGATGGTGAGTTGGACTAGATGATCTTTGTGGGTCCCTTCCAACTCTTAGTATTCTCTGATTCTGTATATAAACATACAGCAGGGACCAGAATTACCCAAACGCAACAAAATCCCCAGTCAGAGGTATCAGCTGGAAATAGGTTGCTTTGGAATCATTCTCTTGTGTCTCAGTTCAATTTTATGTTTCTCCTCTTGGATCTTTAAATAGAGAACAATAGAAATTAAGCGCATTCCAAGAGATTTATTGGAAGCTAATTTAGCTAAACAAGTGATTGTTGAGCTCATGAGAATAACATAACAAAGAATATATGTAGAATCTCAGTTTTCTCTTTTTAAAGCTCAAGAACACTGGAAATAGTTAGTTTTGATGTAAGTTGATGTAATCTTAATTTCCTGCATTCTTAACTTCCTTTCATACCTGACATGAAATAAGCACACCTAGAAAGCACAGATCTCTTAATACTAAAGGTAATCTCAAATAGTTTAAATGAGACAGCTTTAGAGATGCCTGGTTTTTTCTGCTAATTGCTAACAGACCCTACAGAAACCCATTTGGATAAATGCCACCACCTTCTTCATTTCAGTACCACTGTGCAGCAAGAGAAAGGAACTGGTTTGTTATTAGCAGTTTGCTAAAAGGTATTTGCACATTTCTGTTCTGGTCTACAGAGCTAAATAATGCTCCTAAAATAATTAAGCTAATGGAGCTCAGGAACTTGGTACCCCAAGTGGGATGGTAGAAACATGCTCATGTTGCCCCAGTGACACCAGTAGAATGGGAAATGTCCCTACTCCTCTCAGAGCAGGCCTTGAGGTCTGGTGATAGCTCGTGTGAAGATTCTGCTTCCAAATGGAGGAATAATCCTGCTTGTTCCCATTTTATTATTCCTGGGCCTAGGAAGCCTGAGCTGAGTGTTTCCTACACCAGTAACAGAGGTTTCTTTCCGAGGTCTAAAACAGATAAACTTCAGAACACAGATATAATTTGTTTCTTATCCTCTACCTTCCCAGAGTTCACAGCTAATTTCCCCTTTTAATTACCTGGTTAAAATACTGATTTTTAAATACACCATTTATCTTAGGGATTTCAGTGTACTGAGAGTGCAGCAGACATAAATTAGAAAGAGTTCTTCAGTGTGAAATGGTGGGGGTTTTTTTGCAATCAACAGAGTCTCTTTATATTCTCTGTAAGTCTGCAGAACATAACTCCGAGACCATGTGTTTGTTCTTTTAAAAAAAATCTTTTATAGGCTTTTTAATGATCACATATGATGACCAGAGAACAGGACAGTGAGAGGTTAACACTGTGTGTCTTGTAATGTCATTATAAATATTAGGAGCTTTACTTAATAAAAAATACATCTTGCAGGTAATTTAAGAGTACTGTGTGGTGGGAAAGGTCACACCTTCAAATCTGTAGCAGTTCCTGGGGTATTTCTTGCTGTTATTTTAAAAGCTCTCTTTGATAAAAAAGCCGACCCTGGTGTTCTTCCGTGAGAATTTATAATGTCATTATCTAGGTGAAGGTGATGATTATGAACTTAAGTAATATTCACGATTCCCTTTACCTAGCTGTGGAGAAGGAATTCATAGAACAACCTGGTGGAAAGAGAATGCTACCCTATGCTCCCCCCTGAAAACTTGCTGTAACTTAATGGCCCCAGTGTTTCTAAGCTGAACTGACTTATGTCTCTGTGTGAACACGTGTGACTAGAAGGAATGTGCTGGAGCACATAGTTTCTGGGTATTTGTGTTGCTGTATCATCCATGCCAAAGATGAGGATGTACCATGGCACGTATGGCATCACACAAGTAAAATTCCAAGCTGCGGAAATGTGAGAGATTTCCAACTCTACTGTGCAGCCAAAGCCCTATGAAAACTGGTGAGTTTGGGTGGGTAAAATTATTTTACCTTCCCTTTGTTTCAGAGTGGCTTCTATTATCTAGGAAACTTAGCTTGAGATAAATGAAAAAAAAAAAAAAAAAAAGATGTGGGGTATAGAAATTTGTCCCCTTTAGTAAGCTTTTGAGGTTGCTCCAGTTTTTATTTCCCATGGTGCCAGTATCCAGACCAAGATGTGAACCTGATTCCTCAACATTTTTTCTTATATAGCTATGATATACCCTAGAATAAATACTGATTTCTCAAATAAGAGTGCGAAATCAGTTGAAGAGGTTTTTGGAACAGACCTTCCACCATAAATTTAATAGGTCACTGCTGATGCCAGTAGACCTATGCTGATTCATGTGCTAAAGATTAAACAATCCATTGCTTTTCTTCCCCTGAAGAGTTTTCGTGAAATATTGGGTCTTGTATCTAAAGAATGTAATCACAGAATCACAGAA
>WEKX01005043.1:23253-46623 GCA_013390025.1 Pitta sordida
ATGTCACTCATTATATACACTTCCTTTCACAGAGCGACATTATTGCTTTGTAAGCTGCAGATGAGTTTGGCAACATCTCCCAGTTAATGTAGTTTGCCCATGCACAAGAAGTGGGGAAAATTTGTTATTGCAGATTATTTCATTATGTAGATCTGTAACATCAGAATAAAAATAACACTTAGACTAGAAATGCTACTCCATATGGGAAAGACTTCTATTATAATATAAATCTATAATATAATATAATATAATATGAANAACTCTTCATCCCAACACAAGTTAATAACAGTAATACTGAAAAAGCCTCAATATCTATTGGAGGGAGAAACAGCAATAACTGGCTTTTGGCAGTGTAGAATCCAATTTCCTCCTTCCTACAGCTACATGTATATGATTTATCACCACAATAACTTGATGAGGCAATGAATTATTGGTGTTTTAATTTGGAGGTGTAAATTAGAAAAAATTATGAAATAACTCAACCAGTGCCATACAAAGATTCTCTGGCAGAGACAGTTATTTAGTATACCTAAAGCCTTCATGCAAGACCATAAAATTATTTGCAAAGAAGAAAAAACTTGTTAAAGGCTCAAAACATCTCACTGAGTTTTGTGAATCTTTTCAGACTTCAAAGTACTGAGAAAGTCTTAAGAACCTAGATCATTTTATGCAAGAGAGTTGTTTTGCATTTGAATATAACTGAGATCTACAACACTACTTTTAGAAGAGGTATTGAACAACAGAGACATTTAACACAAAAGGGAGTTATCCATAGGCAAGGGACAGAAGACGTTACACCTTTTCATGGAGAAGTCACATTGCATAGGACTAAATGTTACATCATATAAAGGAGGGACAACCCACTCCCTGTACCAGTTGTTGCAGGTTTCTTCATTTTTCCTATATGCTTTTCATGGTAATTCAGATTTAAATCAGACATCAGCCCTTTTGTTTGCTTCTTAATTGAGAAACAAAATCATCAGAATAATACACTCATGCTTTTTTAATTATTAAGTGGTGAAAGGTCTTGTGAAAAACAAAGTAGGAACTTTATGTCTCTGGTAGCCCTAGTTCTCCCACTCCAGGAACTCATATCTTTAGTTCTGGTTCCCCACTGAGTGAACAAGAGTACAGTACAGGCCATAGTCAAGGAACACCCATGATATCTTGAAGGCAAAGGTCCACTTTCAGGCACCTCTATCTGAAAAAGAGCAAAAACCACTTTGCATGTTATGCAAAATAAACCATGGACCACAGTGTCTGGAAATGCTTCAAATCCACACTTAGAGGCTTCTGAAAACATCCCTCAGAGTCATTCAGGTGGACAAGAAAACTACCAGTTTCCCTCTCTTAGCGAGGAAGTTCAAACTTTTTGCGGTGAAATACTACTCTGTCTTTCTGAAGCACTGCACAGCCTGGATGATTTGTCACCACGTCCTGACACACAGGAAGCAGCTTACATGAAAATGACAGCTTCCACAGCTCTCTCTTTCACTTGTGAACAGACACATCTGTAGGCTGCTGGTTAACTAAGAGGTCAATGCCTCTACATTCCAGATGTGCATTTAGAAACATAGCTCGACCTGCCAGCCCAGGCTCTGCGTTTGAAATAGAGTCTTTTGGAAGCTGTTCACTGTGCTTCTTGAAAGTATGAGAAGACAGTGTGGGAACCACTCAGAAACTCAGATTTATTACACCTAGATAACCTCCAGTCAGAGTATCCTCTAGAAAACACATATGTTCCTCTCTTGCATTCGTCAAGGACTCATACACAAGCAGAAATGAAGGCAGAATGTCCAAATCTGCTTTCTATTGAAGCCACAGTATTTTAGTGTTACCACAAATACATCGTATAATTGAATTCCCTGTTGTGATTTCCCAAAAATACTATAGCAACACCTAGAAAAAGGCATCATTAAATCCAGCGCACCAATGCAACAAATCATGAGACCATCTCCCTCTCTTTCTAGGAGAAAAGTTCTGATGACTAAGCCTATCCTCCAAAAACCACATTCTTTTTTGTCGTCGTCGACAATCCTCTACAGAAGGAGGAAAAGCAATATAAGACACAAATGAAGAACACATGTTTTATTAAAAAAGAAATAAAGGAGACCATCACAGTTACTGCTATTATCCATCTATCAGTTCAACAAATGACCCGAGATCAACCTCCTGAAACAGCCACACAACAACACATAAAATGCTCCCCCCCGCAAAAAAATGTGCTTGAAATGAAAACATGTGGTGGAAGAGTCATTAAACCTGAATAAACTGACCCAAAGTTCAATAAACAAGCTCTAAGACATTGATGATAAGAAGTGAAAACATCCAGTACAAACATGAGTATCACTGCACAGCAAGAACCCTGACTTGCATGTACACAGCTCCCTAGAACACAGAAGAAGAGAGACACTTCTTCCAAACATTTGCTGTTTATTCCCACTTATCTCTGTTCAGGTACAACACACTTATGTCACAGGGATAGTCTGACACATACATTTAGTGTTTGACATGTTTCTATTTACAAAGATTTTGATTGCAGACTCACGTCGTTGCACTCCAATCAAGACCTCTGATTATTTCCTGTTGGTATTAATCAGAGCTGTACATCCTTAAGTAGATACCAAATATAGTGCATTTCCAATTCTTATCCCCTGAAAAAGAAACACAAGTTTTTACAGCAGCTGCTTTTTAGATCGAACAGTTGAGATCATGTTGAGCAGCACCTGGAGTTCAGGCTCTGAATGGAGGCAACAGGACACAGGAACACAAACCACAGATCAGCGACAGAGCTAAGGCAGAGAATTTCCAGGGAAACTTGGGTGCATTGGGTCCACATTCAGGCTCTTGGTCCCACCTTTTTTAACCCCTCATGCTTCTGCTTTTCCCTTGTCATTCATTGCTCTTCATCAATTTATTTTACTTTTGGGGAGGGAAAGAAGTTCTGAAAGATGAGCCAGGCCATGCTGGAAAAATCCGGGATATTTCTGTTTAAAAGCACACACATGAGCTGAACAACACAACAGGTATTTACACCTGCTGCCACTAATCTGCAACCACAAAAATTAGGTGTGGGCAGAGTCATGCACAGTTGAGCCCATTCCTGAGCAATGTTTCCACTTCATTTAACATATCGTCTGCTGCAGCCATTCAGTAAGGCTCACACAGAGAGAGAGGAGAATCATCAATTTAGGCTCCCCTTCACAGGTTTTCACAGCAGGGTTGTATCTGTGACATAGAAGAGTGAGGAAGTTAGAGGATACAAAAGGCTATACAGCTCCGGTGGTAGAGTTTGGGTGTCTCGATGCTTCCTCAAACGATTTGATACTGCAACTTCCCAACAGACAAAGCTGTACGCTAAACATCATACTGAACTTCATACTGTTGTCCAAAGTGACCCCAGAGGAATCTCTCCCAGGCTGAATTTGAAATCTCTGATTTATGTAAATCTCACTCTCCCAACAGTGCCTGGGGACAATTCCTGCCCCAAAGGACAGAACCTAGAGCACAACAGGCCTCTGTTTAAACTACACCACAGTTTAAACTGGACAACAACACCAGGACATTGAGAAGCAGAACTTGAACACAGACCTCTTCATTGCTGTAATATGAAGGTTGTCATGGGAATGAGTCTCACAAAGAGATGACAAATAGGAGACGACAACTATTCTGCCTCCTGGACCACCAGTTCTTCTCTAACCCACCTGCACCTAGATATTACTGTGCTAACCTAGATGCGATCTGTCCAGGTCTGACTAGCTTAATGTCTCGTTTGACATATGCCTTTGTATAGATCAACACAAACACCATCTTGGGAGAGTTTCAGTTACACCTTGTTGATACTCACTTCCGTGATAGCGAACTTCACACTCTCCCGCTGCTCTCCCCTTACTTTTCAGGACCTTTCATGTTCCTGTTTCCTTGTTTTTGTTCAACTCAAGTAGCATCTCTGTGGCTGACTCCTTGCAGAGCACATGATGGGCTGTGTGCCCTGCAGAGCCCAGCCCAGCATCAGCTGCCACCTCTCTCCAATTTTGCTTTGTCTGATGCCTCATAGGGTGAAATCTTGTGATTTCCTTCCTCTTTTTCTTCCTTCTCCTCCCTCCAGGTGCATGTTTTTTTAATGCGTTTTATCGCTGTCCTAGGTTCTACCTCCAATGCCAGTTGTCTTGTAAATGCCCTGGAGCATTTCATTACCTGGAAAAAAGCAGTGAAAGCCCTTAGATCTCCCCCTGGTCCCTAGCTGATTCACAGCGCAGCTGAAGAGACAGGGATCCGCTTTTTCCCTCCTCTTTCTTGCAGTAACAGCACCACCTTTTGGCTCCTGGCACTGTGCAGTGACTTCACACCCGCAGCTCAGCGATGTCTCTGCAAAAGGCTGACATATCCCCTAAGAAGACCTGCGGGCCTTAACTGTGCTCGTATTTCATTTGCAATGTTGTTGCCTGGAGAAAAGAGGATCCCACAAGCCACTGAAATGAGGAGTCATCCCCTCACTCAACCACACATCACCTGAATATTTCCCCTCCTAACTCAATGGCTTTTCAGATAAGATAACTGGTTAGCGAAGAATTCCACCTCCACCCAGCTCCGCACTCTGAGTTCAGCGAAGTCGGTAGTAACACGGCTCACAACACACAGTCATTTTCAGCTCTGAATGCACATAAACGTACCAACCCTTTTACCCTTCCTTACTTGGCTTCCAAACTTGAAGTAATCAAATGCAAAGGAATGGTGCTCATAGACTCAGCTCTTGGAAACAATCAAGATACAATCATTGTGGCTTGAGATTAGTGAAGTGGATGGGGACTTAGGTGTAATGATTGACAGGAAACTCAATATGAGCCAGCAGTGTGCCCAGGGGGCTAAGAAGGCCAATGGCATCCTGGCATGTATTAGGAACAGTGTGGTCAGTCANCTCGATCTCAGTACGGGTGTCAGATGGTGAGTTGGACTAGATGATCCTTGTGGGTCCCTTCCAACTCGCAGTATTCTGTGATTCTGTGATTCTGTGATTTGTCTGTGGCTGGCTGTGCATCTAGGAGGAAAACAAAAACTGGAGTTTTGGGGGGCAAAGTAGTAGGAATCTCACACACAGGAGGAGAAATAACAACACATATGTATTTAAAGTAAAGCTCAACCTCAGTGTTCAGTCATGCTTGAAGAAGGGCTTGAAACCCTGGGTGTTCACCTCCTTTATTGGTGACATCAGTCCTACAGTTACAACACAAAAATTCCCATGGTTTATGGCAGCTCCAGTAACAGACTTTAATAACCTACCAATTTTCCCTTTCTCTTCCAGCTCTGATAAATCATTATGACTTTTCTGATGTGATTCCCACCAGCTAGGCTCTGATCCTTCTCCTGCCTCAGAGGCTGGACACCAGCAGAAGTGAGGTTCCCCTAATCAAGGATAAAGCAGAACAGATGCACATCTTTAATGGCACAAATCCAATCCAGTCCCAGAAAGGAAAGTATCTTACTCAGAATTCATCAGAATCTGCTTTATTTTAGGGATTAATCTTTCTTCTACATTCCCTCAGAAATCTCTTTTGAGAATGTCAGTGACACCAGGACTAGACTACTTCTTAAAAATCAACAAATAAATTAACCTGATGATGTCTGAAGATGTAGAGCAGATTACTACTGGCCCTGAAATCTGAGATTAAAAATTATTAAAGGTTGGCTCATGGCTCTTTGGAATATGAGTGTTTGTCTTGATCTCTGCAGTGGTAGAAAGCGAACCAGTTGGGTATATTTAAAGATGTACTCACAAGTATCTACATTCTGATTTAAAATGTGTTCCAGTAAGTTTTAATTCCTACATCTACCATTTTAAATAAAAATAGTAGTCATTTGCAACACTTTTCAGAATCTAAGCATAACTAGGCAACAGCTTTCCTTAACTACTTCTCATTCACCTGTAATTGACTCTAATATCCATTATTGTGTTTAACTTTTCCCTTACACTAAGGATAAAACAACAGGGGACATGGACACCACCATAAACTTTATGCCTCCTTTGCCTGGGCACAAATGCTGTCAGTCTCAAAAAAGGTGGTTATAAAAGCATACAGTTTTATCTTTCCCAAATCAGTCCTTCTAAGAGTTTATTTCAAACCATCCCTCAGTGGATTTTTACAGTCCAATCAACAGCTACTTCTGGAGCAAGAGCTTGGCTGAAATGAGCGAATTAGCCTTCCTGTCACTGTATCTAATATGAATTCAAATGAAACAAATATTCAAATGCTGGAACAATGTTTGTCTGCTGGAACAATCTGGATGAGCACAACACAGGAAGGAAATAGTGAAGAGTTCAGATAGACAAAATAAAGTAGAATACCGGCTTTGAGGCAAGTTTTTTATGGTCTCTCCCACCTACACATAGTTGTACCTGCACAGGAAATTTCAAAATAACCTGCATTGCTCAACAGCAGTTCATGAAGAAATTAACAAAGCTTTTGCAAGGGCCATTACTAGCTGCTGTTGAAAGTTTTCTTTTTACTTCTTTTATAGCCTGATCCCAAACTCACTAAGCTCATAGAAAGCGTCTCATTGACTGCTTTAGGCTTTCCGATGGATGGAAGCCCTAGTTTTCGAATGGGTTTGTTTTTTAAAAAGGGATGAAATTTGTCCTTCTTTTAGGCTCCTAATGAAAGGTTTGAGTCCTGATCATAGAGTCATGGAATGGTTTGGTTTAGAAGGGACCTTAAGGATCATTTAAATCCAACATCCCTGCCATAGGCAGGGACAGCTTCCGCTAGACCAGGTTGCTTAGAGCTCCATCCAACCTGGCCTTGAACACATCCAGGATTGGGGTATTCACAGCTACAGCCATAACCTGGGTTGGACTTCAGACCAGATGGACTTTTTCTGGGGCAGAAGAGGTTCTTAGTAAGTTTTAATCTTACTATGATACAACTTGGAAGTAACTGGGATACAGTATGCACACAAACACAACAGGTTTTTCTGCTGATAGTTCATTTTTGCCAGCAATTAGCAGCTCAACAACCTCTTATGCTGACCAACTTGTTCATTATTCCAGCTGGAGCTCACAGAAACCATCCAGCCCAAGAGGTGTTTAATTTATGTTGTCCTCTTTAACTTATTGAACAGACTTCACTTAAAACAGCCCTAAACTGCTTATAGTTCCAATTCATCTACAGCAGGAGTGAGGCTAATGAAAATACTCGCTTCAAGCGCCCTGGAGATATCTTTGATAGGGTACCTGACAGCACAGTTATCAGTAGTTTATTCCAAACCTACTGCAGTGAGAAATGCAATGTGATCATGAGAAGGGAAAGGGATTGCTAAATGGAAACTGAAAACCAGCAAGGTTAATAAGGAAACCAGCATGAAAATGCTAATATGTAGACTAATGATCCACTAGGAGGAGGCAACTCTCCTAGCAATAAGCAGTGTAAATTTACATTCTTCTTTAACTTCTTTAATATTCAGCTGCTGATTTATCAGTGGAGGGGGAAAAAAATGTAACAAACTGTTATGAATGTTGACAGTTGTCTGGTCCCTACCCTGACACTGCCGGCTCTGGTGAAGCTGCTGGTTTGTTGGACACCGCCAGCAGAAATACAATGAGCGAGTGACAGCCTGGCACATTTTGACACAGGATTTCCCTTATTTTTTGTTTCTGAAACCCTCTCTTTAATTTCCCTCAAAAGCAAAGCCAAATTCTCCTGTGTCAGACCAGCACATACACTCAGTAGAGGGAGCAAAGGCACCAGAAATCTGAGACATGGGGTATAATATAGCCAATTCACAACTCTAAATCTATGATTATTCACTACTCAAGTTCCATTCCAGTAGGTGGAGTCATCTCTTCCAGCACAAGCGTCTCCTGAATACACAGCTGATGATCAGGAGTGCAGTACTCTGTATGGATCAGGATCAGTATTTCTAACTGCATCCCTCTGATTCTTTCATTTTCAGGGTTGTGTCTGGGGGTTTTTTTAAGGCTTATTTCCCCCCCTACAGTTTCCCTTTTACTAGCATGTTTTGTTCTGTGTTGGATACCAATCCTGGTATTTTAAGGTACCACAGCGACATTCAAAACTTTTCCTTTAAGAGGGACAAATCCTGCCTGACCAACCTGATCTGCTTTTCTGAGAAGGTTACCCACCTGATGGATATGAGGAAGGTGGTGGATGTAGTCTACCTGGACTTCAGCAAAGTCTGTGACACTGTCTCCCGTAGCAAACTCCTGGAAAAGCTGCAACCCACAGCTCTGACAGGTGCATTCTGCGCTGGGTTAAGAACTGGCGGATGGCCGAGCACAATGAGTGGTGGTAAATTGTGTCACATCCAGTTGATGCCAGTCACCAGCAGTGTCCCCCAGGGATTGGTGTTGGGCCCAATCCTGCTTAATATCTTTATTGATGATCTGATTGAGGGGATTGAGTCCGTCATTGGCAAGTCTGCAGATGACATCAGATTGAGAGCAAGTGTTGACCTCTTAGAGGGTTGGAGGACTCTGCGGAGGGACCTGGACCAGCTGGATAGATGGGCAGAATCCAATGTCATGA
Organism: Pitta sordida; assembly: GCA_013390025.1. NCBI lineage: Eukaryota > Metazoa > Chordata > Aves > Passeriformes > Pittidae > Pitta > Pitta sordida. Next base: position 31,794 of record WEKX01005043.1, read on the forward strand.
GATTTAACAAGTTCAAGTGCCGGGTCTTGCACTTTGGCCACAACAACCCCATGCAGCGCTACAGGCTGGGGACAGAGTGGCTGGAGAGCAGCCAGGCAGAAAGGGACCTGGGGGCGCTGATTGACAGGAAACTGAACACGAGCCAGCAGTGTGTCCAGGTAGTCCAGAAGCCCAATGGCATCCTGGCCTGTATTAGGAATAGTATGGCTAGCAGGATTAGGAAGGTCACTCTTCCCCTGTGAGTGACCTCCTTCACTCGGCACTGGTGAGGACACACCTTGAGTACTGTGCGCAGTTCTGGGCCCCTCAGTTTAAGAAAGATGTTGAGACGCTAGAATGTGTCCAGAGAAGGGCAACAAGGATGCTGAGGAGTCTGGAGTAGAAGCCCTGTGAAGAGTGGCTGAGGACACTGGGGATGTTTAGCCTGGAGAAGAGGAGGCTCAGGGAAGAAGTTATTGCTCTCCAGAACTCCCTGNCCACCTGATGGATATGAGGAAGGTGGTGGATGTAGTCTACCTGGACTTCAGCAAAGTCTGTGACACTGTCTCCCGTAGCAAACTCCTGGAAAAGCTGCAACCCACAGCTCTGACAGGTGCATTCTGCGCTGGGTTAAGAACTGGCGGATGGCCGAGCACAATGAGTGGTGGTAAATTGTGTCACATCCAGTTGATGCCAGTCACCAGCAGTGTNAGTTATTGCTCTCCAGAACTCCCTGAAAAGAGGCTGCAGCCAGGTGAGCGTCCATCTCTTCTCCCAGGCAATCAAGTGACAGAACAAGAGGACATGGTCTNGTCATTGGCAAGTCTGCAGATGACATCAGATTGAGAGCAAGTGTTGACCTCTTAGAGGGTTGGAGGACTCTGCGGAGGGACCTGGACCAGCTGGATAGATGGGCAGAATCCAATGTCATGAGATTTAACAAGTTCAAGTGCCGGGTCTTGCACTTTGGCCACAACAACCCCATGCAGCGCTACAGGCTGGGGACAGAGTGGCTGGAGAGCAGCCAGGCAGAAAGGGACCTGGGGGCGCTGATTGACAGGAAACTGAACACGAGCCAGCAGTGTGTCCAGGTAGTCCAGAAGCCCAATGGCATCCTGGCCTGTATTAGGAATAGTATGGCTAGCAGGATTAGGAAGGTCACTCTTCCCCTGTGAGTGACCTCCTTCACTCGGCACTGGTGAGGACACACCTTGAGTACTGTGCGCAGTTCTGGGCCCCTCAGTTTAAGAAAGATGTTGAGACGCTAGAATGTGTCCAGAGAAGGGCAACAAGGATGCTGAGGAGTCTGGAGTAGAAGCCCTGTGAAGAGTGGCTGAGGACACTGGGGATGTTTAGCCTGGAGAAGAGGAGGCTCAGGGAAGAAGTTATTGCTCTCCAGAACTCCCTGAAAAGAGGCTGCAGCCAGGTGAGCGTCCATCTCTTCTCCCAGGCAATCAAGTGACAGAACAAGAGGACATGGTCTCAAGCTATGCCAGGGGAAGTTTAGGCTGGATAGAAAGAAATTTTTCACAGAAAGAGTGATTTGTCATTGGACTGGGCTGCTCAGGGAGGTGGTGGAGCCATCATCCCTGGAAGTATTCAAAAAAAACCTGGGTGTGGCACTTAGTGCCATGGTTTAGTTGATGAGATGGTGTTAGGTAATAGATTGGACTTGATGATCTCAAAGGTTTTTTCCAACCTTGTTAATATCTGTGATTCTGTAATCCAACGCCAGACTCCCATTACCTGCCAGCAAGCCGCTGGACTCACCTGTAAACCTGTCCTCACTTGGTACCCACATGGACCCAATCCTAGCCTTGGTCGGATCACTCAGAGAGGAGAATTACACATCAGAAACCTGCAATTACTTCTCACAGTAGCTACACTTCTTCCATCTGTCCGGCACTATTACTGACGGATGATTTGTAGAACAAACCTTGCAGCAGTGAAAAACTGGACAATGAGAAGGCAGATTCAATTAAAGACAGGTAACCGTGGAGAAGGAGATTTGGGGCTCAGGGTGGGGGGGCAGGAAATCCCACTGGAAAAATTTTGGCATCTGTCTTAGATGGCCAAGCCAATTCCCCAGATGAGTATTCTGTATAAAGATCTCCAGCCCAAAGGCCACTGTAGGGCAAGACAGCATCTTTGTGACTTGTTACTTGGGGCCCCAGAATCAACACTTGTCAGCATAAAGAAATAGTAACATAAAGAAATAACTTCTATTTACCCTATGATATTTCACGTTGACTTTCTATTAGAATATTTTTTACTAGTATGAGAACAGACATCCTGCATTTTCTACCTCCATCTCTTTTTTTTATATTTTAATTTTAATTTTTTCTATTTTAATCCATAAACCATGATAGGATCACAGAATCATAGAAAATTTTGGGTTGAAAGGAACCTTTAAAGGTCATGAGCAGCATTATCTTGAACTCCGTCCCATTGGACAGAGCTCCATCCAACCTGACCGTGAACGTTTCCGGGGACAGGGCATCTACCATGTCTCTGAGCACCTCGTTCCATTTAGTGTTTCACCACTCTCAGTGTAAAAATTTTCTTCCTTAAAACAATCTGTGTCTATCCTCCTTTAATTTAAAACCATTATCCCTTGTCCTATCTCAACAGGCCCTATTGAAAAATCTGCTCCTGTCTTTCCTATTAAATATTAATAATTGAAAGGCCACAATAAGTTCTCATTGGAGCCTTCTCTTCCCTGGGCTGAGTAATCCCAATTCTCCCAGCCTTTTCTCAGAGAAGAGGTGCTCCAACCCTCTAATCATCATTGTGGCTCTCTGCAATCACTCCAGCAGGCACGGACATTCTTGTGCTGAGGACTCCAGAGCTGGATGCAGCACTGAAGGTGGTGTCTCACCAGAGTGGTATAGAAGGGCAGAATCCCCTCCCTCACCTGCTGCCCACACTGCTCTGGATGCAGCCCAGGGCATGTTTGTTTTTCTGGACTGTGCGTGCACATGGCTTGGTCATGTCCAGCCTCTCAGCCACCAGCACCCACAAGTCCTTCTCACCAGAGCTGCTCTCAATCTGTTCATCCCCCAGTCTGTACTGATGCCAGTGGTTGCCCTGACCCATGTGCATGACTTTGGTGAACCTCATGATGTTCCTATCAGCCCATTCCTCGAGCTTGTCCAGGTCCCTCTGGAAGACATCATATCCTTCAGCTGTGTTAACACTACCACTCAGCTTGATGTCAAGTGCAAATTTGCTGAGGGGGCACTTGATCCCTTCATTTGTGCCATTGATAAATAGTCCTGGTTCCCATACAGATCCCCGAGGGACACCACTTTTCACTGGTCTCCATCTCAACATTCAGCCTTTGACCTTTACCCTCTGGATGCAACGACCCAGTCGATTTCATATCCACCAAATAGTCCATCCATCAAACTCTTCTCTCTCTAATTTGGAGAGAAGAATCTTGTTTGGGGCCATGTAAAAGGCTTTACAGAAATCCAGATAAATGACATCCATAACTCTTCCCTTGTCCACTGATGCAGTGACTCCACCACAGCTGGCCACTGTGTTGGTCAGGCAGGACTTTCCCCTGCTGATACTGTGCTGGTTGTCTCTAATACGCTTCCTGTCTTCCATGTGCCCATGCACAGCTTCTCGGGGATCTGTTCCATGATCTTCCCAGGCCTAGAGGTGAGGCTGGCTGGTGGGTAGCTCCCAAGTTACTCCTTTCTATCCCTTTTGAAATGCTTGTCGTAAATATGCAATAAGAAGTTTCAAACAATAGGGAGTTTTATCATTTTTCGTCTCTAAAATACTATTCACAGACTAAATAATGTGGTCTTGATGCAGCAGGGAAGAAACTACAGGACTTCCACAGTTTAGGGACAAGGGAACAATCACAGAAACTGCAATGTTTTCCTGAGAAACCTTAGTCTTGCCCTTAGATGTCCTGAATGTGAACTCGCTTTGCAACTAATAAAACAACAACAGTGCTCTACAATTCTATTAAAGAATAGAAGGACTTAGACTCTCAAGTTCCCAAAATAGCTCAGTCATTTGCTTTAAAAGGTCTATGTTTTTAAATTTAAACATCTCTTGGAAATGGAACCCAGGTGTGTCCAGTAGGTGTCATTTTTTTCCACCCTTACTTTCTTTACTACAGTTTAATGAGAGAAGCAAGACATTTCCCCTGAAAGTCAGATGTATCATTGACTTCCTTGAAGTCAATCCTTTATGCTTGAAGTCCAGTTCTGCAGGGTTTGGCACTCTGAAATAAGGACTCTCCTCTATGACTTTGTCCTTTCCACTTCTACATATCCTTAGCCATGTTAAGTCACAGCAAATCCTCTTTGTACCTTCTCCTGTACTGCTGAGATATTACACACACAGACAATGGGCAATTCTGGTGAAAAATTTCTTACCTCCTTCCACAGAAAAACAGAAAGCACTGAAAGATAAACTTCTACAGCAGGAAGTTAGCAGCCATGGCTGCTGGGATTGGAGTGAAACTAGCCAAATATGGTTTCCTGTCTGGCAAATACACCATTTTTGCATTGCACAAACCTCTGGAGCAGAACTCGAGGAACCTAACTCCATCATCGGCCACCATCAGGTCAACATCCTGACAAGTGAAGTCTTGCATGGCTCACTGTGGACAAGTGTGAAATATTTTATTAGTTTTATACATTTTTTTGATATTAATAAAATAAATACAAATTGTCCCCTTTGTCCCTGTACAGGGAACTTCCAACCCACAGGGGAGTGAGTTGAAGGAAATACATGGTTCCCTGGGGACAGTTTGGACCCAAGTCTGGCATAGGCTCCCATCAAAATATTCTAGATTAAAAGACTTCACACTGTTTTGGAGGTGCTGAGGCTCCAGTCAGACATAAGTCTACCTTTGCCGGTTTGGCATTGCTGCCCTTTGGTCCTGAGGGAGAGTACACAGGCACCTGGGCTAATGGACACCCCCACACAGGAGAACTTCTCTTATGTTTTCCACAAGGCTCACAGGTGGCACAAAGCCCAGATACAGAATTAAATTGGTGCCAGCCACAGAGATGCAGCTGTCTGTGTGAGATCAAGGGAGCTGAACCCATCTGCCTCTCGTGGGCGGCAGGGGCCAGAGCTGGGGCCTTGGCTGCCACATGGACTGTGCCCTTGCACAGGTGCCACGGGTGTTCCTCCTCTCAGTCCCTGACCTGTTTTGAACGCCACAGCTATGGAAACTTCTCCCTGACTCTGTGGATGGCCCAGATGAGGCCAAATAACGCCGGAAAGGTCACTTGGCATCTATCATCCTTTCTGTTGGAAGTCAGAAAATTGATCCCAGGCCAAGAGAGCTGCAAGCTACAACCACACAGCTAAAATTTCCACTCATGCACCTTCATTACATTGAAGCAGAACTAGAAGCAGTGTTGCTTTCATGCAAAACAAAACCAGCTGTCTTCAGCTCCCCACAGCTGTCACCAGCTTCTCTACAAAGACAGGTCATAAGAAGCAAAAACTTAATATGGTATTCCTCAATAACTGAAATTATTTTTGTTATTAAAGACTATCTGACTAAAACTAACCCCCTCTTCCATGAACCCACACTAACTATGAGCCATTAGTACAGACTAAACTCCAGAGAAACAGTCAGAAAATACAATTTTGGTAGACTGAACTAGTTTCTCTGATCAAGAACTGTTTAGGTCAAGAACTCATATACAACATTCTATTCTCAAATCAATTCTTCTACTTCAAATAATTAGTTGTTGCTCCTTGCTTCTCTTGTAGAGAAGAACTTGCAGCTGTTTGAAAACAGCTGACAGGAATTTTTGGTTGCCTGTCAAATAGCATGGTATTGTGCCTGCCTCCAAACTGAAGGAATTTGTGTTACAGTCTGAATTCCAAAAATGTAATATCAAATTATCCATCAGGGAATACTTCTGTGAAGGGGTGATCTGTGTCTGAAGGCCTCACACACTCATACTGGAACTCGGTTTTCTAAGGTGGGATACAGCCCCTCGAGTCATGGTGCCCAGACTTCAAAAAACATGCTGAATTTCTGAGGACACCTGCTGCTTTCTCATAAGTGGCTTGTAACCCCTTCCTTTAGAGAATTATTTCTCTCAGGAACTGCCATTAAGGGAAAGTATGGGCCCTGAGGCAGGGAAATGGAGTCTTCTGTCCTTTATTGCTTTTTCAACACACTAGCAAGGATAAACCAAGATAAGAGGCACTTAGAGAAGTCCAGGTAAATGACAGTGCTTATATTCAGCACCTCATTCAGCCAGATAAACTCCCAACAGCCACAAAGATGATGGTCTTCGTAATCAGAAAACACTGATCTTTGATTACAGCACACAGTGACAGTGGAAAGGAACTGCTCAGCCCATTGTGCCTAAGGGGATCTCTAACTATAGCTGGTCAGAGAAAATAGCTTTATCACCAGTCGGAGGGGGCTGAACTACAAGGCAAAGAAAAACTCAGGCATCAACAATCATGTTTGAATCAAAATCATACTTACTCTGAGAAGTCGTCAAGGTGAAGTCTGAGGATTTTCACAAAGGTATAAATGGGAAAGATCAACATACAGGGCTTTGGGGACCTTTCAATATATGTATTTACAGAAGCGTGACAAAACCAGAGTGACTGATTTCTTTGTGCTTGAAAGCAGGGACTTTTTGAGGATTAAGCTTTTCAAACAGCAGGTAATGTCTGAAAGGCTTGTCATGGAGTCCAAGAATTTCAATATTTATTTTCCCCCAGACTTGAAAGAGTGTGAATTTTTTTTGTGGTTTTTGAATCAGTAACTTAAGGTTTGACTGGATACACAACTCGAGCAAAGCTGGAAAATGGGTGGGAATTTTACTGGGCTGAGGGCTGCTTCAGGGGATGACTCACAGCCCTGCTGGGCGACTTCCAGCTGGTGGTGTTGTGCCCACTCATGTAGAATAATAAATTAACCCTCTGTTGAAATTACGCAATACCTGTTTTCTAGAAGGCTTCACAGTCTCCCTCTGAATTATCTCCTGCAAAATCTTAATTTTCAAAGGATTTTCTGAATGCTCTGGCTTTTTTGTTTTCATAATTTTTCCTGTCTGCAGAACAGTTCTGTGTTTACACTCCAAGAGCACAGAACAGCCCTTCCATAGCAATTAACCAGGGAAAATCTTTGGTAACAGCTTCCTGCCCTAAGCTCCATGCATCTCCTACAGCTTTTGCTTGATCAGCTGTAAGACAGTAAGAGAACATTCAGGTTTTTCAGGTTTCTGAGACTTCTTCCAGGGTCACTTGACCCTAGTATATTTAAAAGCCACCCTTTTATCCTTTACCATCTTCTGTACTGCTCCTTTCACTCCTTATCCTTTCCTCCTTCATCCCCAAAGTTTCTGGGAACTTTAAACTTATACCATCACCACCGCACCCTCCCTGCTCCCTTCTGCCATTGCATATTTCACACCTAAATCCTCAGCACATCCAAATGCGGAGCACAGCACTGGGGATGCCATATGACATAGCCATGGGTTTCTCAGGATTGAACTGAGGAATGTACTCATTGAGCACCAATTCTTCATCTCTTCTGAATGCCTTTTGGAGGACTATGCTCTGAAAGAAAAGAGACCCCCTTGTCCCCCTTCTTCCATTTGAAGACCTATGAAGGTGTCTAAACAAAGGCTGTGTTTGGAAACTTGTTGCATCAACATCACATTTGTCTGAGCAATGTCTGGGCATCATCTTCTAAAAATCAAACAGTTTTCTGTCTCTTGTTCATTCCCCTTTTTTAAAGTAAACCCCTTTATATAAGCATGGCTGATCATCATTACGACCTGGCTAATACAAGAAAGGAAATTGGTTAAATTAGTTTTACAATGCATAGGACAAAACAGAGTCTTTTAAAGGTTTTTTTCAAAGCACTCTTTACTCTGGCAGAGCCTTTGCTGCCATGGATCAAACCATTCAACAGAGTGTTCACAGTCATGAGGTCATCTTCCTCAAACATGGGGTCAAATATGGACAGTGTGTCATTTTAGGTCCTTTTTGAGTAAACCTGAATATCAGGTTTTTCAGACCACCTCAGTGAGCAAATAAATGAAATTCTGCCAAAAGCTGTCATCTGCAGTTCCTCTGTCCTGGGCCATAAAACAAATATTTTTTGCAGATATCTCTGCAGTCCTGAAAGGTAAAACGCTGAGTTTTAAAAATGTAGAAGGCAGTATACAAATATATTCCCAGAAGAGGAGAACAAAGAGCAAGGGAGGGGGGGAAAAAAACCACGAGAAAATGAGAAAAGGAAGGAAGGAAGAAGGGGGTGAAATAGGAAAAGAAAGGGGGTAAAAAAGGAAGAAATCAAACAGCGTCTTTAGTGAAGTCTTGGTTGGGAGCTCATGAAACTGCAATGCAGAGAGTCAGACACCACTGAGAGTTCCTGTGATTTTTTTCACTTTCCTGTGGGCCAGAAGCTTTCACTGACACGTGGAGGGTGGCAGAAGCCAAAGCAGAAGAGGAATCCACTTCTCTGAGCAAGCAGCATCGGCTAGTGCCCCATCCCTCTGAGCACACACCCACGCAAACACAAAAATGGGGTCACACATTTTAGTGCATCCACAATCCAATGCCCATTATCCTAGAAATCAGGATGGGGATTTGAGGGCTCTGCAAGCCAAGCTAACAGCAGACAAGGAGGAGATGTTTCAGGAGGGGCCCATTTCTAACTGTGCTGCTGTGCTCATGCAGGTGACCCACTGGAGCAGCTCTTTGAGGATAGACAACAATTTTTTAAGTCAAGGGAAAGGATAGCAATGAATTGATGAATGTGCTAAATTGAGTAATTTGTTTTCTTAAGCTGAGGCAGCAAACAAGAGGATGCTGTAGACCATTCCTTGCTCATGCTCACTTGTTACAATACCACGAACCTGGCTCAGTTCCCAGCTCTGAGGCCCAGTGATAAGAATTTACAGAAGGGGTACAAGTATTTATCTGGTTAACATGTCATTCCCTGGGTGGCCTCTCCTTCAATCTTTGTGCTCTGCACCAGTGGCTTTAAAAAAAGCAGCAACTTCCAAGTAGCTTTTGTACAATAAATATCGAGGGAATAAAGGAAAGAAAAAATATTACCTCTTGGGGATTTCCACTCAGGGACTGCAGTTAAGCTAAAACTCCATGGCCCAATAGAGAGCAAAAAGTATCCACATTAAATAAACACTTACCTTCCAGCACACTATCCAGCAATTTAATCATGAGAGAGTTTCTGACCCAATGTAACAAGAACTGGCAACTTCTCCAGTCTCTATAGGAAGTAGAGAAGCAATTATGTATATTGATTCCCGTAAGTACTCCTAGGAGGCTTTTTTTGGTTTTTCCTTTTTTTTTTGTCAGGTTTTGCATTTTCAGACTCTTTGAGAACATAGTTTAATGGTCTTAACTGAGCACAGCTTTCCCTATTGTCTTTTTCATATGTATGTTTCATCAGCTGAAAATATGAGAATATTGTCACACTCTAAAATTTTATCATTTTTAAAAAAAATCCAGTTTAGTACAGTGGTAAGTGTCCCCACCTGGCGTGTGGGAGACCTGGGTTCAATTCCTGCCAGGGAAACGTGTAAAGAGTTGGACTCGATGATCCTTGTGGGTCCATTCCAACTCAGAATATTCTGTGTGAAAGTCTGTGTGAAAGGACTCTTTTCCCCTATCACTGATATTACCCTGAATTAGTCTATATGTAAAGGCAAGAATTTCTCATAATTCAGTGGCAAACAATCAGAGAAACATTGCAAAAAGGTATTGTGGAGATGCCTCTTATGCTTTCCTCTTTATCGAAGATTACCTAACTATGGAAACATTAGTTAAGGCCAAAGCAGAGAGAAATGAAATTCTGTGACAATTGTGCTGGGTATTGGCTGAAGCATATTTAAACATGTAGTTTAAAGTTGTTCCATTTCCTCTGTTTCAGTAAATACAAGTTCTGTATAGCCCATAATTACATAGACAAATTTTGATGACTGCTTCCTCCTTTGTAAAAAGGGTTTTCTCAGTTTTGTCTTTCAAGAGACTGTCCCATCAGCTGATCTGTTGTACCGATGGACATAAATTAAATGGGCTAACCAGACATCCTCAGAGACAGAACAGGATTGGCCTAGGTTTATTTTTGTGAACATGTCTCATCATTCCTGGATTTCTGGAGTTTACTGCAGTTATCCAGCTCAAGTGTCTTGCAAATGATGCAATTTAAGAATGAGTCATACTAGCAGAAAAAAAATTAGGTGACAATTCAGAGCTGTGATAACCAGTCTGCAGGTTGGTAATTCCTGTGCAGAATTTAACCACACTGCCAAACTGTAGCATACAACTCAAAAGAGCAAATTGATTCAGAAGAAAACCGATTCTTGTAGAATATAATACAGTTATTTATATTTAAGAGGTAGATTTAAATACATCATCTGAATCAAGGAGTCCTTATTTTTCTAGATTGCCAGAAACTGGTAGAATGAAACAAGAGAAAGATTGCTTCATGCCCACCCTGTCCTCAGTGGTCCAAGTATTTTCTTTCTCAAGTGTCCCACAGCCACCATCATAGGCACATGTTTGAGCTGACCCTGCCTGGCAATGCTTAATGCGCTATACTGATTCTCCCTCAAGCCCACAGCTTGGGTTCAAATATTTTACATCCACAGGAAGATGTACTGGTTCTACTCTCCCAGAGAATACAATTACTTTGGTCCTTCATTTCAGTAACTTTCTTGTCAAATACTTCTCAACTCAGATTGGAAATTTTCTTCCACCATTTTCACAGAATCACAGAATGGGGCAGGCTGGAAGTGATCACAATGGGTGGATCTGGTGCAATCTCCCTGGTCAAGCAGGGCCATCCCAGAGCCCATGGCACAGTGTCGTGTTCAGAGGGTTCTTGGATGTCTGCAGTGAGGGAAACTCCACAACCTCTCTGGACAATCTACTCCAGTACAGTCACCTATACAGTAAAGAAGTTCTTCATTTTCACAAGGAACTTTCTGTGCATCAGTTTCTGCCCATTTTCTCTTGTCTTATTGCTCCTCTCCCCTGAGCAGAGCCTAGCTTTATCCTCTGACACCCACCCTTTGGATACTTCCACATTGACAAGACCCCCTCTCAGTCATCTCTACTCGAGGTTGAACAGGTCCAGCTCCCTCAGCCTTTCCACATAAGAGAGATGGCCCAGGCCCTTAGGAATCTTCATAGCCCTCCACTGGACCAGCTCCAGGAGCTCCATGTCTCTTTTGTACTGAGGAGCCCAGAACTGGACATAGGCTCCAGATGTGGCCTCAGGGCTGAGAAGAGGGGCAGGATCACATCCTTGAAACTGCTGACAATGTTTTGCCTAATGCAGTCCAGGATTTCATTGGCCTTCTTGGCTACAAGGACACACTGCTGGCTCAAGGACAGTTTGTTGTCTATCAGGACCCCCAGGTCCTTATCTGCAGTTGCTTTTCAGCATGTCAGCCCCCACTCTGTACTGGTTCATGGTGTTACTCTTTCTGGGCTGCAAGACCCTGCACTTGCTTCTGTTGAACTTCAGACAGTTCTTTCTGCCCAGGAGGAAGAACCATCTCTCCAGCCTGTCAAGGTCCTTCTGAAGGGCTGCAGCACTCCAGGGTACCAGCCGCTCCTCCCAGCTTTGTGACATCAGTGAAATTGCTGAGGAGGCCTCTGCCCCTTCGTCCAGGTCACTAAAGAGTGAGCTAAATATTATGGGACCCAGTATTCAACCTTGGGGGACACTACTAGGGACACTAACTATGACTCCCTGGGATCGGCCACTGAGACAGCTTTCAATCCACCTCACTGTCCACTCCTTGAGTTCAAACTTCCTGAGTTTGCCTGTGAGAATTACGTGAGAGACAGTGTCAAATCCGTGCACTGGCTGTGACCTTACATCAGATGTTGGTGGGGATGGAAGTGCAGCCAGATGCATTCAGCTGGAATGACCTTAGCTATTAAGAGAAAGAGCATGAGAAAGTCTCTCTTTTCATGGCTGAGTGCACATCACTTCTTCAGCAGCAAACTTCCTTGAGCACTCCCTCCAAAAGGCTCTGCTCTGCATCATGCCTTACCAGAAAACCCCTGGTGTGAGGAGGAGAGGTGAATAGTGAAAAAGAAATAGTAGTTGTATCACAACTGCAAGGCCTATAAGTTCTGCTTTTATGAAATCTGCCCTTCTCCTTGCCCTACAAACAACACACCATCTTCTGTTCCTGGGAGAAGTCTATAACCACCAAGGTCTCTGAATCACGGGAGGTCACTGAACAGGATGCCAACAGCTTTCTTGGTTCTTTTTTCCCCATGTACACAGAAAATGAGTTTGCAATATATTGGATCTGTAAGATTTGTAGGATCCTGTTCTGCTGAGAGGATATAAAAACTCCCTGAAAAAATTACATCATTGAATCATAGCATGATTTGGGTTCAAAAGGACCTTAAACATCACCTTGCTCCAAATCTTCTGCCTTGAGCAGGCACATCTTCTACTAGACCAGATTGCTCAAACACCCATTCCATGGCCTTGAAAATTTTCAGGGATGGTGCATGCACAGCTTCTTTGGGCAGCCTGTTTCAGTGCCTCACCACACTCAGGGTAAAGAATTTCTTCCTAATGTTTTATCTAATCTAATCTAATCTAATCTAATGATCTCTCTTTTAGTTTAAAGCCATTCCCTTTGTCTTGTCACATGCCCTTGTGAAAAATCCCTCTTCAGGTCTTTTGTAACTCCTTTAGTTACTGTAAGGCACTATAACGTCTGCCCAGAGCCTTCTCTTCTCTAGGCTGAAGAAGTTCATCCTTCTGTGTGTCCTTACAGGAGAGGCATTGCAGCCCCATGATCATCTTCACGACGTCCTCTGGACTTGTTCCAATAGGGCCATGTCCTTAATATGCTGGGAATTCCAGAACTGGATACAATAGTCCATGTGGGGTCACTTTAGAATAAATATAGGAAATCACAGTTAAGGGTATTGCAATCTTTTTCTAGTAATAGACCTTGCAAATATACTGATGAAGGAGAAATAATACTGTTGTTTCAGTGTTAGAGGCGAACTTGTGACAGAGGTTTTCAGTCTACAGGACACTGCCTATACAGAGTAATCCCTCAAATATTGTGGGTTTGGTTCCAGAAGGATGTCATGGTAAGTGCAATTCATATATGAAGCAGCAATTCATATATGTAGTCGTGCTTCCAGTGTTGCATTTTCAAATCCTCACGAGTTTTTTGCCACCAAACACTCCTCAATTCCTCCAGGGGATTCCCTGTTGACACATGCACAGTGTCCCTGCTGGCCTGCAGGAGGTGGAAGGGGCTCGGGGTGAAGCAGGGAGAGGGCAGGGAGAAGGTTAGGCTTTGCAACTGCCTCCCCCTGCCTGTTGACATGGAAACAGTGCTTCTGGGCACACACAAACACATACACACATGCACACACACTGCCCCTCTCCCATCTGTCTCTTCCGAGGTGCATTAGGGCATGGAAATTTGTTTCCTCCTTTTTTTTTTCCCCAGCAAAACACAGCGCCCGCCCCCCNCAGCGCCCCCCCCCCCCCCCCCACCCCCTCAAATCCCTGCAGCTGGTGGGGGGGTGGTGCCTGGGCGGCAGACGGTCTTGGCCTCAGCCTTAGGAGCCAGGGCATTGTCAGAGGTGAGCAGGGACACATACACAGACACACAAACAGACACAGACACAGACGCACAGGCACACACAGATGCACAGACACACACAAAGCCAGTCCCTGACAAGGTGCACGTTTCTTTCCATTCCAGGCGGATGTGGCTGTGAGCGAAGCTCATTCCACCTGCAATAGGGGTTGTGATGCAGATGCTGGCAACTACTTGGTTTAAAACGTTTCAGTACATTCATGAGAGAAACTTGGGAGAAATGGACTTGCCACTCACTGGCAGGAAGCTACCCCTGCCTCCCACCTTAGGGTGCATTTATGATTAACAATGACCCCAGCCCCGCACCCACGGAGCTCCCCTCTCAGCCCTGGCCATTGGCAGGATGCCTTCTCTGCCACATATCGTGCCGTTACCATGTCCTCAGGAGTACTGGGCAGTGTCCAGAACGGAGACCCGTGTGGCACAGGACAAAGGTTCCTGCTGCACCAGCACAAAGCACTTGCAATGGCTCAATGTCAGGAGGGCTGTGGGATCATGCTTCATGGCAGGAGCTGGCCGTGGCCCCAGGTAGCTCCCACTGCACAGCAAGACAGTATGGAGGCAGCGGTGGCAAAAGCTGGGAATCCCTTTGCCAGCTCCTTCAGGGAACTCTGCAAACTCCGAGGCAGGGAAGGGGTAGGGAAGATTCCCTTCACTTCTCTGACGCATCCAACAGTGCTGGGAACGCTCCACAGCACTCAGTGTCTGATGGGGGTGTGGCCATGGGCATGGCTTATTTGCATAGTCATTATGTGCCTGTGTTCATGGATGGTTGATACGTGGGACCACAGGAGACTCATAATCCATGAATTTCAAGGTATGACTGTATATGTAAATATGATCCACCCCCCACTCCCTAATCCCCAAGCAGTAGGAGCAGGAGCAAGCAGCAGCAAGCAGCAACATGCAGTAGTGTGCAGCATCAAGCAGGAAAAAGCAGCAGCAAGCAGGAACAAGTATGAGAAAACAGCAAGCAGCAGCAGCAAATGGAGGAGGAGCAGGAGAAGGAAGACTTCGCAATGGGTTTGTTTACAGGTTCACAGGTTATTCTGAGTTGGAAGAGACCCACAAGGATCATCTAGCCCAACTCCCAAGCGAACGCCCACCCAGGGATCAGGCTCACAAGCGTGGAACAACGGGCACCACGCTCCATCCGTCCAAGCCTCCCATCATATAGACCATGTCACCGAGTTCCTCATTGAGTCTTCTCT